>JBAMHX010000024.1:6512106-6532643 GCA_037177515.1 Pseudomugil tenellus
TAAACAGTCATATATATATATATATATATAGATAGATATAGATATAGATATACACACATACACATCAGGACCATGATCTGATCATGAGATCAGAGATTTCATCTCATTTTTTGCATGCTTCGGCCCCCTGCATACCATACCCAACCGGCTACAATACAGCAAAACATCTTTATTTATCCAACACACATCTTTCCTCACATTTGTTTCATTGGTGTCCTAACGTCTTTCCTTCCTTCCTTTCCTTTCTTCCTTCCTTCCTCTCCCCTCCCCCTTTCACAGATTACTGCAGTGTTTACCAGAGCTTTGAGAGACTTACCCACCAGGCCACGCGTGAGGCCGCACTCACCCCGCCGGGCTAAAAAAAAAAAAAAAAAAAAACCCTACCCAAATCCTAGCGGGCAGGATGCCTATCTTCCTGCAGGCCTATCTTCTTCTGTCTCAATGCATCATTTCACCTTACTTCCCTGGGTGTCACTGTGCTCCATGCAAGACTACATTGCTAAAAAACTGCTCTCATCTAATAGCAAATACACACAGGCCTACACTGTACTTCCTGTCTCTGCAAAGGGCTCGCCGCTTTATGCTGAGCACTTACTTTTCCTTGGTGGGACATTAATACTAGAAGCTATCCTAGGTGGACGCTTGATGGCAAGTATAGAAGAATAATAGCATTACAACACACTTGCACAAAACAGACATGCTCGATTAGTATTACTCCCTCTGTCTTTCTCACACACACACATACACAAATGCCATCAGACAGACAACAACAGGGCAAACAGGGAGGCGCCTTTGGAATCTGTGGGGTCTTAGAGGTTGATGAGATACATTTAGCATAAGTGGATTAGCCTCAATACGAACCAATCCCCCTTCACAGAAAGAGAAGAGACAGGTAATGAGTAAGAGATGCGCAAAGGTAATGGGCGGGTTCAGAAAACAGAAAACAAAGGAAGCCGGGTGACTCGGTGCGTCTAATTCTCCCAGAAAGGTGAAAGCAAGAAGATATCTTAGTCTGAAACCAGGGGATGTCCTGACACTGACATGGGTTGATTCATTACTACAAGAAGCAACAAAAAAGCATTTAAAGATCAGTTCTGACCTCTATTTACAGATATACAAGTAAAACAACAAACAGAAACAAGTGTAAACTGTGGAGCATTATGAACATCCAGACAAAAATCCCTCATGCCTGCATGCTTTAGACGCAAGGTTTAAGGTTTAAATCCCCCAAATTATTTGCAAGTACAAAAGCAGAAAATGGTTTTGGAGCAGAAAATGTTTAAAAAATACAAAATATATCCTCATGTAGTGACTGTGTGTGTATATGAAAAACTGCATCCTCATCTCAAGAACTAAACTAAGAAACTGAATTAAGTAACTGCACAGTCTGTCTGATCACATGCAGTGATTGATTTATAAAGAGTGTCATTAGATGATCAATAAGTCACAGGTACAAAAGTCAAGATTTCTTCTTATATTGGAATTATAGAAATTCTCATAGCCACAATTTTCAATTAAAGCTCGCCAATAACAAGATGCATGCAGTATAATGAAGTGGCCAAGTAATTATTTTACAATACAATGTAACACCATTATCTCAAGTAGTCAAAGTCAAAAATCAATTAAAGTTAAACTGCTTGGCAGCCATATTGATTGTGCAGGATTTGGCCATTGACAAACCAAAGGACACAGAGTATTTAAATCTCTAGAATAACTATAAAAAGACTAATTCACTTCCTATTTTATCAATGAACTGACTCTCAGAATATGTCACAACTTTCATTGTATAAAAAAATAAGTAATTATCAATGTACACGTTGCTATAGTTATCACAAACAAATCAAGCGTGCACATGTCGGTGTCCGAGTGTGTGGGAACCAACGTTACCATACCTCTTGCAGACAGCTTCTTAGTGTTGATGATTTTTGCAGCATATTCCTGTCCTGATGATTTCTTTACACACCTACGCACCACAGAAAAAGCTCCCCTAAGAAAAAAAAACAACCAAAAATGAGTTCCATTTCACATGCTCTCTTTCACAGATACACAAAGTGTGACATTTGAAATTGCAAACCACTCATGTGGCAGTGGCTTGTTTGTGTATGTATGCCCACAACTCAGCTCCCCCCCTTCGGTCTTATTCACACTTCTTTTCTTTTTTTTTTTTTTTTTTCGGGGGATACAACAGCGTCACCGCGGCGATATAGCATCAGTTAAGATTTTGAATTAGAAACAAAGGCTCTATATTTAACATTCAGTTGCAGTTTGCAAAGATACGGCAGAACGACGGGCATCAATCTCTCACGTAAGTCAACATTTATTACATTCACTCTTAGAAATGTACTCGAACACAAATAGAAACGCTACTCCGAAGAGTTACACATTGACCTAGATGAAGACTCTCCATGCTGCTATGGTAATTGTTCAATTGGGAGCATTGCAAACAAAGTAATTATACTTTTTTCTTTCCAGCAGCAGCAGCCGGAAAACCCAACAACTATACTAGCACTCCAGTTTTTCCAAGCATTGGAAGGATGCTTTTTTGTTTGTTTTGTTGACTATTTCTGCTGATATATGAGGCGTTTCTACTTTCTGCTGCACTCTATTCCTGCGACTCTGCTCTTAGTTTCAATTATTTAGCAGCAAATGAGAGGTGACAGGTGACACAAGTACAAGGCAGTGCCTAGACGTTAATAACCTATGACAGAGCAAAATGCATTAACTAACATGTGCACAAACAAACGCAAAGGCGAGTGGTAAGACTGAAGAAGAATCAGGGGAAGCCAGATCCACTTTGGAGGATGAGTAGGTGTGTTCATGTGTGTGGGCACACTGGCTGTGCAATCAGTGCCATTGATTACTGTCAATTATAAAAGAGACAAAGTGGAAATGGCAGCTGGAAATTAAGGCCAGTGTGTCTTTATAGGACCAACACCGCCCTGATGCTGCTGAATTGCATATAAGACAGTTAAGAAAACAATCTTTCACTCAACAAAAGAAGAAGAGATGTAATCGAGTTTGCTTGTTGCTGATTTTGAAGGTTTTCAGCTATTACAGAAACTTTTTTTTTTTGCTTTTTACTATCACGTTGACAGTACCGGATTCACATAGGATGTGGAAACTATGGTAAGAATTTGCATAAATGTTTTTAAAAAAAGGCTAGTGTTCACATGTAACCAGGTGGAACAGACAAAGTTTGTTATATCTGTGAAGATTGTCACTGTTATATGAAAATATTAGATCACTGCGACTTTTTTTTTGTTAAAAACTATGTATTTTTCTTATGGAAAGCACGTCATTATATATGTCACAAGATGTGATCAAACATGTAAATGCTTTAAGTATTAGGTCACATAATTTGGGAGTTACTCAGTAACTCAGCATCGAGGAAACACACCCATTGTTTCTCCACAGAAAACGCTTCATTGCCGTATTAACCGCCACAGTGTGAGATCCATAGCAACAATACATTTATTGATAACTTGGCGTTGGACACAGCTGCGTATTGGCATTACGGTGCAAACGTAAATCAAAGCAACCTGGACCGAATAACTTCCTCATTAAGCGATCCGGGGGTACGTCGCGTTACTCAACATGGTTACACAAATCATCCGCAGCTGCTAGGAGGAGGAAAAAAAAAGGTGGTCGGCCTTGTTAGCTAGCGACCACAGCTGCAGGTAGACCGAGCCTGCACGGAGCTGTCAGAACCGCGGGCCGGTGAAATGTCACAGGGCTACGTCTGCGGCGTCTCTCGGGGCCAATGGGTCCAAAAAAAAACAGAAACTATCATCTGGTGAACACGGAAGAGCGAACGGCTGTTCATGAACCAGTATCTATTCAAATTTATTCTTCATCACTTGCGACGAAAAGGCGCAGTGATAGTGCGCTAACTCGGCTAGTTTATCAATATCAGCGTGATAGCTCGTTGGCTAGTAACTGAACGTTAGTGCGCCGTTACTGCGGAGCAGCTAGTTAGCCAATAGCAGCGGTTATTTAGCCTGAGAGCACCGCCGCTAGAACCGCTGTGGTTAACACACACCAGCAAATTACCAAAGTAGTCGAAAATGTCTAGTAAGTGAGCAAATTAAAGCTAAATAACACCAAGTGACTGGCTAAAGAGAAATAATGTAAGGCGAGGTTGCGGGGGTGGGGGACAGAACAAGACAAACACGATGCACATTGCTGCTTACTTCCCGAGCTCCTCGTAAAGCTGGTACTCGTCGGTAAACCGGGTGGAAGTAGCGGTGGTTGCCATGGTGGGAGCCGTGAGAGGGGAGCCCGAGCCTTGGTACGACGGCGGCTGGCTCTCTTACGGGGTCCAAGAGGGGAGGGGGGGAATAGCCTAGCCTCCAACACTAGAGTACCTTTTTGACAGGCAAGCAAGACTGAAGAGGAGAGCCGAGCAGATACGGAAAGGGAGGGGCTGGGGAGAAGAGGAGGAGGAGTGATGATGATGATAGTGCGTGTAACTTTCCCGTGTGTGTGCGCGCGTGTGTATTTGTGTGTAGTAATGGGGAGAAGCCTCGCGAGAAGAGGCTCGTGCGGCATGAGAGCGTTCCAGTGGTTCAGCGAAGGCAGTAAAATGATGTGTGCAGGTTAAACTGGATTGTTTGGCTCATTCATTCTAAATCACTCACATTTAGGAGAACAGTACATCACTGTGAAGTTCAAAGTACTCCCGTGATGCTTTCATAGAAATTAGGAGGGGAAGTAGCTGCAAGGTGATGTAATCAAATGATTAAATGATCACCAGAGAACATGACTACCTCTGTAAATGAGTATATACTTTGGGCAGTTTACTGGTTTGGAGCATTCAGATGGGTGTTAAAGACGCATTACCTACTGGCCAGTTTAGCACCCATCCTGACACAATGAGAAATCTTCACTGTAACTTTGTCTTTGATATATTCTTGTGGTTTTTTTTTTTTTTTTTTTTTGCTGAATCAGCCACAATCTCTGTTAATGGCGTCTGAAGCAGAGATCTTTAATCCTGGTCATCGAGGGCTGGTGTTCTGAAGGTTTCCCAGGTGTCCCTGCTGGAACACACCTGATTCAAATCAATGCGTATTGAGCAGACATGTGCAGAGCTTGTCTGGGTCTGACTCAGGTGTGTTCCAGCAGAGATGCTTGAAAAACTTCCAGGACACCAGCCCCCGAGGACCAGGATTGAGGATTCCTGGTCTGGAGAGTTTTATTCGTTTCCTAGCATGTGACATAGTAGATGGTGAAACGCGGCCACGACGTCTTGCAGCGACGTCTCAAATGGGGGAAAAAAACGAATATTTCTCAGATGCTGCTGTACATGGACATCTCCAGAAATGCACGTAATAGATATCTCTTTGCTATCAAACAGGTTTGGAGCACTGAGGTTTGAGGTCAGATAATTATGTAATGTGTCTTTATGCGAAGGAAGAAAGACTTCAGTAATGACAAATGTCAAAATGAGTTGCCACCTATATCACCACATATGTTGCTGAGTCATTTTCTTTTCTCATTTTTAATTGTCAAAAATAATAATAGACAAATCTTACACATTATGAATGCATTGTGGGCACCTCCTTACATTCCTTCAAACCCTCGGCCCCCTGTGAAAATTTCCTATGACTGCCACTGGGAACAAAGACACATCTGGAGCAATGTCCTTTGACCTGGAACCTGTGCAGCCATTGAGTTAACAATAAACTCTTCTAAATATCAAAATATTTTACATTTAAATATGAGGTGGTCTGATTTAAAGTTAAAGTTAGGCTGAAGCAGGGTGATAAACAGGACAGTTCTCTCCAATACGCGAGAAGATTTTCATAAGAATGGCTTTAAAAGAAAATAATGCAGGTGTTTCAATGGTTGAGATAATAACCCGACTGCAACACCAGAGTGACATTTAGAAAGCAGAGTATTAATGAATGCTGCAAAAAAAGTAAAGCAACATTTCTTCACAGCAATATGAGAGAGTGATGACATACAGAAAATGATTAAGTTACTGCTGATGAAGATTCATTTAAATGAAGTGCTCTTAGTTTTTCAGACACTGCTTCTTCATTTTGGGCCAATATTTGCTAAATATTTCTATGTCCTGTTCAGTAAAACCTGAGAATTAGACAAGTTTCTTTTTCCAAAGACAATATCTTCCAAATGTTCCAGAAGCATTTTACTGTACTGGTGGGGATACACCCAACCCCTGGGTCACACCTCACTGCAGCAGAGGCAAACTCATAGACTGATTATGAAACAGGCTTCTGGGGAGAGAGGAGTCTTTGTCCTCAACAACTCAGATGCTAAACCAAAAGAGACAGCAAAATAACCATAAACCATGAAGAAATCACTTGTCACAGGTTTTATTTCTCATTAGATTATTTTTATTCATTAATAATGTTGATAAATGTGTTTATTTATGATCATTCTAACTATTTAATGCCAGTTTCTTATTTATGTTCTGTTAGCCACTCTCCATCTACTGTATGTTTGTTGTTTTATAGGTGTAATCATGCGCATGTCTCATTTTGATCATCCTGTGAAATTAGTAATGTTCATTTGGAATGTTTCAGGTTCTGATTTCGTCACATTGGGTCTCATTAGGTTTATAAGGTTCTATGAGTTGTAAAAATAAAAAAATAAGTTTGCAGTTATTCTGTTTTGTGATTATCTGCATCTTTTTCTTGAAATTGTTTCTTTTTCCGGTTTCTTTACATCTCTCTCTGACTTTTTTTTTTGTCACATATAGATAACGTTTGACCTCTTTCTGGATGGATCATTCAATATTTTGTTCATGCACTTATACTATGACACATAAATGCTCATGAGGACCAATCAAACGCATACTCGGACATCAATGCTGGTCTCGCTCTACACAGGAGGTTTCTCCGGACCGCTGATTTTGTCTTGTAATCGAGTGCATTCACTTGCATGTGAATAAGAGCGATGAGGATGGGTAGTGGGAACAGTGTGACTGCTGCATCAGGTTTCCACTGACGAGCATGCACCTATGTTTTTCCACAGTGGCTGCTAGCTTGGTGGCGTTAAAAGATGGTGTCACAAAGATCCAGAGTGCCTCTCTAAATGTTTAATGTGGCATGAGTGGGAGGCCATAAGAAGACAGGCGGGTGGGGCTGCAGGGAGCTACAGAGCTTACAGAGGCCCAATGCTTGTGTGTGTATGTGTTTGTGTGTGTGTGTCTTTGGCTGCCTGCTCAGCACTCCAGCTCAGAGGTAGGACAGCAAACACAAACTGGCAGAAAAAAAAATGAAAAGAATAAAATTGTGATTTCTCTTGAAAGTCTTCATGCGTGGTCGTCAGCGTGGGAGGACTAAACACTGAAAAGTTCAAATATTATGAGGCCATATCTGCACGAGCAGCCTGCTGAATCTGCGATGGAGAGCAAAGGAAAGGAGGCCAGCATGTGTTTGTGGGTATGTGTGTGTTTGTGTGCAATGTGCAAGACAAACGCATGCTACAACACAGGCTACTGGCCCTCTCCTGGCCTCCTTTTCCTACATGCTAACCCTGCTGCCTCTCCTCCTCTTCCTCCACCTCCTCAGCCTCCACAGGAGTTACATAATGGTGAACTCCTCAGCCTTAGTTATCTCACACCAACCACACACTTCGCCTTGCCCACTTCATAACAGACAGAGGAGCAGAGGAGGGAAGAGGAGGGTGAGAAAGTGGCTTGATTAGTAAAATAGGCAATGAAGAAAAGAAAGTCACTGTGATTTTTTTTTTATATTAAAGTGTTTATATTGTCAAATTATTGCTCAGGCATATTTACCACCTTTATCATGAGCATCTTTTAGGTCATTGTGCTGCCTGTTATTACACCACGATACCAAACCAGCTACTTATTGGAATTTAAATTGGAGAAACTGGCAGATGTTTGAGTTGCCATCAGTCACCCTGCAATCACAAAGAAACAATTGGTGTCTCTCAAATGGTTTCATGTCACTAATGATGTGATACTTTATAAAAGCTTAGAGAAAACCACAGCCTAATTAGTAGGTAATTACACTGACATGTTTGTGTCATGTTTAATACAAATGATTGAGAGTGAAAGTGCGATTGCGTAGAGATGCTGCACCTCACAGACGTCTCACACTTAATATGCAGCAGATGTTTTTGTCTGCAGATCCAAAATGCCACATTTCTGAGCGCAGCAGACTCTCAGGAATAGACTAATTGTGCAATCACAGCTCCACTGGCTTTGATGCATTTAGACCAGACTTATTAGGGTGAGTACGCCATTGGTTACATCATCAGAACTGAGAGGGCGAACAGGGCCAAGAGCTGAGTCATGATACTCTCATTCTCCTGCTCTTTAGAGAGTTGATCTGACTTGGGGAAGTTGACTGAGTAACACTGTTTTTTTCCCCCAGAGCATGCTGTCATGATGCTCAGGAGCAACAAGGCACTGACCCACCACTGTGTCATTGCGGTGACTATGCCTATGTGTCTATATAGGCAAAAACAAAACAAACAAAAAAAAAAAAATCAAAAACATTGCGTGTCAATGATCAAATATCGGTTGCTCAACCTGGCTGGATGTGATAAATAAATGATGGTAAGTTTTTGAACATCACAGCAGAAATCGGACATTTAAGCTGCTCTCATGCAGAGCTCCTCCACATCAGGAGCTGCTAAAAAATGTAACATGTTCTTCATCAAACTGTGGTCGCTGAAGCTTACGTCTGATTATTTTTCTCTACTGAACCTGCTTATATTAATTCAGAAGCAATATAAAATGTTTTCAACAGATAATGAAAATAGTTTTGTTTTTTTTTTTGCAATTTGGCTCAAGCTTATATTACATTAGAACTTAAAAAATGTCTGTTGCAAAAGCCCACACAAGGTAAGATAAAGCTCCTGATCTGACTGAAATGCTTTTTTTACAGGTGAAGCTTTTCTTAGTGTGCGACTCGACTTTGGCACCCCTCAAAGGTTCAAACATGCCAACCCCATTTTTATAGGAAGCACCAAATGAGACGATTAGCCTAAGGAAGGCTAAGTAGCATCTTTCTGACCTCTCTCTTGTGAGTTTAAATAAAGTCAGATGATGTTTTTTCTTAACTCTTGCTCTGTCACTTTCTCTTTTCCTTGCTTGTCCTATTTTACTTTCTTCAGCTTTAGTGAATGAATCCTGGTGCACATTCAAAACAGCTGGACTGGGGCATAAAGTTATAAAGCAAGGTGTCTGAAGGGCATGTTGGCTCCAAAAACGCTCATAATGCATTTCAGTGTGCCATCAAGACAAGTCAATCCAACTTGTTGGTCTTCTAGATAATAATGAATTAATGAAATAGCTCAATGAAGGCACTTTGCAATCTGACTTACCCTTTTAGTACCATGTGACCATTGACTGTATTTAAAAGTGACACTGCAGCGCCTGTGTATTTGAGTAACCCAATTTAATTCAGTTTAATTCAGCTTTATTTGTATTTTGAAGCGTGCTTCACAGACATCAATTTGAGCCAATTTATAATAAATAGCCTAGCTAAGGGATACCAAGAGATTGCAGTGAATCTTGACTTGGATCAAATCTCCCATCCTGAGCTGCATGAGGCGACAGTGGGAAGGAAAACTCCCTTTTAACAGGAAAGCAAAACCTCCGGCAGAACCCGACTCAGGGAGGGGAGCCATCTGGGGGTGGAGAGGACAAAAAAGACAGATCAATATACACTTCAGCTATTATCCAGGAAAACCTGCATAAAAAGGAGAAATATATGTTACTATATACTCTTATACTGCACTCTTACTCTTATATAGTTATTAATGAAGAAAAAGTAGCTGAGAAAGTAACATAAAGTTCTCAGTGCATCATGGGACATCCCCATAACCGCATAATGGATGGATAAACTGTACCTAACTGAAAGATTTATTCGAAGGGACCGTTTTTAGTTTGATTTTATAGGTATAAGTGTGTCTGCTTCCCTGTACCCACACGGTACTCCTCACTACTTTAGGTAATATTCATCTTTTAAACTTCCAGTTGTAATGAAATTATCCATTATTTTGGTGATAAAAGGGTGAAAAAAACCTTTGAAATGTACATCTATTATTTTCTATTTATGGCCATGACCAGATTATTGGTACTACATATATATCTTTTGAGTGCCCAAAATTTTGTTTCCTATTATTCAATTAGCAGACGATTCTGTTCCCATTGGAGATACATATACACTATTTTTCCTCCACGTATTATTTATTTCTTCATGTATTGATACCAGTTAGCCTTTCTAATCTATTTCCTAATCAGGACTGATAACCCGAAGGACCAAAGATGTGTGGTGGAAATAGATTAAATAGAAAATTAATAAATAAAAAAATTTGATTAGAATAAATCACCCAATTAATGGACCTAGTTAGAATGTGTATAAGTATTTATATTAATGTTGAAAGATATGAATAAATATATGAATAAATAGAAATGAATAATGAAACAATGAAAGATCAGGTATGGAAACATGAATGAATACAAAAATATGAACATATTTATGTCTAGATTTGTGTATAAAAGAATGAATGAACAAAATCTTTGGTTTACCATTATGAACAGTAAAAACTGCAAAGTAAAACTTGGTCTTTGCTTCCACCATGTGTTAAAATGACACAACTGCGGATGTGACAAATCAATGCCTATTAGTGTTACCACTGAGAACTAGAAAAGCCTCATTTCCACATTATTATTTTACAATCATGTTATATGCTATCACTGATAGACCGATAATGAATCCACTGTGTCTTAAATATATTGTGGGGTTTATTACACACATATATATATATATATATATATATATATATATATGTATTACATTCCATAGCCTCACAGCAAGCAGGTTGCCGGTTCGATCCCCAGCTCGGGCGGTGGCCTATCTGTGTGGAGTTTGCATGTTCTCCCTGTGTTAGCGTGGGTTCTCACCGGGTTCTCCGGCTTCCTCCCACAGTCCAAAGACATGCACCTTGGGGATAGGCTGGTTGGACACTCTAAATTGACCTTAGGTGTGAGTGTGTGTGTGCGTGGTTGTTTGTCTATGTGTGTGGCCCTGTGACAGACTGGCGACCTGTCCAGGGTGTACCCTGCCTCTCGCCCGTTGGGATTGGCTCCAGCCCCCCCACGACCCCGTTCGGGAATAAGCGGTAGAAAATGGATGGATGGATGGGTTTATTACATCTTTGTTCCTTTTTTGTTCTTTTGCATTTATGAAAAGTCCAAAGAAACACTTTCCCTGTTCTGGACAATAGTCTCTAGAATATTACTGGAATCGAGATCTAATATTTACATCTTGTAAAACCTGTTGAGAACTTCTGTGTGTTTTGGCCAAGCATCTTGGCCATGATCCTGTCTTGCAATGAAAAACAATCATTCAAAACATTCCTGGATGCAAATGGTGAACCAAATCACTCAGCAAATACAACACATTGAAACAAGAAGCAAAAAGTTTTGAGGTTAAACATTAATGTGGTGTTTATTAAATTATTGCAATATTAAACACACTTGCATATCTTGCTACTAGCTAATTGGAAATATTTAGAACCATGCGGCAAAAAGAGTGGACTATACAAGCTGAAGAGACAGAAACTATCATAAGGTGTATAAATCACAGGGGAGAATTACTTCATTTAAGTAATTAAATTCAATTTAATTCAGCTTTATTTGTATAGCACCATCTCAAGGAGCTTCACAGAGATCAGCCAATTCATAAAAATAGCCTATATAAGCAGCAAGATTGCACCGAATCTTGATTTCGATCCAAGCTCTCATCCTAAACAAGCATGAGGTGACAGTGGGAAGGAAAACTCCCTTTTAACAGGGAAGCAAAACCTCCAGCAGAACCCGACTCAGGCAAGGCAGCCTTCTGCCTCGACTCGCTGGGGTCAGAGAGGACAGAAAAGACATATTAATGAAAAAGGAAAAATAGGTTAATGATGTCAGAACCGTCCTATACATGAAAAATAATCAGCAGAGAAAGTAACAGGAAGTGCTCAATGCATATGAGATATCTCCTATGGCTGCATAACTACTGGACAGCTAGACTATTCTAAACTATAAAATTTATTAAAAAGGAAGGTTTTAAGTTTTATTTTAAAGGTAGAGAGACTGTCTGCCTCCCATACTCACGATGGGAGCTGGTTCCATAAGTAGGCATTCCCAGTGCAATAAATTCACCAAATTAAATCTATGAACTTGTTATTGAGCATAAGATGTTCTTTAAAATGTTTTTACTTGTTTTAACATGCCAGAAAGTTTATTACTCATTCATACACAATACTTAATGCATTTTTTGCCGCAAGAGCTTTTGGTATCATCAACAGCTTTGGAGCAAGTGATAAAGATTGGGAAACTCCAAATCTGAACAAAAAGAAAACAAATTATTGAAGAAAATAAATAATATAAAAACTAGAGTTTGATATAGAACTCTCCTCAGGTGAGCAAAAAGGGACCTGATTACTGGTTCTGTATCTCAAAATGAAATCCACCATAACCTTTAGGATTTATGGTATTATTTTTTTTCATTATCTTTGTCATACTCCTATTAGTGCATACCTTTTAAACTGAATTGGTTAAATGTTTTACTTAAGATTGTAATTCATGAATCTCGCCACTAGATGTGAGAACAACTTTCCAGATGAAGATTTATTCACCTGTGACAAAGAAGAAGAGACACTGTTACGCTGGGACAAAGGACGCAGGTGCAGCTCCTGACTGGTTGGATTCAACTAATATTAGATCAACTAACAAAAGTAAGTCACAACTTAAAAGTAGAGAGTTTTTCGTCTTTAGTTTAATTAACAATTTATTCTAAGTTCTGTGACTGTTCCTGCATGTTTGAAGGAAGCTAAGATAAAGTCAGAGAGACAAATTGACCTGAAGTGTAAAATTATTTACCGTAAAAGGCAAGCAAAGCCTTTTGTTTTAAAACTCAACATATCAGCAAAACAGGGTGTTGTTAAAAAATACGCCACTTAATAGCGGGTTTGCATTACAACGCTATAAAATACACTGTTTTGTGTACCGTTTGAACCATAGACTGTAAAAAAAACCCACACGCGTATAAAACGGGGTATTCCCACATAATAGCTTATTTAATCCAGCCGCCTTTCTGAATTGTATGGCGCGGGAACAGGGCCAAAATTAATGCTACTGCGCACCCGGCGGTGGCTTCTTCTTTGACACAGGAGGCAACATGTTTTCCGAAGCTTGTGGCAAAGAAGAAGCCACCGCTGGGTGTGCAGTAACCTTAATTTTGGCCCTGTTCCCGCGCCATAAAATTGAACCTGGATCATCCAATCAGCAAAGACTAAGAGCAGACATCACTGTAGTGATGTAATTTGATGCCATGTTAAAACTGTTCTGTTTGTTCACCTGTGTGCTTATCTCCAATGATGCACTACGAGGAGACAAATTCAGATATAGATAAAAACACATTGTATTTTTTTTATTATCACTAATATCTATCAGTCCGTCCGTCCGTCCGTCCACTAAATACTATGTTATTTTTACTATACTATGTTTTAAAATAATTATACAACTATTTTGATTGTTCTTTTTTCAAGTTTTTTCAAGTCTGTTTTTAAATGAGATTTAATTGAGTTTGAGACAGCATTATGTAGAGGTCATACTGATATGTATCCTGTGCAAGAAAGGGAAATGGTCATCTTTGTTATATCTTTCCACTATGGTCTGACATCTCACACTGAATCATATTGACATGACAGCATTCCTTCGATAACTGGAAGATGGTATCTGTATTGAAGACTGTGTTGTCCATATTCTTCTGACCTTCCTTGTAATTCTTCAGCATTAGTAGATTGTGTTCCAAACAAGATAAATAATAAATTGTTATATGGTCTTAACATTGACTTGTTGCAAAAAAGCAAGACTAAAATTAAATCCTTTTTGGAGCCCAGTGGATACATTTTTTTGTTACAGCAGCTCATAGACAAAGTCAAATAGTAATAGAATAAAAAAGAGACACAAACATCAGTACAATCAAATAAAAAAAGAAACTTTGTATACACAGCCTGACCTATTTTTATGTGCAATGGTGAGGTGTTATTTGTACAAATTATAAATAAGTGGGCAGAATGAAAAAAGACCATCAAGTGCATAATCAGTAAGCATCAGTGCAGTGATGAAACATCAGTAGATATCAGTCTAAGGGCAAAACACTCGAGCGTTTAATGGAACTAAGGATCAAGTTGAATAGTTTTTAAAACAGTCATTTTAAAAACAGCAGCTGATTACCTAGCAGTGTATCAATGGAGATTTAAGCACACAAGCATATAGCTGAACAATCAACAAAACAACCTTAACATGGCATCCAATTCTACTGGAAGGAGAATCAGTGATGAACTGGTGATGTCTGCTCTTAGTCTTTGCTGATTGGATGATCATAGTTTAATTTCAGTGGCAATTCAGAAAGGGGGCTGGATTAATTATGATATAAGAAAACAAAGTTTTTAGGCGCATTGTACTGAGACAAAACACTGTTTTGTGCCATCAATGTGCTAGGAGGAGAACACTTTGACTTACCATTAAAGTAGTCAAAATTCACCACTTAAATAGCGTGTTTGCATTACAACAGCATAAAGTAGTTTTGTGTAAAAAAAAAACCACAGTTAAAAACCCAGATTTTCACAGCTAAAACATCATAAATTACACTGTTTTGATAAACACCATAATGAACTATGTTCTGTTCAGTCCCTGAATGACACTTTTTTAATGGCGCTTTGACGTGCTTTAAAAAACCAGCAATCAGGGAAATTTAAATTTGATATATAAAATAAAAATGTATTACTTGGAATGTAAATAAATACAGAAATGTTTAAATATTTGAATAAGCATTTAAATAGAAATACACATTTAATGAAAATGTTAAACAATAACAATAGATACCAACATGAATAATGCAAAAATATGACAGCATTGGCAGATTTGTGTAAACATCAGTTTGGATGAATTCATTCATGAATTCATTCCATGGATATATGAATGAATGCACACATTATTCATCCATCCATCAATCCATCTATACTATGTTTTGAGATTGTACACAGTTCTGAAATTGCTCTCTGATTTTTTTCTTTCTGTCTTTTCTGACTCGTAGAACGTCAACAATGAATAGAATCAGCCACCCCAAAAAAGTCTTGAAAGACTACCTAGACATGCTGAATGACGAGGACCTGAAAACATTTCAGTGGTTTGTCATTGAATATGAGAAAGATGGATGTCGACACATCCGTAGAGCCCATATGGAAAATGCTACCAGAAAGGACACAGTGGATAAACTGGTGCAGGTTTATGGAGAAGATCATGCTGTGGAGATCACAGTTGACACTTTTTTTAGGATGAAACAGAATGACCTTGCATGCAAGCTAGCTCAAGGTAACCTCTTGTGTTGTAGCAGTTCTTTGTCTGCGTGAAACATTCAATTATTTATATGTTCAAACAAATATTGGAATATAACAAATATTAACATATAATTTGTTTGCAGAAAAAGGAAACATAGAAGTAGACCCAAGTTCAAGTGAGATATCTTCCTCCTCTTCCAGTCCAACACAGATTGGTGAAGACTGGGCTGATCTCTCAGAGGTAGCACCTTTTATTGAGCAGCTGTTGTTCACTAGCAGTAAAACACAGACTCAGTTTGTGGAACCACCTTTAGTAGAACCACCGTTTTCCAATTACAGTGAAAAACTGACTAATTACAATTCAGTTATTGAGAATCTAAAATGCCCAGTTTTTAAGGATATCTTCAGTGAACCTGTGATGTTGCAGTGTGGCCACAGCTACTGTAGGCATTGTGTGCAAAAATTTTGGAAATGTCCATCCTGTCAGTGTGTCATCCATGTGTCATAAATATCAAATAAATTATTTTCTGTAGAGTTTGAGTGACGAATACAGGCAGATTATTAAGGCAGGACACAGAGATGTCAGTTCAGAGTCATATCAGGTGAGTACATTTCTTTATCCTGCGTCTGATTCTGTCCTATATTTTGTTCAGCTAACATTAATGTTCAGGTGTAAAGTTTGTTACTTATAGTTTTATTTACCAGTTTGTGTTTGATATTCTGAAGTGTAATACCACAAATAAAACATTTATATTC
Organism: Pseudomugil tenellus; assembly: GCA_037177515.1. Classification (NCBI taxonomy): domain Eukaryota; kingdom Metazoa; phylum Chordata; class Actinopteri; order Atheriniformes; family Pseudomugilidae; genus Pseudomugil; species Pseudomugil tenellus. The sequence goes on from JBAMHX010000024.1 coordinate 6,528,199, forward strand.
TTTGTCTTCATTTTTGTCAAACAGTTATATATAGGCAAAATATTTCATAACACTAATATGTTTCTTTTTGTTTTACAGGCTTATTCTGATTCACGAAGGTTTGTGTAATTAATCTGTTTTCTCAGGTTTTGCCTTCAGACCTGTTATCAAAAATGTCTTCATGCTTGTTAGAATTAGTCAAAAAACAAAACTTTGAGCCAAATATTTACATGCAACAAACATGAACAATCCTGGCAGAGCAGCGCATTTTACCATGGATGAGCTGACTATCATTCTTCAAAACTGCAGAGTTTAAAAAATGTAGTTCAGTTAATCTCACAGTGTTAGCATGTTGGTTTGAAATTAACAAGGGTTCATGTACAACATTTTACCTAAAATACAAATGCATTTAATTTACTGTTAGTCATGTGGTTTTAATCTTAACATATGTTTCATTTTCAATCTTTTGTTGGCATGGAAACTTGACAAAAAACAAAAAAAACTCCTGAGGCAAATTCATTTATGCATCAGCAAACATGTCTCAGATACATTTTCAACACAAAGAATCATTTTCCTAGATCTAATCTATGACGTCATTAAAAATCCTCTAACGGCCTGCATATATTAATTATTCAAACAAGTTCTCTTGTAACCGCTGTACAGACCTCAACTTAACTGCCACAATTCGTGTAGAGGCAAAGATGCTATTCATTTCAGGGTAGCGTGTGTCTGAAAATATGTGCATGTGGTGAGATGAGTGATTGCCTATTTGATATCACCTGCATATGCCATGTATTCTGTAAGCTGCAAAAAGTTAAAATTTTAGTGGTATTCTGTAATTTGAAAAACATGATACAGGAAAAAAAAATACTTCTGATGTTGTAGTAAATCAATTTAATTCATTTCAAGCTCTAGTCTGTAATCTCAGGGAATTCAGCAAAGAAAATAATTTCAAGCCAATTCATTTTTTATCCAATCAGTGTTCACCCAAGCAAATTAAGTAAAACAGAAATTACAGCCTAGATAGGGAAAACTTAATGTTGATTCAACCCCCCATCCTGAGCAGATATTGTGGTGGGAAACAGTGGAAAGTAAAAATCTCAACAGAACCTGGCCTAGGGAGAGCAGCCATTGTCTGCAAATGGTTGAGGTTTGAGAAGACAGAACAGGGAAATCCACATTCAGCATAAATGTTGGCCAAAGACCTGCTAAAAGAGAAAAACAGAAACACAAGTTTATCTTTCCAATAATGTCATAAGTTTATATGTGAAAAATAAGGAGCAGAGATATGAAAATGGAAGCACCAAGTGCATCATGGAAGTAAGTACTCAGTGTATAACAGGAAGTCCTTTAGCAGTCTAAGCAAATGAAGCATAACAAAGCTGCGTGCCTCTCCGAGTTCTTTTGGGATGTAACCTTTTTAATGATTTTACAGATCAGATGGTATTTTTCACTGCCGTCTATCAGTTTATTGAAATCTGGCGACACAGCATGTTAGCGCCGTTATAGCAGCGTCGGCTACCCACAATAACAATCAAATTAAGAGATGGATAATAAACTGACGCATATTTTTAAAAACAATAATAATAATAATAGATACTTTATTAATCCCCGGAGGGAAATTCAAGTTTCCAGTACAGCCAAAACCAAACACGTCATGCAGTTGACCTACTGTATGTGATCGACTGGTAGATCACGATTGACGTAATTGAGCACCCCTGACTTAATATTAGTGTGTATGTGTGTTTGCACACGCATGTATGAGTGTATGATCATGCAAATACAACCCTGTAGCTCAAAAAAGATAAGAAATAGATCTACAGTCATGAGGGAAAGGCTTTAAAATATATATGTTATGTCTTATTACTAATTTTAAATCTTAAATTTCCTCTAGCCAACAGAACAGACAGTCTGATCCAGAACGACTTCCACAGGCATCAATAGATGTTATCACACACATGGAAAACCTGTATGACGTCTCCAGAGATGGTGAGATTCATTGGAGCTTTGAATTCAGTGTTAAAAGTTTATTCTGACATCTTTTTTTAAACAAAGAAAACACATATACAATGTATATACTTATAAAAGAAAAAAATCTAAAAAAAAACCAGTCCATAAAGGGTATGTAGGCAGAAGCAATAAGCTTATATTGCCTATCCCCCAAATGAATTTATATTAAAACTGTAAAAGAAGATAGCGACCTGTATCATACATACAGTAATATGATTTAGAAATAAAATATACATATATATTTACAGTTATTAATTACATTCCAGTGACTTACATTGTTTAATCACTTTTGTCTTGAATATGTTTTAAAACTGTATTAATGTTGTAGTCTTTTAGCACCTGGTTTAATTTACTCCATACACCAACCCCGACAAAAGAAATACAGTGTTGTTTTATATTTGTTCTTGTTTTAGGTTTTCTAAACATAATGTTCCCTCTAAGATCAAAGACACTGTCCCTGATGGAAAACAAGCTCTGAATTTGTACTGGCAACTTAGATTATTCTCTACTTTATACATAAATTGAGCAGTTTTAAAATCAACCAAATCTTTAGACTTTAATGTTTTTAGATGAACGAAAAATTATATATATGTTCTCTGTAATCTGCTTTATTTACAATTCAAACAGCTCTCTTTTGGATTATGAACAAAGGATTTAAATGAGTTTTGTAGGTATTTCCCCACACTTCAAAACAGTACATCAGGTAAGGAAAAATGAAAGAACAGTATAAGAAATACGTTTTTTGATTTAGAAACTCTTTAACTTTGTATCATATTGTCAATGATTTTGACAACTTTGCTCTGATGTAATCAATATGAAGTTTCCAACTTAATTTATTTTCTAGTTACCCAAAAATGTTGCACCATGTATTCTTTCTATTTCTTTGTAATTTATTTTCAATTTTGTGTTCACATAAACAGCACGATTTTTAAATATGAGCAATTTAGTTTTCTTTAAATTTTAAGTTAATTTCTTTAAATCACTTGACTTAATTCTTTTCCAGTTGTCCATTGGTGTTTTTAAATAGTTACCAGAACTAATAATTTTATTGTCATCAGCAAATAGTATCAAATTTAATGTTTAATTTAATTAATCATTAATATAAAGAATAAATAACAGAGGAGCCAACACGGACCCCTGTGTGACACCAGTGGTCATAATCAGTAACTGTGAGTGGACATACAGTGATTTATTCTCTAAGTAACTCTTAACAGAAGAGAGCCACACCTGTGATTCCATATCTACACATTTTTTAAAGTAATAATTCATGGTTAACGGTATCAAAAGCTTTAGTAAAATCACCTGCAGTATATTGTTTGTTGTCAATTGCATTGGATATTTTTTCCACAAGATCAGCAAGTGTCAAAGTAGTAGTAGTAGTAGTCCTATCAAGTCTTATAAATGGGAATAACCTTAGCAATGTTCATCTTTTCTGGAAACATGCCTGACTGCAGGGAGTGATGTGTGCAAGTGATTTGGCTATCTGGAAATTTTATTTGCTCCTTTTTTGTCTTTCTCTGTCTGTAGATCAGATTAGGGGGACTGGTGCATATACCATTCAGGGGTATTCTGAAAATCAGGAAAACAGCATCAACCATCCTTGGGCTGAGATGCAAGGCAATGCTGCTGCCCGGATTGCTAGGAGAAGGGCAAGAAGATGTGTCCATCTGTCCTCATATTCACAAATAATCATTGGGCATCGATTTTGTACATCAACCATCCTCAAGATGAGACATGACAAAGTGTTTCCAGAGCAAGAATCTTGGCCTTTTGCTCCTCTATTTAACAAATAATCTTAGGACTAAATAGTTCCTAATCTGCTGATTTTGGAGGAGTGCATAAAATACTAAGCGTATTGACTACTTCCGGATTTCAAAATAAAACAATTCTCTTGCTCACTTCGAGTTTGTCTTGTTTCTTTCTGAGAGTAATATACACACTTTTGTCTGAGTTGTCTGAAAAAATAACTTGCAAAATACTATCACACAATTTTATAGACAAAGTATTGTGTACAGCAATAAAAGGCATTTGTGGCTAAGTTAGAAGGTCAGTAAAATTAAGACAGAAAGTATTAGGACTTTCTAGCACAAATAATATGAAGTAATTTTATTATGTTCGTTTTTCTACTAATTCCATGCCAAATTACATGATGGATAGTGAAAATGGGCATTTGCAGGTCACTTATTTAGAACAAAATCTCTTATTTATTTTTTTATATGTAGTCAACCAAATGTTGGTGCATGGGAATGGAATGGAAGCTGATTTTGAGGTTGAATAAAATGATATTGTAGCAATTAAGGGGATTAATAGAATTACTATGACAATATTAATATGAAATATTAATATTAACAATTAGTAATGAATCTTTAATTAACCTCGAGGCACCACCTCCTATTTTCTAGTTTACCTTGGGTAACACTATAGGTATAGAAGGAAACCTTATTAGATGATGAGTT
>JBAMHX010000024.1:6532743-6543740 GCA_037177515.1 Pseudomugil tenellus
GTTTCAGTGTTAACTGTATGTTGAACTTCTTTTATCTTCATTATTAAATTTATATTCTTCTCAATCTAAAGAAACCAGTGTGACAGGAAAAACGGTCTCCTACACCGTGACACATTTTAAGAGCCACAGTTCAGATTAGTAAAAAGGAAAAACAAAAGATAAATGCTTTCAATTTATGTTTTGAAAACTTCAAAAAATACATGTTTTAAAACATAATTCTTCAAAACATACACATATATTGCATTAATGTTGTTTCAAGCGTTATCTGTGGGGACTAGACTGTTGACTTTGGGTGTTGACTTTCATAGAGAGGGGATGTTTGCAATACTGGGTTTCATCTCCCACTCTGATAGTTACTGCCATGTATCTTTCTGTAGCTCTGGATATCCACTCGTCTGTGGTGAGAGGAATGAATGATGCATTAGATAATTATTCTACTCTTCTGTTCTTTTCTTGCTCATAAAGTTCTGGAATGATTTTTGTGCTGAAGTGTGTGTATGTGCGAAGGGATTTCATCAACTTCTTTGATAATATATTTAAATCTCTTGTTCTCAACGAGGGAGTATGGCCTCATATCTGCCACTATAAACACTCCGATGGACTTAGTAATATTTTTTTACAGGGAAAGGCTGCTGTGTTGCCTTTTTTCTGTTGTTGTTGTCAGTGACCCACCTGGGTGATGTCGCTTCATGTTCATGATCATGCTAGATGTATTGCTGTGCTCATAACATTGTTGTGCCACAGTGCCAACACACCGTAACAGCTTTGTCCACATACCTTCTACCATCATCATTATAGTGCTCTCATACAATCGATTTAAATTATGCTGGGGGCCTTTCTAGTTCTTGCTCTCCTGGTCCTCTGCTTGCAATGCGCAAACTGGCTTGTTCACGTGAATGTACACCTGACTTTTTTTAAAAATTAAAATATCAACCAATCAACGCATTCCAGAATAAAACATGCCCAATCCACAGTACACGTGTTATCCGAATCATGGTTAGTGATCCGTACGGCTTACGGTTCAGTCATGATCGTTGCACCCCTACAGAATGAGCCAAATTTAGCTTTTGTTGAGGCTAATGAGGATAATAATAGGACGATTGTTACACAGCTAGTGTGATGTTCTTTAATACATGCATGCAAAAAACAAAACAAAAAAAAAAAAAAACACTTGCAGCAATTAGAAACATGCATAAAATTAACTTGAACCCATCACACAATTAATATTATGACAAATATGAACATGTTAGCAGTGGAAGTTTTGATGTTTAGACTTGAATCTCTGACCTTCCATCTAGAAACAACATCTGAAATTTTTGTTTTAATGAAATGTGACTTCATTTGAGTGAAATCATTAACAGATTCAAATTTCCCCTCTGCATCATTTATTTTAAAGGTTATATATTTTAATATATATCCAAACGATGAAGTTTTTTTTCTTTTTAGTAACTAAATTCTTTTTAAGTATTTGATTTTTTTTCACAATTTAAGCTCCTTAAGCCACATGCAAATAACTTTTTTCCTTTTTTGACCCTTTTTTAACCTTTTCAACATCTCTGGTCCTGAACATCTTTCATCTATAATTGCCAAAAATGTAATCGAACCAGGAAACAGAGAGAGACTGGACTCCAAACCCAGAGTGCGAACCTCCAGGACAAACACCCCGAACGGTTCCAGACAGCGCCAGAACAGAGCACCCACTGTTGGCAATGCCTCCTCAACAGATCATCGTCAATCATCATCAAACGATGATGATTGACGAGTTATGAATCTTTTTCCTCCAGGCCATTTATTGAATGAACTTTCTTACCTCATAATTAATAAACGTTTAATTTATGTGTAATTTTTAACACAGCTTTGTATTCCTTTACAACAGAAACTCAGGAAAATATCATATTTACATATACTTGGTTTATGTTTGTCTTGTTTGTTTAAGTTTTCTTATTATTTCCTTTTATTTTATTACTCATATTTAGCACACATGTAGACTTTAGATAAATAAATAAATATTGTTATATTGTTGTTCAATACAGTTTGGCCCTCACAGTGCAAATGCTGTAAAGCTAAACTACCCATGCTGGAAAAAAAACTCACAAAGTCTCTGTTTTTCTTCACTGTTCTGGTCCAGAGTTAGAGGTTTCTTAACCAAGCAGAGTGTCTAAAACTGATTTATTAAAACTGATTAATTATTCCTTTGATTGAGTTAACTTTACCTGTGATATCACAGATTTCCTTTTAACCAATAATTTACTAAGGTAAGCTATAAAATAGAAGCTGGTGCCCCAAAGTAAATATTTATTATTTTTGATGCTAATATTTCAAATTAATATAAATTTTTGACTCTGACCACAACACTTGCATGATTAGTTTATTTCAGTTTTTATCACAAAACTGTCAAAAGAAGTTGAGGTCTGAAATCTCCAGACCACCAGACATGCGATAGACACAACTCCTCCCTGCTTGAGGTAAAACAACATAATCATTGCTACAGTAAGGAGATCTGCATGTAGGATGTGTTGAATCTGGTCTTGAAGGATATGTACTAAACATATGTGATCATTTTTCTTGTATACATAATATTGATTTTCATTTAGATCACATATAAATGATATTTAACCATGAATAATGTTAAGAGATGATGAAATGAAGATGATTATGTTTCTGAATGTTAATGTAACTGAATGAAAGCGTAGCAGTCTTGAACTTATGAGCTAATAAAGTCTGTGCAATAAGGATGTATGGACAGTGTGTAGCTGTGTGTCTGCAAAGTGAGGAAAGATAAACAGCTTTTAAAGTGAAAGTAGATCCTATCAATCGGAAACAGATGGTCCACTGTTGTTGAGATTTGGGACTTTCAGGAGATGTCAGACTAAGGCTTGAGACAAAAACAAGAGGTTTGTGAATCTGTCACCCTGGTAACGGCAAAGGGATGATGTCAAGGTGACCAGAAGTTATATAAATGATTCAAACATCCTATGAACCCTTTAAGGAGTAAGCATCACTACTGCTTAGATGGATTGAAACCCAGAAGTCACAGCCTCAACAGATTATTTATTTATGAGTGTGTTAATCAAAGGTTTATAATTTAGTATTTAATAAAAGTTGGCTGATTGAATATTATATATTGATTACTTGATTTGCTTTTTTATCATAATTTAATTTTTTTTAATTATTTCACATGCATTGAAGTTAAGCTGTTACTTGTTTCTTCCTGTTTCATTGCTTCAATAAAAACAGTCTGCAGTTAAAGTTGTAATTATTACTCTTTTCCTGGTAATCCCAGTTTAACATTGTTTTTAACATGGTTTAACATTAGTAAATAGAGTTCTTATTCTTTAGCTTAGTCTAATTGTTCCTGTCCAACAAATTTGTTGGTTTACAATTTGGTATTATAGCTTTAATCAAAGTTGACTGAATTATGATCTGTTCTTGATTTGTTATTAGATAACTGATTTATTTATTTTTATTACTTCACATGTATCTGCAATGAATGTGACCGGTGGAGACAGACAGGAGGTTAACAGGATTTATTTAAGAGTTATGAAGAGAAACCTGTGAGGAATGGGATGGAGTCCAAGAGGATGACCGGGAATAAGAACAGTAAAACGTGCTGAGGATTATTCAGGAACAAGCAGGAGGCCTCAGGAGTTCTAATGTTTATTGTCAATGTCCAACAAGGTTTGACTGGAGGAATGCAGGCTATATGGAGAATGAGGGATTTGGGAGGAGGTGGAGATGATCGGGCTAATGAGTTCAGTTGCAAGTAAAGGTGATAGGGCTGATTGGATCTGGAGTGGAAATTTGGTTAAAGTAGAGCATGAAAGTATCCAAATTAAGCTGTTACTTGTTTCTTCCTGCTTCACAGCTTCAATAAAAACAGTGCAGTTAAAGTAAAGTTGTAATTATAACTATTTTTCCAGGGAATCCCAGTTTAACATTATTTTGTGGTTTAACATTAGTAATTAAAGAGTTCTTATTACTTAACTTAGTTTAATACTAGTTTTAATAAATATAATGATAGATTAGAATTGTATAATGTCATTTGAGACACCCAAAGTGCTTTACATTGAATCCATGATTCATTCACTCCTCATTCATACTTGGTGATGGGAAGCTACATTTGTAGGCGTATCTAGAATTTATCTAGGATCAAGATGATTAACCGGATCACTCAGTGAATACGACACATCCAAATAAGTCAGACGAAAAAGGTTTTAAGGTTTATAACTAATGTAGTTTTTCTTTAAAGATTACACTAATAAACATAGTTGCATATCTTGCTATTGGTTAATTGGTCATTGAAAAATGAAACTGGGCTTGACATGTTGAGAAGACAGAAACTATCATGGGGTGCATAAATCACATGAAAAGAGAATATACATCACAACATTAAAGTACGTCAACCTGCAATAAACTCTCCAAAATAAATGTATGAACCTGTGAATGAGCATACAATGATTTTAATTTGCTTCTACATTTAAAACAGTTTATATGATGTAATTAATTGGTCTGACCACTAGTCAAGTCAGAAGACTGCAAAACTGAACACTTACCTGTGAAAAACAAACATCTGTGGTCAGACCTTTGGACACCAGGAAGACGACGGAGGTTCAACTTCTGGTTGGTGTGATTTATTATTAGATCAACAAACAAAAGCGAGTAGCAACTTAAATTGGTCAGTTAATGGAATTTTTTTCTAAGCAGAGGTGTCAATTCCTGGTACAGAAAATAAAGGTCCTGTCCAGTTACCAGATCAGCTGGTTTTAATGGACATTTGCCAGGCAAACAAGCCTGTTGGTGAAACAATTGTTCTAAGAGTACATGTAGATCCAAAAACAATGCAGGACTTTTACGTTATGTCACCTAAAATTTTATAGCTAATTTAGTGTTCAGTAGGTTGTAATTGGTTAGATACATTTTTTTCTTGTAGTTCAGTTTAATTTTCCCTTTGGGATAAAATAATGTATAGTTTTATTTAATTCAACTCAGTTCTTTATTTAATTCTGTTTAATTTCAGTTTACCAACAGTCAATTTGCCTGGAAGAAAGGTGACTTTCCACATCTCTAATACTTTACAGGAAATCAAGCCAGTTCTGTTAGATTGCTAGTCTTCATCAGGTAGCAATCTCTGGTTGCTGAATTTGAGGCCAATCAGGAAGTGAAAATACTTGCTGTTCACCCCTCACCGGTAGAGGGCTGGCGGCAAGAGAGAGCAATCCCCATAGACTCCCATGTTAAAAAAGGATACAGAGTTAGATTTTTTTAAAAAGAATTCAAGAATCGAGGTTAAAAGACAATCTTGTCCATTGTTTATGGTGCTGTGAATGCAACCGCTAATTGTTAGCTAACAGTTAGCCTAAATACACCTGTACTGACTCGTTATAATTAAGAGGTCTTGGGTTCTTTGCAGTCCTAATGTTATTATTAAGTTAATATATTATTATATATAGAATATCACTGAATGTGCACTCACTGGATGTAAAATGGAGGCCACAGACGTAGGTGTAGTTGGACATTGGTTGCCACAACTTTTCAACCATCACCATTACGTCCGATCGTATTTGGCATCTGTTGATGGCCCTCAGCCACTTATCTCTCCTGAGTCCACTTAAGGGTATACGATGGAAATTGGTCTTGAATCCCTTGATTTTTTTAATTGGCTGTGCAGCTGACCACACAACATGATTTTGCCATGTCTCCTCTGTAGTGTTGCTAGAGGCTGTTTCCCCTACGCTGGGGAAGATGGCGGGCTTCGTTGCTATGGAATGATGTCAAAATGTCCCGGATGTTCGTCTAACAGAATATTGGAAAGGAAGGTTTTAAGTTTGATTTTAAAGGTAGATGGGGTGTCTGCCTCCTGTACCAACACTGGGAGCTGGTTCCATAAGAGCCGAAGGCTCTTCCTCTCATCATTTTCTTGGGAACCCCGACTGGAAACCACGAGTAGACCTGCAGTCTGAGAGCGAAGTGCTGTGTTTGGAATATATGGAACTATGAGATCTCTGATATACAATGGAGCTTGGTCATGGAGAGCTTTATATGTAAGGAGAAGGATTTTAAACTCTATCCTAGATTTAACAGGGAGCCAATGAAGAGATGCTAAAACTGGAGAAATAGGATCTCTTCTGCTAGTTCTCGTCAGAAGAATCACTGCAGTATTTTGGATAAACTGGAGACATTTCAGAGCATATTTGGGACAGCCTATAAATAAAAAATTGCAGTCTACAAGTAACCAAAGCATTCATTAATGTTTCTGCATCACTCTGAGACAGGATGTCCCTAATTTTTCTATCTAATATAGTTGAAAGAAAGCAGTTCTAAAAACTTGTTTTAAATGCAACCAAAGGACAAATCCTGGTCAAGAATAACTCCAAGGTTCCTTACTGTGGTACTGGAAGCCAAATTGATGCCATCCAGATTGATTACAAAGATTGATTACTAGACCATTTTGTCTAGCTTTTGCACTTCAAATGCACACTTCCTTTGGGGCTTAATTAGCTTAAAACAAAGTGTTCATGCTATGTATCCTTCACGGTCTCCAATCTCCCAGAAGTCATTGCGGACTAGTTATTTTCCCACAATTTCACTCCACATAATCTGCCTGTTTTTTTTTTTTTTATTTCTTTTGTCCAACATGACATTCTAAATTTTGGTATCTTTGTTTTGCTGTTTTTGCGCACAAGACATTTTTTTTTTTGTATATCTGTAAGTGTAGATTCCGGCTTGAATATGTAAGTGGTCCATTGTGGAGAAAAAAACGTACCCGACTGTCTCATTTCAACCAGAGTGTGCAATATGTAGTATGCACACTTCATGGCACTTCATCAAAGTGTGCACCCTTTAGGTGCTGGAGTTTTTAAAAGTACGAAGGGAAACTGTAATTTAGTAAAAATACTAAATATGGACCAGTGTTTATAATGGCAAATTTTTTCATCACATGATGAAACCTTGATTAAATTCCACCATTTAATATAGTTGGTTTGGGTTCATAGACGGGGTTTTATGTCTGCTATCTAGTGGTGGAAAGTGAGAAACACCATTTTTCTTGTGAAAACTTTCCAAATTGGAGGTAGATAAAAGCTTTGAAATAAAATGTAATTTTGTTTTAATCATTTGTTGCCTGTAAGAAAAATATTCCCCCAAACAAAACTCCCAAGGCATACTTGTGTGTGCAGCTTCTAAAATAGCTGGATGGGAATTTCAGTATGGATAGCATTTTTTTTAACTTTTTTTAACTTTTTTAACTTAGCATTAAAACAGGCAGATAATATGGATCTGTTTGTTGTGTCTTGCTGAACATCTTTGCTTTTCCAAGAGGAACTATATGTATACATGGATATACAAAGTTCCTCCTTATGATCTAAATTCTTTATTTATTTTAGTTATATCAACAGTACAGAAAGAAGAGACAGATATACACACCACAAAGGAGAAGCGCAATCCCACCACCCATATTCTACCATTCGTCACACATGTACAGAAATACATACATATACATATATACAAGGGACAAAAATTTGAGGCCCATACATACGTAGGAAAGATTGTTGCTAGCAGTGTCGTGATGCAGAACATACAAAGTGAAAAAATGCCCAGGAGGCGGGACAGGGTGGTCCCAGACAGAGCCCCCGCAGTCTGGGGGAATGAACCCAGGGCCCCAAGAACTCGGAGGCAACCCCCACTACCCCCAAAGGCCGAGTACCCAACCAACGGCAGTGGACGTCCAGGGCCCCAAGCCAGCCACCAGACAGGAGCCAGCCCGTCCCCCGGCACACCAGATGCACCACAGGAACCAGCCCCCCATTCACACAGATCCAACCCCCGCCCCTCATAACCCACAGGTACACACACATCTACACTCACACCCAGTGCACCTTTCCGCTGCTCCACACACACAACCATACACAGTCACACCCACACATGTACACTAACCCATCCACACCAAGACCTCCTTCCTTCTCCACCCAGCATCCCCTACCCCACTTATCCACTCACCTCACTCTCTCAACCCTCCCGGTCAGCCCCCCAAAAGGTACACATTCCCATTCACCCACACATGTCCCTCCCCCCATGCACCCCCTCCCCCTCCCCCCAGCGGGCAAGAGGACAAGAAGGCCAAAAGACATTGGATAGCATTTTTAATTCACACAAGTTACTTCCTTCATGTCCAGGCTTTGGTCTTTCCCCAGCTGCTGAATGATCGACTTGACTCCTGAACATCTGTCCATTACCAGACTGACCTCCCAAAGGAGAAACCAATAAAATGAAGTTAAACTTTAATTAAGACACAGTATACAAATCCATGCATCCTATCTATGTCTATCCATCCTATCTTTGTCTATGCACATGCATTTGCTGTGAGGCTGTGGCCCGTGAGGGTTTTGTATAGATTAAAAGAGTTGTGGAGAAAGAATTAATGGTAAACAACTCATGCAGACTCTGTTGAACCTGTTTCCTGACAGCTGAATAATTTGAAATGAAAGACAAATTAAGCTTTTATATATTTATTACTCACCGATAGTTTGATGAACAGTTTCTCAAAACATGATTAACATATTTTGAATAACTATCTACATTGTTAATAATTACATTTCAACTTCTTTTGCACAGCTGCACCCATTGAAACTGGGTGTTTACTTGGGATTAAGTATTTTACATGATTTCATAACAACTTTCAGTTCAGTAAAAGTTCAGAAGAAAAGTGATAATTTTCTCATAAGGAAAAAAATGATGACTGTTCTTATTTTATTGAGTTCCTCTTCTTGGATATGAAACTGCAGAAGTTTGTGCAATCAGCAGACTATAAACGTTGCTTCCTTTTTCTTCATTATTACTCAAAGAAACAAGGACCCTACATCTAACTGCACGCATGTAACTGCTAACTGTCAGTTTGGTTGCAGACACTCATCTTATTGAATAAGGTAAGTGTTTATCTTTTAATGTGCAGCCACTTTAATGATTTTAAGTAGTTTTGTGATCATCTTTAGGGATTATTTAAGAGAAATACTGAAAACACACAGGGTGAGATTACAAACAGCAGTGATGAGGTGAAACAGAATCTTCATGAGGACGATAGAGCTGGATAAAAAATGCAGCAGGACTTTGCTAATGGAGCAGACGAGCTTTCTTCTGGTGAGTATGACATGTATCTGTTTTGGGGAAACTGGATGGACTCAGATCATTGAGATAAAAATGGCTCAATAGAAAGTTTTTCTTGTGATTACCTCCCAAAGTTTAAATGAAGACATGTATGAACACAAGACTCACAGCAGCAATGGCATTGATTTAAAAAGTGAAGACAAACAAGCAATAAATAAATAGGCTTGATAGAAATCTGTTTATGTGTCTTATTTTTGTATTTAACACTGACGTTGTTTGTTTCAGCGTCTGTTCCCTCGCTTGAGGTTAACCATTTTCAGCCGAACTTCTCTGCTCAGAGCAGCAGCAGTGTGGTTGCTCCTTCCATCATTGGCTCCATCATCAATGGAAACATCAACATCAGTCTCACATCGAGCAGCCAAGGTAGCAACAGGCATAATATGCGATAGAACTGAGTACATCCCAGCACATCAGATTATACCAACTTTTTGCATAATCATCTATAGTTGTAGTACTTTTAAGATGATGAGGAATATTTCCAGTTAAACTGTATCGATTTGTATCCGTCAGAGACTGTTTCTGTAAAAGGAAATTTGATTATGCCCACTATTAACTTGACTATATAATCAGATTTCCTCCAAAGAGAAAATATCAGTAATAGATATTCCTTCTGAGAACATTTGAGGTGGTTAGTAGCTTTAGATTTGTCTTGTGAATATCTGTAAATTGTTCTGTTGCAGTTATGTAACATCTTTCCAGATCTTTGTGCTTTTTTTATTTTATTATTGTGTAGGTTCTTTGTTTCTTTGCGAAAGTACATCCTAATTCATTCCATGTCTGTCAGGATTTAGCATGCTGACAGTCGTTTTTGCATTTTGACTTCTTCGTTTTGTCTGAGTTTCAACAGAAAGTCTGATTTTCACAGACGTTAAAGCTGTTTGGAAATCAATTATTTAGTTTTGCAATAACTATAAATGAACTTATTTCTATTTAAATGTTCGGCTTCATTGATCAACGTCGGCTCTAAAATCTTTCTTTCTGTTTCTTCTTTTGCAGTGTCAGATGATCCATCTCAAAAAGCAATGCCCAATGAACACTTTACAGGTAACTGTGGTACTCTGCAGCCCCAAAGTGAGTACTTTTGTACTTCAATGCGATTTGGTATTTAACAGACTTACAGATCAAGAATTGAGTTGTTGAGACTTTAATGATTTCATTGTGGTTTCCTGCAGATGATAAGACAACAGAATGTCAAAAGAAACTGAAAGCTGCTCTTAAGAGGAAGTTTAGTCATTGGCATGAAGAGCTGGCGAAAGATTCTAGTAAAATATCTCTGAATCAGATCTACACAGAGCTCTACATCACTGAGGAAGGACATGGAGAAGTCTGCAAAGAGCATGAGGTGAGGCAGATTGAGATGGCGTCTAAAAGACACATGAAGCAGGAAAAATCCATCCACTATAACGACCTCTTTGGTCCTCTACCGGAACAAAAATACCACATTAGAAATGTGCTCACAAGAGGAATCGCTGGGATTGGAAAAACTGTATTAGTCAATAAATTCACTCTAGACTGGGCAGAGGAGAAGACAAACACAGACCTGGAGTTTGTTTTTCCTCTTTCTTTTCGAGAACTGAATTCAGTGAAAGAGAAAACGTTTAGCTTGGTGGAGCTTCTCTGTGTCTTCTTCCCTGAATTAAAAGGCGTAGAAATCTTTTCTAATGATGGAAAGAAGATGCTTTTCATTCTGGACGGTTTAGACGAGAGTCGTATATCTTTGGACTTCCAAGAAACAGAAATAATGTCAGATGTGACGGGAAGAACCAAGATCTCTGTAATTCTGACCAACCTCATCAGGGGAACGCTACTTCCTTTAGCTCTGGTCTGGATCACATCTC
>JBAMHX010000024.1:6543840-6555553 GCA_037177515.1 Pseudomugil tenellus
CCCCCCCCCCCCCCCCCCCCCCCCCCCCCCCCCCCCCCCCCCCCCCCCCCCCCCCCAAACTCCCGCCAGGGGTGGGTGGAGGTCTGTCTGCGGTGGGGATCGGAGGTGAAGGTGGAATAAACGAGGCCTAGCTGAGAAGCTGGCGGATCTCCTTGTGCATGTGACACAGGAAGTCCACGTATGACGCTCCCCCGCTGGCGCTCTTGTCCTCCGCTAAGAAGTGTTTGAATATTAGCTCGGTTCTGTCTTCCTGTTTCACCACCATTAGCTGCAAAGAGGAGAGAGGAGGTGAGCGGGCTTTAATCACATCTTAATACGCAGCATTTAATGAAGCTAAATCCTAAACATGTTTGAAATGTAAGAATTTTTCATCAAAAGGTCTTTAATTTTCTATAAACATGGATTTTGACTGATTTGGTCCAATACGTTCAAACTATGAAATATAAATATTTAATACATTTCTGGCCTGTTTTGTTACTATGGCAACAACTGAAACACAGTTCCTTCCAGTAAATCAGCATTTTCACAAAGTGTTCTGGATTATAAAGCAAACTAACAGAGTAGAGAAGTTGGAAAACCTTCATGAAATGACCCAACGTGGTCTAAACAGGTTGGAAATAACTGGAGGACACATTTTAAACTGCTTTATGTTCTGGTTTGAAGAAAAATCCGTATAGTTTTGACAGACACAGCATTGGTTTCACTGCAGATGCTATGTGCATTATTCTGGTAGCAACATTTTAACCCTTTGCATTTATTAATAAAAAAAAAAACAATGCAATATATGTTTTTAAATACATTATTCTACTTTTACAGATCCATGCAGTTATATTGTTTTTGTTAATTTGGTTTTTATTTTTATGGTTTATTTATTTCTTCAGTGAGTAGTAGTAGTGTCCATTTCATCCATCTAATACAAAATAAAGCTTGTAAACGGGTCCACTGTAGTGCGCTCTATGCATGAAAGGGTTGAATGAGCTGGAATTGTAGCAGGGATGATATAAAACGTCAGTAAATCCTCAAACCAACAACTCTGTGATGGTTTGAGGCACAGAAGCTAATTTTCTTATAGAACTTATTTTAAAACATAGAAAAAAGGAATAAAATGTCTCAAAAGCTAAATTTATCTTTAAATTAAGGAAATACTGTGCAAGGTTGGGAAAAGATGTTTGTCCTTAACAGTCAAATGATTTGTAGAGTATAGATTTATTTATGAGCTTTTAAGAATGATTACTTGGAGAGAAACTTTATTTTATGAGCAGCTAGATCCCAAATAGTTTTCTTAAGTTTACAAAAAAAAATGTTATTTACTATCTTGATAGATATTTTGTCATGTGCTTTGAACATTAAAAAAATATATATTTATGAAGAGAATTTGGTAAAAAGCTTCTCTGTAAGTTTCTACACATCTTCATACCTTCATGTATCGTGATCGCTGAGCTCTGAAGGAGTCGATGATTTCTCTGAGTCTCTGGGAGAAAGGGTTGTCCAGAACCGGCAGACTTGTCTGAAACACACAGCAGAGCCACTCAGGAAGGACACACAGCTTTATAACAGATTAAACCACCATCAATGTCACATGATGATGAAATATATACTCCAGTAAAACTACTGCTTTTACTAAAATAAAATCACCAGATAAATAAAAAAGGTCTGGATCATTTATCAATTAAATATTTGACCAAAATGACAAAAATAAAATAAAAATTCATTTGAGGTGAATGAACAACGTTAACGTGTCACTCAGAGCAACATCAACCGTAACAAAAACAAAAAAAAAAAGAACAAAGTCAAAACCTTATTAAAGATAAAACTGCAACGTTCAACAACTGCATGAAGGTTTGACACAATGTGATCAACATGAAAAACATGCAAGTGTATCAGTAAAGAGTAAAACATAACAGTAGTGCACCGTACAGCTATTTAAACCAGTAAAATACAGGTAAACCAGTATGTTTATTCCAGCACAAAATAACTGTGGTCTCATAATAAATCATGGCTGTTCTGTTGGATTGAGATTACATTTTTGTGATCTTTGAGAAACATAATCCAACATAAAACCAAACGGCTGCAGTCGAAATTAAATAAAAAAAGATTCAGTCCTTCTCACCATGTTTGAGTCGATCTGGCTGAAGCTAGGAGTGCCGAAGATGTTTACGAGCAACTCCTGCTGGACGCTGGCTCCCACCCACAGGAACAGGTGGAGTCCCGTCTCCAGGAGGTAAACGCCGCCTTTTGACAACCTCTCCTCCGAGTCCCTCACCGCCACCGGCAACAACCCACTTTCCAACTTCATCTGTGAAGTCGAGAGGGAAAATGTTCGATGTCACAGAATCCAAACATGCTGTTTTAGAGATGGACTAAAAATAATTGCTTGGATTCATTGTTGAGTAGTTGAATACACACGATGTAGTGAGACACACACCGCTTCCTTAGATGCTGGTCCTTATTACACCGTCTTAAGCTATCAAATCTGTTTTTTATTCTTTCATTTTCAAACCCTTGTGTCCAACATTACATTATTACAGATGTTTTTAATAATTTATTTACTATACAACATCTGAAATGTATCTGCATGCTGCATATTTTACACCAGGAAGACAGTATTAGTCCGTTTGATCCATCTTTTAAAGTTGAGGCGCATTACATTCATCTAACTTTTTTCCCCTGTTGAAAAATGTGCTTTTGTTAAGAACAATTTCCACCGTTTCCACTGGTCCGCATGCTTCGTTATGCCAGAAGCAACCATCCACCAGTTTGTGAAACCTTTCACTGAAACCAGCAATAAAACTGATTCTGATTAAGCCTTCTCCTTGTTCTCACCATTGGCAGCAGGCGGGGGTAGAAAAAGACGTGGGTCTCCTCCACGTCCATGCAGCTGATCAGCTGTCTGAGGTAAGCCCTGTCGTCCAGGGAGACGTCGGCTCCCGGAAGCAGCACGTCGCTCTTCAGCACGCAGTTCAGATAAACGGGGAGCAGCTTCATGCATTCGGGAAGAATCAGCTGGAAACACGAAAGGGATGCAAAAGCTCAACAAGAATAAAACTGAATTTTTAAACTACATCTGTTTTGTGCTATTAAAGGATTATAAATAAAACCAGAAGAACAGTTAATTAAAGTTAATTGTTAAACAATAAGCCAAATCGCGCAAAGACTTTGGCATTTATTTATAACTAAAAATTGTCACAAAAATCTTGATATAAACTTTTTCTACAAGTACATTTAGTAGAATTTATAATGTGAAGGTAATATATAAGCATTTTCTTCCATACCTGACCAGCAGATGAAGGACTTGCGCAGTTTTTTCTGTAACAAGCCAAAATCTGAGCACACTGGTTGACGAGAGTGTCTCTGACTGCCTTTGTGGGGTTGTTTAAGATGCCACGGAAAGCTGTAAAACATAAAGACACACATTGACCAATAGAGCAATTAATGAAAAACCAGGAAGCATAAAATAACTGGCAGCTTTATTAAACTGTGTGCAGAAATTTTCTACTAGACCATAATCTCAGTTTATTTTCTGAACAGAATTATCTGCAATTCATGTTGCAACTCTGTTTACATGCTACAGAAAATTCTCATTACTGCAAACATTCCATAAACTTATATAACTAAACATTTGAGTTCATCCAACGTCTTAATTAAATCTGGACGGCTCAAGACAGGCGTTTGGATTGTTTCACTTTTACAGACTCGCTTTGCTGGAGATGGTGTTGCCCGATACTGGGACTGACGCAACCTGAACTTTGAGAATGAGGATTAAATGAGTAACTTTAAAAAGAGAAAGTTGCTCATAAAAAGCAACACTGGATGCTGCTGTGCAGTGTAAATCTGTTGCAATATGTCATTAATTGTAAAAACTAATGGGTATACCCCAAAGAGTTTAATTTATAACTCCTTTTAAGAAAGAGATTTGGGTTGAAGTGAAAAACATTGTTTACATAATGTTTACATGGTCACTAACCGATTAAAGCAATTTGAGAGCTTATTTTCCACCGTTTTGTAACTTGTAGCTTCACCGAAGCAGCAAAAACCATAATTACAAAATTCTGCATGCCTACTGGTGCTCTGACTCTCTGTGATCCCCTTGGAACCAACAAACCATCAGGAAGTAAATCTCTGCTGCGAGCATCAGTCCAAACCTCACCGTATTTAGACAAAAAGTTGATGATCGTGTCCGTCTCACAGTTGCGGTAAAGGTCAGCCAGCTGAGAACAGCAGTTGACCGCCATGTTGTGAATACGGAGGCGCCGCTGACCGCTGCAGCTGGTGTACAGGACAGCACACTGAAGGAAAACAAAGGGGACATTTATTTCTAATGATTACATTGCTCCAGTTAAACTCTACAAGCTGAAGCACGATCCCCAGTCCTACAGATCCTGCTGCCTGTCATCCTATCAGTGCCTAACAAATGAAATTTCATGCCAGATGGACTGGGCGAACTGGTCTCAGATCAGGTGGCTGATAATAAAAATATGAAGCATTTTCATTTTCAATCATGATATAAAAATACACATATTTTTAATACTTGACTGGGTTAAAATGCTATAAACTAAAAAGCAACACACCTGCATTAGTGCCCCGGTCTCCTCGCTGAGCTTGTCGTCATGTTTGAACTCTACAGTGACGGCTTTGTCACAGTCCAAACCTGCCAGCTCCACATCTGTGGTGTTACTCATGTAAAATGAGCCAAAGAAGTCTGTCGCTCGGATACCTGGTGAAAAGACGACGACTTGTGAGACTGTTTGACATGTGCTGCATCTCTCAGGCTAGATGTTTTCTTTAGTCTGACCTGTGCTCGTTCGGACTCTCATAACGGCATCAAATCCGACTAGTTTCTGGACATCTCGCCTGAGGTCATTCAGGAATCGCTCCTGATCCGACTGAGCCTGGAATGAAGCAATGACGTCAGAGTATCAAAATGCTTTCAGAGGTTACAAAAAACTCCAGAGAATTAACATTACAGCTCCTTACATAAGAAAGCTGGTGTAGAGTCATAGAAACAGTTAAAAAATTGAGTTTTACTCACCTGGAAGTAGGTGTATTTGTAGATGGAACCACCTGTGGAGACAGGAACCACCCCTAATGTGGCAACATCCACATACTGATTAGGGAAAAGGAAAAGATCCACACAACAACCTTGGGCTACACACTCCTTCGCCAGGTTGTTGTAGAACCCGGCCTGCGGCTGAAACAGAGACTGTGGATGACAGAATAAAAAGAAAAGTGAGTGTTAAACACAACGACATAAGGTAGCAGCTACAATTACCCATCCACATTCATGTTTACCTTCTCTTTGTCTGTACCAATCAACTTCTTATCTTCTCTGTTCTTTAGCTTTCCAGGAGCCTCTGCGATGGGCAGCGAGGTGTGGAACACAAACAGCTTCCCTGCACAGTCAGCAGCCTAAAAACGTGCAAGAGAAAGCATCAGATTAAGTGCCATGAGTGCGAGATGGTGCAAATGTGCTGTTATGCATCCGGATTGGCCTGAATCGTAGCTTTAAATCTGACTTTACGGATTCAAGCTTTACAACAGCCAGTATCACAGCTTTGTGAATCGAAAAAGTAATAATTCTAGATAAGGTGTACTTTTTCACAAAATGGATCCCCAAACCATCCGAGTGTGCTTACCTTGAATGCCTCTAATCCTGCCTGAATGACGGGTCCAAAAACTGTCTCCGTCTCTCTGGTGTCTGCAAACATCTCGGGGATCTGGTCCAGCAAACTGAAGAGGAAAAAAAAACAAGCAGCACACCATAAAACCAACTTCTGAAATGTACCATCAGTCCTCATATTAATGGCTGCTTTTAATCTACCTACCTCTCAATAACTTGCCGGCTTTCGTTTACTTTGACCAGAAAACCATCGAGAAGGGGCACAAACATGTCCGACACGTCCGACACCACCAGCATCTGGGGCTGAGCCAGACTCGACTTCACATTGTAGAAGTGCAAAACCTTGTTGTAGGTGACAAAACCCACCCGCACCACAGACTCCATTTCAGGATTTTCCCTGTATTCACACAGGAGGAAAAATATCCACATTTCATTAACGGACATGAAGAAGCATACAAGTAAACAGACAATAATACCTGAGTTATTCATTTTCTTCTTTAGGATAATCCTTTTATGACCATTTCTAAACCATTTAAGCTATCTAGCATTTTCTTTTCTATTCTCATTTCTTTGCTTCTCAACAGTCGTGCTTGCTAGCCTGAGTACCTTGGCAGGTGGTCTAGCAGGCTCTTGAGTTCCTGACAGACTATGCGGACCATGCCGCTCTTCACTGCATTATAGGACACGTCGATAAGGAAGATGAAGGCTGGAGGCTGAGGAAGCTTGTTGTTCTGTTGGGACAGGAACATACGAGAGTTTAGTGTAAATAACAGCACATATAAATAACTTTACTCTCTGTGTCTTATGCTATTGATTAGTGTTTAGCAGCATCACAAGGTTAAAATAAAAATAAAACTAGATTAGATCGACCCCCATACAGGGAAATATTTTAGATTATTCTTCTCCAACAGTTAAATCTGAAGAGTTGATTGAAGGCAAAGGTGGTTTCACAGAGGAAAAGAAAAATCAGCTGCTTTGATCAGAGATTTTACCTTACAATAGTCGACAGTGGCGAGGAACTCATAGCTGCCGAGTGACAGCTCTGGCCTGTCATAGCAGTCCACCCTCTTACCGGTGTGGTCCAGATGCTGGAAGTAATGTGGAGGCACTGTGGGAAAGACCCCGAAGCACAAGAGGATTAAATCAACACAGCGAGTTCAGTTAAAAAAAAAAAAAAAAAAAACCTGACATGAACTCACCCTCTGTGACACAGCTGCAGAATCCGCACTGGAAGCGCCGGCCTCCCTCTATGAACTGCATGTACGGACACATGTAAGCCTTGCACCGGTTGCAGCGGATTGGACCACCCTCGCCATGGTCCACCAGGTATGGAGGGGTCTGACATGATTTGTTTATTATTTTACATTTCTATGCATTTCATAGACTGACAAATATTATATATATTATATATATATATACACATACATACATACATACATACATACACACACACACACACACACACACTTAAAGAATAGTTTATCTAAATCCTGAATGCTGCCAGAATAACTGAAACAATAACCTTAACATTTACCACTTTTTTTCCTTTATCCCTGGTCAAACTTAAACTCTTTCCTCCATTTTCTAAATGATTCATCTTAACGTTAGTCCAGTTCAGATGTACACCAGTCAGGATTGAGCGAAGCACCAAATGTCATGCTGACATGCCTGCCTCAGATTGCCAAACAGATTATCCCTTAAATAAAAACTAATCTTGTACCAAATCTGGCTGTGACTAAAACTGTTCGGCAGTTACAGCAGAAGATAGCGCTGTGGAACATATCACGGGTACAGCTACACATCCGAACAAAAAGGCATGTTTAAGCAAGGAAATCAAGATAAAAGGAGGGTAAAGATGAGAAAAGATTAGAGTTATGCTCACCTCATCAGGAGGCAGCCTGGCGAGGGGCTTGATGACGGCAGCCAGCGGCACCTGAGACTGCTTGGCCATATCGGATGTGCAAGGCATATTGTAGGCCGTACAGCGAACAAATCTGGGACTGGCATTTCCTACACAAAACAAAATGATTACATTCATTCAGATTAAAACAACTCATTTCATTTTTCCAGCTTCTTTTATAAATAACCAATTTTAGCAATAAACACACACATTCTCTGATACTCTATTTGTTTAAAAAAGGTAAACAGACCTTGATCTTTGACCTGAAAGCTGGTGGTAACCAGTGGCGGAGCCTGACCTCTGACCCCAGTGGTGAACGGCTCAGTGGTCTTAGCCTTGTCATCCTCGATTACCTGGATCTAAAACAAAAACAGTGGGAGAAATATCATCCTGATTAGCTTTTCGCATCGACAGACACATTTTGTAATGATATGTGTCAGTCCATGTCTCACAAAAAGTCTAAACGAGGACTATCTCGCACCTTTGCAGGAGAACACTTTCACATGCACACTAATAACTAACATCTGCAGGCTTCAACTTTCACAACGAAGGTTACGTGGGGAGCAGATTCATGCGCAAGCTGTTTTTATCACGGCAGCAAAAAGCGGAAACAGTAAAGAGAATCCTGAAGAAACATGCTTTCAGCGGGAGGGACTGCAGGTAGGTCAGATGCTGCTAGCCAGCATGCAGGGCAGGAGAAAGGAGACAAGACTAATGTTCCCATGAACAGCCTTTAAACCATTTAAACCAGAAACATAAAAACACTGATGTGGACCATGGAAATGACTTGGCATGCTTTGAAGTGGGTAGCTTTATAAAACATAAATGGAAAATCTACCTCATGTGCTGTAAAAATGTCCACGATCATTACAAATAAATTTCAATCTTACACATAAAAATTATTCCTAAAGACGTAATTGGGCCATTTTGGGGAAACAATTTAATATCAAGGAGGATACAAGAGATCATATAACAGGAAACTAGGTGGAGACCCGATAAGGTTTCTATGAAACTGGACTAATAACATGTCTCCTAATAGTTTCCTGTCTTTTGTTTTAGTACTACCCTACTTTTCATGAAGTCGATAGCTTCATGTTTGGTACAAAGAGATCGGTTGAAAAAAAAAAAATGTTGTCATACTTGGAAGCAGGAAAACCAAAAATGTTTCCCAGAAAGATCACATCATACTGCATAAGTTTCCAGTCAGGATGTGGGTAAGAACATCTGAAGGTATACTGAATTATTTCATTTTGGGTTATTAGCTACATAAAATTAGGCAAACACTCCAAACTCTTAGTGTTCTACTTCCTAAGCAATTCATGGGGGCCAATTGGTGTCCTGCAGCGTTCCTATCACATGTGAGAATGAGACCATTTAGGATAAGCATCAATAGTCAAAGTAACATCCATGTAAATGCCAGGAAACCAATTAGTTCTGTGACTGCCTCCTTTACCCCATCAACCTGCACCATCCCATTTTTGTATCTCACGAACATGACAGATCCTGATTGAAGGGGCATTTTTTAAAAGGGATATGCTACTCTCTGACTTTTAATGGAATATGAAGAAAATGAGGAAAGCTAGGAGTTAAAAGTTAGTGCAAGTAGGCGAAGAGGACAGGATGAAGAAGAGAAAGAGACAAGCACACAGGAAACTTACTGGGCTGGGGATAGCATCTGGATCTATTCTATGTCTGGACTTCTGCACAGCCGGCATGTCAGACGCTTGCTTTACATTCAAATGTTTGTCCAGCAAAATGTGCACAACAGGACAAAATACAAAGAATGAATAAAAAGGAGCGTAAGAAGAGAAAACATAGCAAAACTGTGCTATGTAGCAGCAGCATTGTTGTTATTCAGACAGACACTAATCAGTAGTATTGGTTATAGATTAGTGGTGTAAAGACCGACAATTAAACACAACTTTAAACTGACCAGCAGGCTGAACAACATGCTACACATTTCAGAACAGCTGCAAAAGGTTACAAACAAAGTGTAAATATGTCAGCAGAGTTAGTATGAGAAAGGGTCGCACAAACTGAGTAAATAAAAATACATTCATATTTTTAAACAGGCCGACAGGTTTCTACATCTAAAATGTTTGGAAAAGACTGGATATTAAAACAATTATTTAATTACAGCCCTGGCCTAATTTTTTTTAAACATTTCCATGTTATATGATGAATGATGACAAAAAAAATGTCACATCTGTCCAAACTTCATACAGACAACAAAACATGCTAGTCAAGTGAACAGAAATAAACATTTTAAATTTTATAGTTATTCAGAATTAACTAATAATAATAATAATAATAATAATAATAATAATAATAATAATAATAATAATAATAATAATAATAATAATAATAATATCATACTGACCACATAGAAAACAAAGTAATTGATGATGAATAAAGCAAAATAAGTAAGTAAAAAAAAATACAAAAAACCAAAACGCTGTGTATTCGGTCAGCTCACCGGGCTGGGGATAGCATCTGGGTCAAGTCTTTTCTGTGCAGATGGAGCAGGAGCTGGTGCTGGGGCTCCATAGTTTGGTTGTCCAGGGTAAGGACCTGGGTAACCTGGCTGGGGACTTCTTACCTGCCCAAATGCACCTGGAAGAGCACAAAAAAAAAGATTAATTCAACTTATCTTTGAGGAAAACTAAACAGTAATCTGTACATCTTTGTTTTCTCACCGTTCTGTTGAGGAGCGTATCCTGTTTGCATGCCAGGCTGAGGTGGAGGCTGCTGCAGGGGTCCAGGAGGGCCTACTGGGCTGTGCGGTCCTGGAGGCAGGTGGTTGCTCTGAGCCATTGAGGTGGGGGGCATCTGAGCTCTGGGGGGTGGAGGCCCTGAGTGGTAGGGGGGCGGTTGGGATGGAGGGGGCTGCTGTTGTTGGGGTGGCATTGAGCCTGGATATTGGCCAGAAGCAGCTGAAGTTGGAGGAGGGCCAGGAGCAGGAAAAGACCCATGCTGAGAGGAAGGAGGGGGTGCCTGAGGTGGGAAGGAGCCATGGGCAGGTGGAGGTGGGCCTGTTGTAAAAGAAGGTTGGCTAACAGGTGGAGGTGCTGAGGAGAATGGAGGCTGAGATGGAGGGAAAGACTGCTGCGACTGGGACACCGGGGGAGCAGGAGCTTGGCTGGATGGAGGCACGGGACCCGAATAGGAGGAGGGAGGAAAAGTTTGCTGAGGAGCAGGTGGTGGAAGAGAGGAGGTGAACTGCTGTTGAGAGGTAGGGGGGAGAGAAGTGCTGAATGGCTGTTGAGAAGGAGGCGGTGGGCCTCCATAGTATTGCTGAGAAGCTACAGGACCACTGGGAGGAGGAGGCTGGGTGGGAGCAGAAGAAACAGGGGGAGGTGCTTGGGTGTAGGAAGGCTGAGGTGTGGCTGAGTATGCAGTACTGATGGGAGGCTGGGAGCTGTGGGGGGGAGCTGAATAAAGACCACAGGCAGATAATGTTTCATTAAATAGTTAATGACAGAAAGCCAAACAAACACATTTACGTCCTTAGTAGCAGAAACTTACCATAACCTGGCCCCGCGGGTGTCGGTGGTCCTGACGTGATGTGCATCCCAGTCATCTGGTTGGTGACCTGTTGCATTGAGGGTGGGGGGCCGTAGTGTTGTGAATAGGAGGGGTGCTGCCCTGACATGTTCATACCTCCCTGGTTGTATGGCTGGGACACAGGAGGCCTGTAAGCACACAAGTCAGAAACGATAAACCTGGTTCTGGTTCAGGATGTCTTTCCGGAGCGACTTGGCTTTATCCTGCTCCGTTTTCCATTAGACAATACCTTCTCTCAGTGGGACGGATCAGCTGGTTATTAGCTTAGTGCAACGCAGAGATGCGCAACTTTGCTTTAAGAGTTTGTGATTTACAAGTGAGTACGGAGAAGCAGAGTTGATGCTGCAGTGCGTGAGTGTGTGACAAGCCTTTACTGGTGAGCTCTATACTGGTCAGTTCAGAGGAAAAAACAAAAAAACAAATCTAACTCAAACTTGTGGATAATAAACATGCTCTTGTGTTCATCAGTCATGCTAAGTTATGCAGCAGCTGAGTGACAGGAGAAACCAAACTGTAACAAAAACTGTTGGAAAGCAATGCCACATCCCGACCGTGCTCTCACACACACACACACACACACACACACACACACACACACACACACACACACACACACACACACACACACACAC
>JBAMHX010000024.1:6628050-6638295 GCA_037177515.1 Pseudomugil tenellus
TATATATTCAGATGTTAAAAATGATCTGAAGAGGGAAATGAAGGGGTTAAGATGGCTTTAAGGAGATAAAGAGGGTGTGAGAAGTGTAGATGATGGTTGAAAGAGGGGGAGGAAGGATAATATGATACATTTGTAATTAAATCATACATATGATAACAAAAGAATATAATAAAACAGACATATCATCAAAGGATATGAGAGTTTTCTTGCATACCTGGAAGAAAATACTGGTGGTGTACTACAGTATGGATAAACCTGAGGATTATCCAGCAGAGTCTATAGTTATTTTGTAAGAATGTTCAGTGATGTCAACTTAATGACAAAGGACGCTATAAATTAGAGATTTTTCATTCGCAGTTAGACATGAAGAAGCGCAATGGAGTATACTTTAACTTCCTAACATGGCAAAGGCTGCATGCTTATTCTGTTATTATTATAATCAGTCATCCATAAAGGTGGTTTCCTTCATCTTCATGTCATTATTTCTAATCAAATGATCAAAACCTCTCTAAATAAGCTTTATTTAATCTCAACTAGCCACTGTGTAAACTTCACCAGACCCTGCCAACGAGTGCACATTGAAATGGCTTGTGTTATCATTTTGTACAGCAGAGTTACAGGTTGGATCATTGTTGTGTCTTAGCTGCAGAAGAAGATGAAAATCTGTAACCTCTATGAATCCTAATGAACGAGCCTTATGTAGCCCCGCTCTGGTCATTTGTTGCAATGATGACGAATATGTGTCTTGGTGACTGGAGGTGTTGTGCATAATGTGCCTTGATGTAGTATAGTGTGTGTGTGTGTAGCAGTGTCGATGTGTGTGTTCCACATGCTGCTCTGTCTCCAGCGCTTCTCTGTAATTAATTGGCTGACTGAAAGCGCTGAGCCAGCACAACCCACGCTGGGATGCTACACACACACGCACACACATTCACGCTCACACAGTGAAAACACACAAATCTTTCTGGGATGTCAGACAGCTCCATGAGATTTTTCACGTTCTCACACACACACACACACACACACACACACACACACACACACACACACACACACACACACACACACACACACACATATGCATATGATTGTGAGTGTTTGAGTCATCTGTGTGTTTAGAAATCAAAGGTTCTGTCAAAGCGTTGAGCGTTCACGTTTTCCTGTCGGTTTTCATTAAACATCCTGCCAACAAACAGATGTAACATTGTTCTGTCTGTCTGTCTGTAGTTGTACTCACTGCAGCAGTGGAGATTAAATGAGAAGGACACACACCAAATGGACTTTAATGGTGTGTTAAATTTCCTAACAACTGTTTTAGAGAACAAAGCACAAAATATAATGATTTTTTTAAAAGAATGTTATAATTTAGCTGGAATTGTGTCTGGATTTGGGTTCATCCACAGCAGAGGGAGACACCTGACCCTCTAGAAATCACTGCAACACTTAATCTCTCAGCAACAAAACTATTTTACACATGCACACAACTTAGATGCAGATACCTGGAAACACACACACACACGCACACACACATACACACACACACATGGAAACAAGGAAAGACCAAAAAAGGAGAAAATGGGAGAAAAAAGAGGCAGAAAGATGAATGAATGTGGTAGTTGGTGCTGATTGCTCTTGTCATCACACAGACAAACACACAATTTTACAAACCCACACACCTCCATCTCTTACTTTGCCTCATCCCTTCCTGTTCTCCTCCCCCGCCCTCCTCTTCCTCCTCCTCACCTTCCTCCCTCCCTCTCTCTGTAGGGTATATTCCCCCTCCATTCTCCTTGGCGTATTGCTGCAGTCAGCACAGCCACCATATCACACACACACACACACACACACGCACACCCTATTGCTCACACTTTTTCCTTTTCTCTTCTTCTCCCTTTCTCTGTTTCTCTTTCACACACACATACACACTCCTCTTGGTCTGCATTACCTTTCCCACTGCCAACTCTCAGCTTGGACACACTCAAGTTTTTCACATTGTTATCACAGATATTAAAACTTGCATCAAAACGAGAAATAACTGACTTATAATGAAAGTCAGACAATAATTTGTGACTATTTTCATTAAACTTTTATCAGCGTGTGTTTATCGACTGAGTTAGACAGGATTTTAGATGATTCTACGCTCGCTTAGATATTTTCTTTAGTCAGATTTTGGAAAATATTTCAGTTTAAACTGGAAAATCTACTGTTTAAAAGCCAAGAAGAAACTTCAGGGTACTGTTAAGATGCAAAAAAATTAATTTTATGTGTAGAAAAGAAGATGGCAAATTGGCTTGGATTGGATACTTGTTTACAGCCATCATTAGGAATAGGTAGATTATGCAAAGTCCCGAATCTTCTTAAAACTTTCACTCTAATCTAAGCGCCACTTAACCAGCTGCTTAAAAGTCAGTTCTCTGACTTCATAATGTGATTAAAGAATAAAAGTTAACAGGAGAAATGCTGAGTTCTCTCTTTCATAAAAGTCTTCATTCCATAGGACCGCAACCCAATGCTCATTAACAAATCTGCAACAAAACAGCTGAAAAAGACAAGAATCAAGATGCTGTGATAACACAGACAATGTCCAGACCTCAACCAGATTGTGCAGAAACCACCTGCAGACCTGCAGGAAACATTCTGAAGTAAAGTTCACTAAAGATGGCTCACTGGTTTTAAAGGTGTGGGTGAAGCTGCGGAGCAGTTAGAGGGGCTCTCCTACTGGTTCACATGAGGTGTGTCTCATGTGTTGAGACTGGAGGGAGGAGATTCAGGGTGGGGGTTGTACTGTGCTGACCTGAGTCAACTCAGGTATCCTGAAAATGATCTGACGATGGAAAAGATGGGGTCAAGAGTAAAGGAGGATAGAGGAAGAGGCCGTGGGAAGTGTGGATGGAAGATCGGAAAGGAAGGATAAATGGGTGAGGAGAAAGTTTGGAAAGATGAAGGAAGGAGGAAAGACGAGTGGATGAATGTGTGAGGGAGGAAGGTGAGACAGTAGGGAATGATGGATGAATATAAGAGGGAGAGGATGGATGAATGGCTAATGAATGATATGGGGGGAGGCGGGGGGGATGAGGACGGTGAGGGTGGGGTTAAGTGAATGAGATGAAATGTGCCGAGTGATTGAAGCAGGTACGACACCAGGTGATTGAAGGTATGGTTGATGTGTGGTTCTGCTCCAAAACAACTTAGCTTCATTTGTGGGAAACATGACTTTATGTTACTGCTGCTGGAGATGGTTGCACAAGCGACCTCGCCATCAGCTTTTTTCCTGCAGTGCTTTTGCATGTTTTGTTCACTACATAATGACAAAGTGCAAAACGTCATGTGTTGTGTTTTTTTTTTTTACCTCATTTTCAGTCCCTGGGAAATGATGTACCTCAATATGAACTTTAAAACAGGAAGTTCACCTTTTTACCTGATTGAAATAGAGTTTATACATCTGAATTTAACCAATGTGGACACAAGTGGATGTGTGTTCATGAATTGCAACTGTGTAAGGATATTTTTCACTCATAAAGTATTTATTCAGTCCTGGCGAAATGAAGCACCTGCTGCTTATACTTCCAACCGTGTCATCAATGTGACGGCAACCAGCAAAGCACCAACCGCTGCTCTGATACGTCAGTCTCATTTAGGGTTTTTTTCTTTTTGTTCTTGGGCTACTTAAGTCAAAAATAGTTTATTTTCCTCTTTTTTAAAATCCAACCCAGGATCAGCAAAAAATTAGGGCATTTTTATTAGTCTTTGGAGTAAGTCATCCACGCTGCCTGTCTCCCTGCCTGGATGCTGCAGTGTTAAGTCTCAGTCAGAAGTTACTCCCACTGCTTCTGTTTGAATTAATCTTGTTTAAATGCATGAGTTTAGACCAGATTCATTAGTTAGGCCACTTATTTTCCAGAGTTCAATAATTTCAATCAATTTAAGATTAACCTATGACTCATTCATACATAAAGAATTATCCTAAAAGGAACCAGATATTGTATAAACAAGGGACAAGGTAAAAATCTACTTTAAAATAGTTTGTTTAGGCATCTAATTACTAATGTAGAGATTGTTTGTTAAGTTGATAAGTAGACAGACCTGCTGAAACCAATACGGTGATTCCTAAATCACTAAATGTTTGTGTAAAGAATCCAAATATTTTAAGTTTAAATAAATTTAATGCATAAAATTGTGGCTAATTTTGATCAAATCAAAATAGATTTTGCAGATATTTTCCTCTTATCTCTGGTTAAAGCAATTTTTGCAAACTTGGGAGAGCAGGACACCGGTGGGTCACAAAAGCATTGGAGCGGTTATGAAATGGTGACCCCTCCAAACAGAACTGAAACTCAGGAATTAGAGAGAAACATCAAGCTTGAAATGGTTGCGTATGAGGTCATGGTCTGTCTCGCGCAACAAGACCTGAGTGCAAACAGAGTAAACTGCCTCGTTCTCCCCAAAATGTTTGATGCTGCTCCTCAGACTTTGAACACTGCCCTCAAAACACACTTCAGTGGCCTAGCTTTCTCTTTTAGCCCCTGTTTGCTTTGCTTTCCATTTTACTGCTACAAAGCACTCTCAGAGCCACTTCTATCAGAGAAAAGTGCTCTGCAAACGCCATTTATTATTGATATGCTTTGATATTGAGGCCTCGCCGGTGGCGTTTGTTTTAGTCCGGTCAGACTTTGTTGTGCAGCACTTTGCTTGACAACTAGTTTCAGTGGTTGTTTTACAGGTCAGCTGACTGAACATGATGTCCATTTACAGAACGGATACATTTATATTTTTATTCATTTATTTTATTATTAACAGATTTTACCCTGTCAAATACATAAATGCATAAATACAATCCAAGAATGCAAAGGTTTTCATGTACTTGCAGCTGTGACTTGATGGATTTCTGCGTGTTTCTGTATGTTTGCAGAGTATCTTTGCTCAGTTCCAGTTCAGCAGCGAGCGGGTTCTGCCATCAGATGCACTGCGGAGTGCTTTGGCCAAGACTTTCCAAGACGAACAACGTTTTCAGCTGGGCATTATGGACGACGCTGCTGAGTGCTTTGTGAGTTTACAACGAAACTTCTCTTTAGACGATTTTCAAAATTTTCTGGGATGTATTTACAACAATATTCTTAAAATTAAATGTACAATGGAGACTAAACATTTAAGCAAAAGCAGTTTGAAAATCTCTGTGAAACACACCATAACCAGGTGGAGCATCTACACTGTCTTATAACTTTACTGATGCTGAGCTACTTGCAGCTGCAGATCTGATCCTGACTAAGGCTGTGTTGAAAAGATTGATTAATCAAGTCGGAATCGATTCTTATATCAATTCGTAAAGATCGAGCCACAAGTCCAAAGATCGATTTATTTCCCTTGGTGAACTTTGACCTTTCATTCACGTATGCGCGCTACATGTGAAGAAATGAAAACAGTTATAATGGCATCAGAAAGTAGCACTGTTAGTCAAGTCTGGGTTTTAAAAAACACAGAAAACATTTCAGGTTACAAATTTAAACCATTTTGGGTTCAGAAAGCATTAACAGAACAATGAGACCAAGATATATCCAAGTTGTCAACGGGGGTGCAACAGATAACACTCAAGCAAACTTTACATCTACCAGCTCAAAGTCTCTCAAAGTAAATGAAGCAATTGCAGACTTTTGCAAGGATAAGCACCCGTATTCTATGTTATGTTCTGTTAGGAATAATCCAACAACACAAGTTGTGTAGAAACTGCAGGAATTAATCATCATTTTTATTACTTGCCCTGACTGCCGCTTGGGCTAGAATGAAAATACAGTCAAAATCTCAACATTCAGTGTTTCCTGTTTCAAAATAAAAGTTCTTTCTAAGGTAGTTAATCACAACATTACATTATATCGTTGAAAACAAGGGCTTCAGGCAGCTAATGAAGGTTGCAGAACATTATGTTATAGTGTCTCGCGAACATCCCTCTGAAAAGCCATTCCTACCATGTACCAGTCATGTACCCAGTGATACCTGGTAGACATCTGTGGCTACAGAAACCTGCATTAGTGTGACAACACACTAGATAGACTAAGACATGAATCTTTTCATATGTACTACAAACCACAGAAGTCATTCTCAACTTCTGATATTTCATTAATTCTCTTGTTGAATGTCAATATAATACTAGTATTAATATGTTTCATAACTATGTATACATATAATTACAAAAAAACAAATATTTTAATAACACTGAACAAAATCCATATCTGATCAGAACAGATCAGACTGAATCGTGAAAAATCGATTCTATACCTTGAGAATCAGAATTGAAACAATTCTTCAAATCTGAATCAATAGCCAGCCCTGACTATCTCAGCAATGTGCAGACTGCAGTTCAAATGAACAATGTTTACTTAAACACTTTTTTTGGTGCCGGTTTCTAAAAGAACTGCATGCATATTCAAAGGTATATAAAGAATTTTGTAAATCATATTTAACCCAGAAAGAATTTAAACATTATTACATATCAGATGCCAACAATGAACTCTCATGTCTCCCAGATGTGATATTACATCTCAGATGTTTCCAGATGTAACAGTAATTCCTCATGTAGAGCTTGTTCTGCTTTCCTCTTGCGGCGTCCCACTGCGATTCGTTTTCCTGGAGGTTTGTTTCCCATTGGAGGAAGTGGTGTGGGGACTGAAACTAAAATATTGATGCCTCTGCTGCCAGATATTTATGAACTACAATTGATTTGCATATCGGAATATTAAATTTGGAGTACGTGATGCCTTATTTTTTCGCTTCACATAGTCATAGTGTTAGCCTCATAGTTAAGTTGCTTAAGTTATAGTTTAGAGCTGTTTGGGCAATTTGGCCAAATACAGTTGAGGCAGTTATACTTTCAGGTATCAATAGGTTAAACAAAACAAAGCAGCACTGCAGCTGAAGCTGCTTTCTCAGTCCAGATGATCCGTTCGACATCAGTGGCTGAATGCAAACAGTTGTACGAGCTATTTTCGTTCCACAAACACCAACAATGCAGTGCACAATGCGTGTGCAGAGATGTTCTGTGGCAACACTGCAATTCCTGTTAAACATCTGGAAATCAATCATAGCACAATGGTGACAAAGAGGAAATAAGAAGCCAAAGATTAGTGTCACATCTGGATTGTTGATATCAGCTAAAATAGAATAGAATCTGGAAATAAGTGAGTAATTATTATACTTTACTAGTTATGACTGAGCTGTTTCAAAATTATCTGAACACAAAAGTGTCTGATTTGCATTTCATTTTCTCTGAAAGAGCAAATGAAATTTTCTTCTAAGTGCATTAAAACCCAAGTTAATAAGGCTTAATATAGTATTTCTTTGGCAAAAACAATGAATTATTAATGCCAATAACTTAGGAAATTGGGATAATCTAGTTTTCATCAGATAATTTTACTTATTTAAGATAAAATTAAGCGGCCTGTTTTCTCCTTCTGTAACTGGAAATCACAAAATAAGAACTATTAGTTTCTCTATTACTGTATTAGTTAGAGTATTAGTTTGATCATTCCTGACCAAGATATTATCAAAATGCTTGAAAATGACTGTTTATGTAAAATCTAAATATAGTAGTGACACAAACACAGAATTATTAGCAAAGCCCCACTATTATCTAAGCATTACTGTTAAATTAGCAGTTTTAAATACAATATAATGATTGTTTTTAAGTTCTAGATATTATATATTGCATGGCACTTATGGATGCTGACCTTAAGTTCTTCCTTTTTTGCCCACTGTTTGTTTTTAATCAGTTAAAAGCACACTTACCAGCACTGGTGACTGACTGGTCCATTCGATTCACCATGCTTAAGAAGCAGTTGAAATCCGTTTTGACGGATCTTTGGGGTCATCATCCATCTGTAGTACGATTTTCTGTCTTGTCAGTTTTGTGTTATTAGTGTGTAACTTGTGAAATCATCCAGTTGCCTCCATCGACAGTCACATCGTCAATAAACTCTAATGACCCAGTTTCATTGGCAGTCACACATATCTGTGCCATAACTGTGCCTCAAACGTTTTACGGATACCATCGTGTGTTTGAGGGCTTGAGTGTCAATATTAGTTTTGTTTTACTGTGGTACAAGTTTATTTAGCTTTCATTAGTCAAAATAATGATGTTTCTGAGTATAACTGACTTTTCAGGTTTCCTTTTGCAAATTATTATAAATAAATATTTGTCTCTTAAATTTAGACTTCACCATTAGTTTTTTTTACAGGCAAATCTACGTTCATCTACTTATTTTCTTCTTTTCTCTACTAAGCGTACTGGTTCAGTCTTGCTTTTGAAAAATGAACCACATTTTTCATTTGCCCATTTCCCAAGTTTCTGGTTTTCCCTGATACGACTCTTTTGTTCTTCCAGACTAATGATGGCTTCTTTTCCTAGCACTGACACTTCAAACTGAGAGTTCCTTTCATCAAATCTATGTTAATTCATAACTTTTCGAGCATTTTTCTTCCTCGTTTGTCATTATTTTCAGAGGAAATACACCACACTGTCCATTAAAGTGCTTCTTTTGATCCCCTAAAAGTGGAACTATTTGGAAATATTTTTGACTAACTATAAATAAGATGGTTTTTAAATAAAAAGGATATGGCTGTATATGACTAAACAGAGGCTTAATTTCCTTGATATCATAGACCTTGGTCATCGGTTTCACATTGTTTTTACCTCTATAAGTAGAGTATTTTAAATACTTAGCTTAATAGTCCATAGCAACGGAAAGCGAGAAAAAGAAGTGAACAGACATGCACATGCAGGTAGTAAAAGGGTGGAGGAAAGTGTCAGCAAAATGAAAGGAAGTGTGTACGTGATGGTGAGACTAGCTGTGTTGTATGGTTGGAGTTTTTTTAAGATGACTGCACAGATGAAGATAGTTTGGACATGTGCAGAGGTGGGATGGTGACTTAGAGGTTGGAAACACCGCTTAGAGGAGGGTTAACGCGGAGATTTGGGGGTATATGGAAAGTGAACGTTCAGTTTGTCTGTGTAAAAAAAGAGGATGCAAAGCATAGAATTACTGCAGATGATCTGTTGCTGCAAATCCTGAAGGGAAAAGCGACGAAGGAAAAGCAAAAGAAAACTTTACCTCGCAAGGAACAATAACTCTAAATAAGCTAAAAGACAAAACGACCAATGGATTGGTCTGAAAATAACCCACAGTTAAGGCTGTGTATGCAAAGCGAGACAGTTTAACACTTAATGGAGAATTTATTTAGTTTAGTTATTATTTAGGTCTGAGTTTTATGTAAAGATCCAGAGACGTTCTCACAATGATAAAAACACACAAATCTTATTACTTTAACGTCTTCAAATTTCCTCTTTACACCTCCAGCCGTTCCTCTTGGTTCCTCGCCGCCACTTTCAGTCTTTTTCTCTGCCTCTATCATTCTGCCTTACATACCCACACACTGCGCTGTGTGTGTGTTTTATGTGTGTGCCTTAGAGGCGCTGTCTGATCGATTGGTAGTAAATGTGTTCAGTCAGGGAATCCGTCGGCTTCTTATGAAATATAGATGCTGCTCCAACGGTCAGATTAACAAGAGCACCAACAGAGGGGAGCGATCAACCACTCACACGCACACACATGCTGTACTTATAAACAGCCACGCAACACACACATGTTAACTTTGCCTTGTTTTTGTCAGGAGAATCTCCTGATGCGCATCCACTTCCACATCAGTGCAGAAAGCAGAGAGGACATCTGCACAGCCAAACACTGCATACCACACCAGAAGTTTGCCATGACCCTGTTTGAACAGGTAAAACCTTGTTTCACGCACTCCGTCTACTATTTTGGGTTCCTCATTAAATAAATCATCCCAAAACACGAGAATGGTGTCCTGTGTTGAGTCTAAGGATGTCTCTTTGTTTTCAGTGTGTGTGTAACAGCTGTGGAGCCACATCAGACCCCCTGCCCTTCATTCAGATGGTTCATTACATCTCCACGACATCCCTCTGGTAAGGCCAGACATACAACTATAAACGCACATGCATACACACACACGCACACATATTGCAGTAAATCTGGCAGCAATCTGTGGCTGGGTGGCAGAGGAGGAAGGTACAGCGTGTTCTCCCTGCACGGGTCCCGGCTGAACACTGAGCTGTGAGCACAATTGCACATAAACATGAAAGCATATACATCAAATACATGCACAAACACACACAGTATACATATATACATATATATATGCATATAGAGTACATATAGATGTTTTATGCATGTGCAGAAG
>JBAMHX010000024.1:6641340-6655115 GCA_037177515.1 Pseudomugil tenellus
AGCATCACCCTCTAATTCTTTCTAAACCTTAAAGTTAATATTTCAGGTATTTTATATTTGCATTGCAATCAGGTGACTAATCTAATACTCATTCTCTTGCCTCTGCTATATGACTAACTTTCTACTTATTCTTAAGTAGAATACCAAATGATCCTGTTGATTTGGACCACTTGTCAGGTTTTTAAAGCCAACAGTCTCAAACGTAGGTTTCAAAATGGAAATTTTAAATTGGATCTGCAAATCAACTCTGCAGTGAGGTCCTATTTATTCTACATTAGACAGCTTAGCTTTGGTCAAATTCCTGTAAAACAGCCACTTTGGAACAGTAATCCATGCCTTCATTACTATGCTGGATTCCTGCAGTGCATTTTATTTTCGGGTTGGCCAGTCTGGTCAAGTTTCTCCTGGACGTACTGAGGTCCACCCAGAAGCTCAGACTGGACAAACTTTTTCAATAGCAATAGATGAAAACTTCACATTAGACGAACTTCCTTTTTGTACGTTATTAAAATTAATCCTAAAACCTTTTTTAATCTTTGACTTTCAGCTCAGCATAAGACTGTTTCTGTTTTAGTGTGATATGCTGTGTTTAAATGATTACTTTCATTTGATTTTAACAATTGTGTAGCATTTTTAAGTTGTTTTAAAACTACTAGACAACTTTATTTTATTTTATCCCAGTTAGATGTTTTGTGTTCCTGTGTTGCTTTGTGTAATTATGCACAGACTGACTTAAAATATGGAGATGGTATTCAGATATTTACCTACAGTGCACTCCTTACCGGAGAAAACTGTGCACAGTCCGTTCATAAATGTGCTTGAAAAGTAGGGATGAAGTACTCACACGCAATCATGTCCTCTGTATGATGACAAAATGTGCGTAAGCAGGTTCTGCATTTCTCCTTGAGCCATTCCAAATGACTTTCATCCTCCTGTTGTATCATTAAATTAAGAATAAATATAATTAGCAAATGAAAAATATGGGTGAACATGTAATCTGCACAGAAACTGCTAATTTCTTTCCCCCCCGCCCTCTCTCTCTCGGTGGGTTGGTGTTACATAATCAACACCTCATTTGCATTTTCTCCCTCAATTTCTCTCACTGCAAGCATTTGTCCCCGGCAACCTCTTTCTCAGCGATCCATAATTGTCATCATCATCTTCTGGCAGCAGGATATCATGCTTAAGTGGCCAGGTGAAGACCGATGTACAGTATTAAGGCAGAAGAATTTGTGGTACAGTTACTGAAACCGATCCAGAGATGTTTGAATATTGAAAGGCGTGAAGCAAGAAGAAATGTGCGTCCTCTATGTTCTGCAGGATATGTGTTGTGCAGCCGCTTGGGGTAATGTTGCCGTTGAACAGATCCAGTTTGGCCCCACACACTTGCCTCTCTCTGCCAAAGTGTCCACACAAAGAGCCTCCTCTCGAGCAGCTGCCCATCTCTTAACATGCTTCCACCTTGGCTGCTGCCGTAACCATACCGTTACACACCATTCACAACCCAAACGTTGACACTGGGCACAGTCCTGCGGGAGAAGCGCAAGCGACTTCTGTTTATCTGTTGATCTTTTGTTTGCACCACTGTGGGCTTTCCATAAGTGTTTGGATGATAGTTCCTGCATTCGTAGGGCCTCATGTTGATAAGGTTTGCAGATCTTTTCCAGCTTACACTCATTCATTTTTATTCATATAACATTTTGACTTTTTTCATTTTTAACTTTTAATGCTTTTATTATTTTAATATAAACACTTTCATTTGTCTTTTAATCCTTTGTGTGTCATATTTGATCAGTGTCTGAGACCTATTGCATCACTTTATAGTAAAAGCTTTGTTCGGATACTCATCTTTTGCCCCCTAGTGTATATCTATTGCACTACAGTAATTCTGACATATACTGACATTTACTAAAACTATTTCTTATTTATTGACTTTTATCTATTTTTAATGGCTTGTTTTATGGAGCAAAGTAAATAAGTAAATTCTGCACATTAATTTTTGAGTCAGGCTTTTGAAGAGTTGACATGAGATACTGTTGATTTCCACCAGATCAGTCAGCATTATTATGGGTATTAATCTGCATATATGTATCAACGGATGGCTTTTCATTTAAATGAATGATTTTTTATCTCAAAATGCTCATTTTTCATTGAAGATCTGCAATTAAACTTTAATTTTCAAATAAATGTATTATAATGGTCAAAGGTTAATGATTTTCTTTTGATCTTGTTTAAAATGAACTATGAAATAACTAACTAACATCTATACATTTCAATAGAATATTAGTTCATTCCATCCCTGTAGGTAGATTTAGATTTTTTAAGGTAGTTTGTAAAAAAACATGTGAACTTTACCACAACAAATTTCTGCACGTGCCTAATGGAAATAACAACGTGCATCTATGTAAATCATCAACAACAAAAACAAAACTATTGTTATTGATGCATACAAGAGATAATAGAGTGAAAGATCACTTAATCAAATACAACTTATAGAGGCAAATGAATGAGAAAAAAAAGAACAGAAAGAAAACGGGGTTGAGATAAGAAACCATTTTAAATTATACTAGGACTAATAGGTATAAAGTATCACTGTGTGGACATTTTATCTTTCTGAGAACACAGCGAGGAGGCGGTGAGGGTTTGATATAATCTAATTTTATTCAGAAGAAGAGTTGGTGGAGGCGGGGGGTGGGGGGGGGGGGTGTATGTCAGTAGTTTCAGACTGGACAGAAATAAAACCATCTATTGTACA
The DNA here is from genome assembly GCA_037177515.1 of Pseudomugil tenellus. Taxonomy (NCBI): domain Eukaryota; kingdom Metazoa; phylum Chordata; class Actinopteri; order Atheriniformes; family Pseudomugilidae; genus Pseudomugil; species Pseudomugil tenellus. Next base: position 6,644,096 of record JBAMHX010000024.1, read on the forward strand.
ATCTGAAAACACAGAATTGTTGTCAAGTACTGCCCACAAACGGAAATGTAGTAATAAAACTTGTAGTCATGAACAGTAGTTTTCAGATGTTTTGAAAATGTTTGTCAGCAATCTGAAGTTTAAGGGATTTACTTCCAGTAGTGCAGTAATGATTGAGTTAAATATGAATAAAGAGCTTTACTAATTCAAGGACATTTTATCTTAAAATGTTATTACATTTTATACAAATATCCAAATATTCCACTTGGCGTAACATTGTTTTTCCATGAAAGAATTTAGTGAGGACTAATGTTAGATTTAAACGTTTTTTCTAATAAAATGCAACTTGTTGGTAAAATTAAGCTGCATTAAGCAGCTTCAATAAAATCATATTTTTGTGTTTGAACAATGCCAAACATCACTAAATCAATTTCATTGCTATTTCTTAGATATTTAGCAGCAGATAGAGAAAGAAAACCCCACAGAAGCTCACTGGACAAAGCTCCAATGCACCGGCAAATTTTCTGCACTGAAATAAGATGCATGTCATATTTTTGCAACCGGCCTGCAGGTTTCAAACCAAGGTCGGTGATAACTGACTGAAATATCAGCATTTATTTTTTTTATTATTCTTATCATTTATTTATTTATGATTTATTATTTATTTGTTTTTTTATACATAATATCTTTCTTTTTATATTTGTTTTTTTACTTATTTAATTAATTTGTATGTTTACTTTTTTCTTTATTTTTAAACTATTTTCACAATTACCTTCTGAGGTTGATAAATATCTTTTTCTTTCATTTTTCTCCTAATATATTCTCACTATAAAATCAATACTATGAATGTTTGACTCAAACCACATCAGACTGGAATCATCCTTCCACACAGTTTCACCTTTTTGTGAATTTGTGCTATATGTTTTTGGCTCTGTCCTACGTCAACAGTCTCCTCAGCTGTCACTACACTGATAAAAGTGGATATTTCTTAAACTGTCAGAAAGCATAGCATCAACATTTTCATCTAGTTGTTTCATTTCTCTTTGAAGAATGCGACAATCAGCATTCTGCAAACCTACCGTATCATTTGACCAGCAGCCATATTATATAACTCCCAGGCTCTTGGAAAGGTCTGCACAGTCATAGCAAAAACAAAGAAAAAAGAGAGAAAAAATTTTATTGGCATGTATATTTCAGAGATGACGCTGCAACGATCAATGTGTGAAACAGAGCGAATCTGTTATATACAGTCTGATGAATGATGTTGTCAGAGGTTGTTGTCAGCTGTGAGACAGCGCAGAGGGTTAACCGAGGCTTTGCGTCCTAACTGTGTCTCCTATCCCACTGCTGTGCTGTTCTGGCTTCTGCTCCCAGACCCGTGTTTGTGCCTCTTTCTGAGAACCAAGGAGGAAACTCTGGCAAAATACCCTCCTGCCATGTCTGGTGCCAGTGCAGGACGGCATGCTGCCTGCAAAGGGAGTTCTGAGTGTGACTGTGCACAATGTTTGTGTGAGTGTTGAGTTTGGCAAAGCGTCTGGTTGCTGGGGTGTTCTCAGGCTGTTTCCGAACCCGCTTTGCCAGCACTGCGTGCGCGCTCGCATGTGTGTAGGCTTTTATGTGTGTGTACCAGCTCTGCGGTGGGTCATGACTCAAAGGAAGGATTCAGAACACACGGTTCTGAACTCAACAGAAGGCCCAAGGGACAAATACAACTCAGCACAGCACTTCTTCCTCTGTCGTTCTCTCTTACAATCCTTTCATCATCTCTTTTCCCTTTGCTTTTATGCCTGCCCCTCATTCTCTCACTCTTCACATTTATTCACATGTGCATGCTTGTGTTCATAACAAGCAAATAAAAGAAATGTTTTCAGTGATGTGCACGCTCTGTATCTTGTAACACATGATGAATAAAGCTATTTAATCTCATGCACTCCATTTTTTCCCCTCCTCCCTGCTTTCTTTGTCACAGAGTAACTGTGGGGAAATGTTGCGTATCCGCCGGGTGCTGATGAACTCACCGGAGATTGTGTCCATCGGGCTGGTGTGGGATTCAGACCACTCTGACCTTGCAGAGGATGTCATACACAGTCTGGGAACCTGCCTGCGTCTGGGAGATGTAAGCACACCAAAGATTGCACATATTTCATCGTCTTTATAAAATATTTGTATGTCTTGTAAGCTTGTGTGAGCAAGTAATCCCAAACTAACACATGCAAGGAGAAAAATACAATAAAAAAAATTGTGTACACTTGTGAAAGTGGAATTTGAGGCTGCAGCAGGGTAAAAATACTTCAGTAACATTATGCCAAAAAATGTGTGTTTTTTTTTTTTAAAGTTTCTTCAGAAAACATATTCATGAATATATTCATAGATCATAAAATTGTTATTATTGCTTTGTATGTGACAAAGACCTGCTGGCTGGCTCTCATTTACCATTAAACACCTGAAAGTGTTCAAAAAAGCAATTAGACTGAAGGAACGTGTGCACACATATATAGAGATGACAGAGACGAAGAAAAATAAACAGAATGATGAAAGGAATGAATGAAAATAAATGATAATAAAGAAGACGTGCATGGAAGCTAGTTTATACTCATTTGAACCAACTTAAAGCAGTTTTATTTACAAATGAGCAATTAATCACTCACAAGCTTGCAGTCTGGTCCCATCAGGATGCACATCATTCCATGATGAATCGAATAACAGATTTTCCTCTCCCTTTAAATACAGTAGCTTTTACGTTTTATAGCAGTTTCTTTTTAATCTAATTGCAAATTTTTCTCAGCATCCTTTAATATTCATTAAAAGTTTGTTAATTTGAAATTAAACAAATCTATTTATAAGAACAAAGTTTGTTTATTCTTAACTGTTCGCAGGACATTGTTTGGTCCAAACGGTCATTCATGGGCTGTCTCATTCACATAGTATATTAACTATGTTATTCGGATCAAAAGCAGGCTTAAAAAATGTAGATTTATTAGTTTTACGGAAACCACAAAAAACAGAAACTTTCAGAAATGGACTCATTGGTACCAGTTACTGTAGTTTAGGACTCAAACCTATATGAACACATTTAACTAGACTGAATTAGACCTGGGTGTTTTTAACAAGCAACAATGTTTTTTAACAAGCAACAACATTTTAAATGAGCTGAATTTCTAACTAAACTTGTCATACATATATTTGCTCTGCTGTCTTATCAAGCTCATGTTTTTAAGCAAATTAAAGGAAGACTAAGCTTGATTCACAGTTGAAAACTGGTAAAATTAGTAAACACCTCCTCTCGTTTTTAGCCATAAAGATGATAAACCAAAAGAATATAAATGTTTTAACCACATTAATCACCAGAAAAAGTTGCAAAGTTTTGAATAAAAGAGTGGTTTTCTTTTAAAGAAGTATTTACTGGCTTACATGACACATAAATACAATAAAATATTAGGATATTTTAAATGTGACCACGGTGGTTTTCCCTCAGGCTAAGGTCTGAGAAATTTATCCACTATGACGTTAGTAGCTGCGTGTGCACCGAGTGTTCCCTGTCAGTGCACATGCACACCACAAAGGGCAAGTAAGCATGCGGTTGCAGCTGCTTGACAAATGCACATATCTGTAGTAAATACTTTCAGTAAAGAAGTAATGATAATGTTGATTAAATAAATATAATTTTATTTAAAAGCCTAAAATCAGTTAGTTCTTTTAAGAACAAGTTAATGATGTAGTTTTATATTAACTCAATAAGGAACAAATAAGACTAAAATGATACGTTACTATTAAAGACAGAAATATTCCTTTAAATAAACAACCTCACAGTGTTTTATAGTTTCAACCCAGAATATTTCAAGAAATCTGTATTGTTTAGCAGAACAAGACAAAATCCCATTATTGTAATGAAGTTTTGTAGTGAAAAGATAAGATATAATTTTTCATTTGTAAGAATCTTGAAATGATCCTAAATTAAAATAGCCTTCAAATGAAGTCAGTGCAACATAAAATGAACAGCAGCACATATGCTCCACTTCCAATAAAGAGAAAGAAAAACAAAAATCCATCGCTGAGTCCATCTCTCCAAAGTCTGAGAGATAATTCTTAAGTGGAAAATACTGAGAAGTGGTTGCTGCAAGTTCATCCTGATATCCTCAGAAATTACAGGGGAATGTTTCTCACTCTTCAGGCCTCATTTAGCACATTAGATGTTAAAGTTAAGTGTGGTACAGTTATAAAACACTGAACAATATGTCTCAGTTTGTAAAGTTTCATCCATCTGGAATACTTTTAATATGAAGTGTGCAACTTAATTCACGCTGCACATATTATATGTATTAAAAATAATGTAATGGCTGCAAACTTCCAAGACTTTGCTGTAAAATGTTCAGAAACGGATTAAACTTTTTGACACTTAGAGGAACTGATGTAGTTGCTTGTTTATCTGGCTAACTGAGCCGTCATGAGCAAGGCGGCCATCATAACACATTACTGATTTGTAACCTATGCAGAGCAGAGGGAGAATCGTGATCGCATTCTTTTCATTAAAAACACAAATATCTGCATCTTTTCTGATGGAGCCAAATGAAACAAATACACTACAGAACATAATACCTTATTATTTATTATTTTAATCCCTTCAGTTTTTCTTCTTCAGCAAGTTTTCCTTCAGTTTTTCAACACACTGCTTCTGTATTTGTGTTTGCCAAGTGCTAGCTAACAAACAATAGCAGAAAGATGTAGGTATACACATGCAGGGGAAGGAAATCATGTAAATCATGTAAACTTGTGTAAAACTACAATTTGTTGGACACACAGTGCAATAAAACTCTCTGTCCCATCATTCTATAGAAGGGTCCAGAAGTTCTACTATCTCTCACTGAAACTTTGCACCTTGCACACACACACACACACACACACACACATGTTCGACCTCTGATACTCTGTGTCATGACTGAGTAATGTTGATGCATTTTAATGCCACTGCATCATCTCCACCACATTCTGAAGTGATATCCATGAATAATGGATTAGTGAATATGAATATGTGTTATAGTGAGTCAAGTTTTTGTCCTCTGTCTTTTGTCTCCGCCTGCTGCTCTGTCTCTGGTTTTTATACTGCTATTGTGAGATGAAACTAGCTGTTATACATGATTTTGAGGCATAATCTATTGAATTCCCTTCTTTTGTTCGGCTGTTAAAAGCACAAGCGCATCTGCTTCTCATACGCCGTCTCCGCTGCTGCAGCTCCCACTTTTAGTTTGTCACCCACATCTGTTTCCGCTCTTTCGTTTCGCCTCCCCATTATTGCTTTATGTCCCTTCCCTCTCAAGATTAGATCAGATTAGTGTGAAAACAATTAGTCTGTTGTAATTATAAATAGATGTGATTATTTGATGTTACTGTAAGCGACATACAAACTATGAGCTGCTTTCTGCTTTGAACTATTTGCAGTATTTCTCTGCTGTATATCCTTTTACAGTAAATGTCTGAGTTGTGAGGCTTTGCCAGCACAAAAAGGGTGATTTGGATGTCACCTTGGGCTGTAAAAACTTATAATGGACTATTTTCTGCCATTTTGAAAACTAATGACTAATTGTTGGAGGCAGAACTGAAGCACGAGCCATATGGATCTCTGTAGCAGCAGGTGAATGTTGCAGTGAAGCACAATGAGATGGGATTGTTTTTTTTTTTAACAGAAGATTAAGCCATATGCACAATGATGTAAAAAATGTACAAGTTCTAGTGGTATTATCTGCAGCAGGTGACCTTTGGAACATGAGAGATATGTGAAAAAAACAGTTTGCGTGCAGCTTACATGCCGAGGTTGTAAGAAGCCGTACTGCATTCAGCACTTACACTAGCTGAGCAAAAGCGTGAGCGTATTCGCATTAACTCCTCTGTCACTGTCTTCCCCCTCTTACTGCACACCTCTCCCCTGCATGCCCCCTCCCTCCTTTCCTGTCTCCTCCCCCCTCCCTCTGGCCCTCCCTCTGCTATCTCTCTGTGTAGTTGTTCTACCGTGTGACAGAGGAGAGGGCTCGCCAGGCGGAGCTCTATTTGGTGGGCATGGTGTGCTACTATGGCAAGCACTACTCCACCTTCTTCTTCCAGACCAAGATACGCAAGTGGATGTACTTCGATGACGCCCACGTCAAAGAGGTGAGACACGGTTTTTGGAGTGTGCGCTTTGCGGCGCAAAGAGGATGTAGCGTGCAGCATCTGCTGCATCCTCAGCTGTGCCTGGGAGAGCAGGATGACAGGAACTGTTCTGAATGTTAGTTTAAGGGCTGCATGATCAGGCTGTTTTTACAGTATTAGCATCTCCTGTGTTTAAGGTTTGAATCCTGGGTTTGTTTAAGTCTTTTTTTTTCCCAAAGGAAATCTCAGTGCTAGAACCGGCCAAGTGTTGACTATGTGATGTAGCAAAAGTTCTGTTTTTTATAGCAACAGCATGAAGCTGATCAATGTGAATGTCCTTGACTCCTCTATTAGTCAGACTTCACACTGTGGATTATAATTGACTATATTATCACACTTCGTCATTAGCTCAGTCCTCAGTTAGAGCGCACAGCAGCACAAATTATATTTGACCTTTTACTTCTGCCGGAATATAAATAATGTTTTAACCTTTTACTGTCAGATCAATTTTCTTTTTTCTGATACTTGTGTGTGTGTGCTTTTTTCTTTCTTTCATGTGTGTCATTGTGTGTTGCCATGCCGCACCTCCAGATTGGCCCAAAGTGGAAGGACGTAGTGTCTCGCTGTATCAAAGGCCACTATCAGCCCCTGCTGCTGCTCTACGCTGACCCCCGTGGGACGCCAGTGATACTGCAGGAGAGCCCCAACCCTTGTACCAGCTCCAACCCGCAGCTGGAGCTCCAGCACTGCAGCAGCAAAGCTGGTTACGACAGTGAAGACTCGGGTACAGCAAAGATGAACACTATGCTCCACATTGGATAAGATTACCTTGTGTTTATCAGATGGTTGTTTGAGAGGATTCAGCTTTAAAGCTCTGACCTTCAACCCTCTAATCCAACCTCTGTTTCTGTACGCTGCAGAGCCTGAGCTTATTTTACTGCTTTTTCAATGTAAACTGAATATGAATATGCAGGATTACCTAAAGGGTCATCTCTCTGTTCTCTCTCAGGTCGAGAACCATCTATATCCAGCGATACTCGTACCGACTCTTCGACGGACAGCTCCAGTCACCGTACTTCTCGCAGCCGACCCCTGCACCAGTCCACGGGCAGCCACCTCTCCAGCGAATCCCAGACCACAGTGGTCTGTAATTACGACATCGGCACACAGCCGCTTGGTGCTGACGCTGGAGGTAATGCTACAAAATCTTCTCTCAGCTTATTACTATGAAATCACTGCAAGTGCCCAAGTAGCTGCAGAGTTTTTAAGGAAAGAAACAAGTTTACTGAGCTGGAATACTTATTGTTCATATGGTTAAGAGCAAAATAAGGTCAGTTTTTAAGTTTAAGCTGAAATGAAAGCAGCTTTTTTGTTCTTTGCTGAGCGTGATCACTGCAGGATCTTCAGGTTATGTGCCTCGTTAGTGCTTATTCTCACATTTATTTGCACTGCCGCCTACATAATTGCTCCCTGTGGGATAAATAAAAAATGTTATTGGATTTACTTGCTCCTCCTCTTTCTCCTTTTTCTCCCACCACCAGAGTCAGCAGTGGAGGGTCCTCCACGCCCACGCTCCCCTCCCCTGCAGGAGTACAAGGAGACGGCCGTCTTCCTCCTCTCCTCCCACAGGCCTCTCACCTCATCCTCCTCCTCCTCTCGTCCCCTGTCCTCCTCATCTTCGTCGGGAGTCGGGGGCTGCGAGGGCGGGGTTGGAGGGCCCCACTGGGAGGATGAGAGCACGAGCAGTGAGAGCAAGTCCAGGTACTGCACCATTGACTCACATCAGTGTCAAACTTCCTGCCATTGGATTCACATTCAAGCCATGTGAACATGTTTTATTGATCAGTAATAAAGTTAACCTTCATTTAAGTAGCACTTTTTTTACCTTCATGTTGCTATATCCACTGAAGTTTGCACTGCAGTTGGGATAAAACACTTTTTTTCAGCAGTGTGAGCACTGTGCATGCAGTTTGAATCACCGCTATTGATAATTTCAACATGTAACTGTATCCATCCCTTAAACCTGCTTACAAGAGTTCACAAGAAAATTATGGCGACTCTGACACATTTACTGGTGTAAAGAAGAAGAAAATGCACCACAAATCTTTGTTGACCAGGCTTTTTCTTGCTTTATCTACTAATTCAACCTCCTAAGACCTTGGATGTCTACATAACTGAAAGCACGTTTTGGGAAGAGATGTGGCTTTGGTGTAGATGCATCCGTCTAATGGCTCAGCCAGAAAATCGTTTTGTAAGTAGACATGTTATAAAGGCTGGCAACTACTGATTTAATATTTAATAGTTCAATGCATTTAAAAACACGCTAAATCTTGTTCTTGAAAGCAAGGACATATTGTAACTAACAGATAAGTGCAGTGGAATAGAAAGGAGCAGATTGACAGAGATGCACTGAATAAGAAATTTCAAATAGTAGTAGTTGTACAGGCTCTGAAGAGCGGATTGGAAGCCAATAGGCAGGTCCTACCGTCGCCATCTTGGTGTTTCGTCATTATCGGAAAATCCAAAAATGGATGAAAAGGTAGAGATGAGAGGGCTCCATCACGGTGGAGCCGGCAGGAAGTATGCAGCTGCAACCAGTGATAGTGCTCTAACACGCATCAGTCGTAAGGACGCGCCTCTAAATTTAAGATTAAAATAACATTGAAACCGAAGTGTTAGAAAAAAAATTCACCCTCACCAGAGTTGTCATGATGGTAAATTTGACCTATTAAACCGAAAAAATTTTTTTGGAGCCACTCTGTAAACATGTTTATTTCAGCAGTGAAATTGGACATTTTAACAAGGGAGTATATGGGGATTGCTCTGTATTGCAGCCAGTCCTCTATAGGTGAGGTGGTGAACTGCAAGTATTTCTACTTCCTTATTAGCCTCACAATCAGCGGCCAGAGATTGCAACCTGTTCTTCACTAAACACTATCATGTTACTGCCTCATTACCAGCTGTTTATTCTCTTCCTAATGGTCATCACCTACCTTTAGACTAAGATATTAGACATGTACCTTGATTCTCTGTCCTTTTATATGTTCATCAAATCTATTGCACTTTGCAAACCTTAAGTTTTTAAAATAGATCAACTGCATAAATTCTTAATCTAAGTTAATCTGCAAAACACCTGTAGTTATCATTGCCATTTCTTTACTTGTATAAATAATTATTGTACCTTCTTATCCTACCTTATATGGCCTTTCAACCGACAACCTTTCTGTTTTTAAACATCATTAGCAATTTTTAAAATATTCTTCTCTAGTTCTTCTGGAAGCCGTTACCGGCCAACCTGGAGACCCAGGAGAGAGGCCCTGAACATCGACAGCATCTTTACCCGACAAAGAGACACCTCTATTGGCTACAGCACTGCTCCCGGCCCCCCTCTCCTTCCGGAGCCCCAGGACTCCCTTCCCTCAGAGGCACCTGTTCCACAGCAAGGACTGCCAGAAGTAGAAAGGAGGGAAGTTGGGGTCTTGGAGGTGGGCTTTGGGCTGGTCGGGCAGCCCAGGTCTCTGAGCAGTGGGCCGACGATGGGTCCCCCTGCTCCGCCACCTCTGAGAGGGGTGGAGCACCAGCCACGTCTGATCCAGAGGATGGAAAGTGGCTACGAAAGCAGTGAGAGAAACAGCAGCAGCCCCGACAGGTAGGACACTCACATATAACAATTACTGTCTCTTACGCCCAGTTTTTGTTGTTAATCATGTTCCCACGTTAGTTTGTCCTGTTTTCTACTCCAATTTACTTTATCAGCATGAAACACAAACGGAACATTAACAAGGACAAATGGTCCAATAAAAGCGCTTAATAACAACAAATTAAGGAGTGAACTCACCGTCTGAATTGTTGGACTTTTTCAACATTTACCTCTTTTTCCTGTTTTTCTTGCCGTCCGCTTGTATTTTTCTGCAGGGAGGTGGGGCAACAGAAACGGGTGCTGATGTCAGGACCGTCATGGCGCTCAGTGCCCAAGTCAAAAAGCAGCAGTGCCATCCTGCAGGAGCTGCCCTCACCCAGCTGGGGTCCTGGTACCAACACAGGTATTTTATCCACTTTTGTTTTGCTTGAATTTACTGTGTATTAAATTTGATTTAAAATATTTTAACATAACTTTTTTTTTTTTTTTTTTTTTTTAGGTTTGGGCCGCAGTGAGTTGGATGAACTGCAGGAGGAGGTGGCCAGAAGAGCCCGGCAGCAGGAGCAGCAGAAACGAAAGGAGGCGGAGCGAGAGGCAGCCATGGGATTCAACCCCAAACCCAGCAAATTCATGGACCTGGACCAGCTCCAGCACCAGGGTATGGGTAAAATAAGATTTAAAGTTTGGGATGTGAGGCATTTCTAAAGAACTAAATACTAGAGAGTATATCATATAAGTGTCCATAGTGGTGTATAATTTATTTGCTGACCTTTTTCTGAGAGCTATAAAGCCAACTTCACATCAACAAAACCACTTTTGAAAAGGAGAAAATTCAACTGCGACTTTGTTTGTTAAACATTTTTGGAGTTTGATCAGACGAAGTTAAATTCTTGTGTGGCGCTGCTTTAAGGTCACATTATCACCTGTTGTCTAGTTAGCAGTCATATTGACTCGTGAGTCCGTGGGTCTGTATGACCTCGCCTTTGTCCTTTGTCGGTCCGTCTCTCCATCTGTTTCTCTTGGCTGCTGTTGTTTTTTTGTTTTTTTTGTCTGCTAGTTCAGTGTTTTGATTTTTTTCAATTTCACTGTTTTATTAAGGCTGTGTTAAATCATTTAAGCTGAGTTTAGTGAAGCTGAAAACAGCGGAAAGCGAATTGGTGTGATTAGATCAGATGTTAAAAGCGCTGGAACCCCTGTGGGACGTTCACTGACCAGCACAGACACCCCCATTTAAAATCCACCGTAGTTCCGAAATAAAACTTTGATGCCGTATTATAT
>JBAMHX010000024.1:6655926-6668844 GCA_037177515.1 Pseudomugil tenellus
ATATATATTATAGTATAGTATAGTATGATTTCTTTTTGTCAGTGTCGAGCAGAGGGTGATTCGTGTGGTTGCTATTATCCTATAGGCTTGTCTTTGCCATATGACTGTATGTAGTTTTGTTGGTTTTTCAGTCAGTATTTACCCTGGGAAGCAGTGGGATTCTTGCAAGATCATCTTGCCACTTAAACTATTCATTTGTGACTGTAGCTGTATAGTTGCATGTTCAGAACTGTGTGCTGTACTGGCAGGTGCAAGTGGGTTTGAGGAGTCAATCAGGAAAGCAAGCTCCCACTTACAGACTAGTTTCATGCAGTTCTGATTGATTCACCTGATGGCAACAGAGGGCTACCAAGACAATGGTGTGAAAGAAACCATCTAAAAGGCAGATCCATTCTAATCCATTTACTCGCATTTTTGAAAAACCCAAGATAGAAATAAACTGCACACTCAAAGACTCATAATTGGATTCCAAGAGCCAGTGGTTGATTTCAAAGTGACTGTTAACATTAACATTATATCTAAGGAAAACATCTGAGGTATTTTTGCACCAATATTAAGCTGAAATAAAATGTGAAAAAGAATTTGATTCTGAAAGATTAAATTCACTACAACCTTTGGCTGTAACTCTGACATAAATATGCTCATTATGGACATATGCCAGAACTTGATGGCTTGGTTAACACATGTCACCATGAAACAGCTGCTTTGAGTGTGATCACTCATAGTCAGTGTCCTCTTAAACTTAATTTCACAGACGTAACATTCTGACATTATCATCCTTGAAGTAATCCCTGTATATGTGTGTGTTTGATGTGTATTTGGTTCATGTATTCACAGATTACATGTTTCTTTTTTGTGATTTCCTATTTTCCACATATCTGTTTGTGATTTGCAAAAACTGCAGGTGTGCAGGCTTTTCCCTTCCCCCTCATCAACACTGAAATCGATATTAGAGGTTATTGTATTATGCCCCACCTGTCCTATTGTCTGTGTGCTTCAGCTTCATGCACCTGACACACATGTGCACACTTCGTTCAGAGGGCACTCAACCTTGATGAAGTGTAAGGACGACTTGTGAATAAACAGATGGCACCACTATCAGTGCGATTACGCAAAAGAATTTGGGTTCCCACATTCGTATTGATGGATTCAGCCAGCATCCAAACAATCTGCCTCAGTGTTTTAGAGGACGATACGGCCAACAACAACAAGAGAGCTGCCATCCGTCTTCCTTTATTCTGCCTCAATCAATCAAATGCCTGTAAATACAAGCCAAGATGGGTAATGACAGCTCTTTTGTTGTCGTCTTATACATCCTTTTTATACCCAACTAACACCTTTTAGGGTGAATTGACAAAGAAAACTTTGCTTCGTGGAAACCTTCTGACTACTTTATGTAGTTTGTGGCTTCATTGTTGTCATGTGGTTTACAAGCTAGACTACCATTGTACAGACTAATGCTGTCATGTCAGAGTTGCAAAGTGGGAAGAGACACTAAATGGTTTTTTCTGTTATCCTAAGAAATAATATTAACATGATGAGTATTCTGTGTGCCATAATGAGCAGGATTCTTGTATTATGACAAAAATGTGTAATAAGCATGTCAACTGCACATCAGCAGTACAGGACTTGCAGAGGTGTTTCAAAGGAATGTGTTTAAGGAGTTATTTAAGTTTTATTTATAAATTATTTAAGCTTTAAAATGTCATATAACTTAGGGGAAGAACCAGTTGATAAAACAACTTAACAAAGAACACATTTTAAAAAGTATCCTCAGTTAACTTCTCTCAAAGACAATTAAATTGCTCCTGTTTCTTCAGTAAAATGTAGAAAGTATCATTGTCACAAAAAGAGAAATATATACAACAAAGCTATTAGCTGAAAATGTACCATATTTATTTGTGTAGTTTGTAAGGAAGCTGGACACGTAAGACAACAGAAAAAGATGAATGTAGATGTCACCTTCGTGCTTTGATCTGCTTTACATTAACCAGATATAAATGCACTGCTAAGGGAGTTCGCTATGACTGAGCTTGAGAAAAGATAAAAAAACAACATTGGACTAACTTTTACTGACTTTAGAGAGCTCAGAGAAGGGACTGGATACAAGAGGGATGTGGAATTAGCATTTGTTAAGGGGCCAACAAAGTGAGAAAATCTGCCAAAGTTTAGTGTTACTTTAAGAATTAGGAAAGAAAGTAAACAGGACCACTAGGATGCATCTTGACCAGGAATGGAGGATACCAGTCGCCAATTGCCAGTGTCCTGTAGGTTTTAGCTGGATCCAAAAACTCGTTATCAAGTTCTGCACAATGACCTATTCATTTGAATCATAAATGGAAACATCAGATGCCCACATGACACTGGCCTTTAAAGACTAGAGTGCCCCAAACTTCAGTTGGTCATTCACCAGAAATGGCTTTTATGGAAGGCTCGCTGTCAAGAAGCCAGAAGAAGTTGAGGTATGTTAAATGATGTGAGAAATAGACAGAAAGGAAGCGGCAAGAAGAACCAAATATTTCATATGAAAAAGTGAGTGATGGTTCAAGACTTTGACAGTTGCTCTAGTTCTGGAAAAGAAAATACAAATCAGAGCCGAAGCTAATTTGAAGTTGTAATTTGAAGCAAAATACTGCACTGCAGCTGCTAAATGAATTTAATATGAACTAGAATCTGAAGAGCTGCTGAATGTTTCATCAGGTTTTCACAAACAGTACCAAGAAGAGCAAAGTTATTGCTAGAGATAGCAGAATTTTGAACTCAGATCTTTCCCACCAAATGAATTCTTCAGGAGTTTTTGTTTAATTGTCCGAGTGCGTTGATGCAAACTGGTTATTTTCTTTCCTTGTGCTTGTGCATATTTTGGACAGATGGTTTAGTCATTCCATTGAACACAAATGAGAAAATGTCTGTGCAGAAAATTTAGAGAACGCTCAAAACAAATTGTCCCACTTTGCAATCCTGTACATGTATAAAATACACACACACTCATATAGACTTATATTAAAGGAGTTTAATGCATGCAGCCCCCATGACCACCCCTTTTGCTCTGCTTCTATCTACTCTGTCTCTTCTTTTTGTATATGTCTCACTTGGTCTGTCATTCACATGTTTAATCTCCGTTCTGATCTTTGACTCATCCCTTTCCTGTTTTGCTCCCTCACACTGTCTCTCGCTGCCACTCTGTCGTTATATCTTTCTGTCTTTTCTCTTTTTTATCTCCTGCTCTGTTGTTAACATCCTCAGCTGTGCTCAGACCCCTGCATGAGGCTAATGCTCATAGCGGATTGGCTGTAGCCGCGTGCATGAGGAGCACTGGTGGCCCAATGAAACCCAGACAAGAACAAGAAATGGAACCGGAGGCAGGAAGCGCCCACCCACAGGGGCCTCGCAGGTACCACCACTGTCCCCTCTTATGTGTCCACAACGGTGCCTGTATCAGAATTACTTCAGAACCCCCCCCACCACCACCACCTACCTCATCTCGTGTGTGTCCTCAGCTCACCGTCCTCAAACTCACCTCAGGACTTTTTTGTTTGTGTCCTCTGGGTGCTGGCTGTCTGAAAATGCCTCTACACTCTTCATGTGTGTGTCTTCAGCTCTGGCTGGTCAAAAGTCCTGTTTGTGTGACCATAACCCACCCCCAGCACATCCTGCTGTATTTGTGTCTGAATGTGTGTTCTTAAATGCACACCCTTAACTATACACAGTTACTTCTTATCCTGTTTGTGTGTTTGTTGCAATGCAGCAAGAAAAACTGCTTTGCTGAGTTGCCATCGAGGATAAAAAGAGAGAGGAACAGTTGCTCTCTGCTTCTCCGTGCTTCACTGCTTCCCTTCATTGTTGTTGTGCTTCTCTTTGTAGCTATGTGCTGCCAAGGCTTCCCTCTGCTCTTTGTGTGTTGCTGATCTGTCCTTCTTTGAACTGTATAAAGCTGCAGTCCATCACTGTGCCCCTGTCCCGTGTGCTGCAGTCACAGATCCCGTGCTTTGGTCTGCTTTCTTGCTCTCTGCTGCTGTGTTTGTGTGTTGTAGTAAATTAAGCTGTTTCCCTTCCTGATGTGTTTGTTCCAATGTTTTGCAAAGATTTTTGCATGTTGTAGCTTAATATTGAATATCTGAACAGTTAAAAGGAAGTTTTCTGCAACTTATATAGACACAAATGAAGAATAATCTTGGAAATTCATGAAGAGAGGCGTTAGAAATGTGTTGCTGTTTACTAATTTTCCATAGGTGTGTCCACACACACCGTCAGATTCAGTCTTTTGACTTCTGCTACACACCTGTAAAACATATATTCTAAAGTGATGACACAGATAAGCAAATCTACAACACTAAAGCAACACCTTACCTCTTCTGTCTCATCAAAATATGTCGGTATATATGAATAAATCTAAGATAGAAATATCTGATCTACTCGAACCACTATGCTTTTCTTCTGATTTGACTCAGGTCACTTAAATATTTTAAAAAAATTTTGTGGGATTCTGGGTGAAAATAATAATAATTTATTGATTTATTTATCTGATTTGCCTTATGTTTCTTTTTCTTTTATCAGCTGAATCTCGACAACACAGCTACAGTAATTGCAAGTTGATATTTTAACAATTAAAAGGAAATTCAGCTTATATCAAGTAATAACACAAAAGTAAACAATAAAAAGACAAGACAACTGTTTTGCAGGTCAGGACTAGTTAGAACAATTCCCAATTATTGCATATTGTACTTTTTCCTCATGCGCAAGCGCAGTTACAAACCCAGGAAATTATATCTTATCTTAATATCTTTTGTGCGGAAACTAAAAATATATATAAACAATAAACAAAACCTGTAGAAGTGTGGCAAAATGGTAAATATGTTGCCACCTCTCTTTAAACTTTCTTTCTTTTTTCTCCTTCAGGATTTTTATCAGAACTTAGCCATTAATACATTTGTTGCAAGAGTGTTATGTTAGGGCAGCACATTGGTGCATGGTTTTGCAGATCAGCCTCACAGCACCTCGCCTGAGCAATGACCTTTCTGTTTGCACTGTGCATATTTCTCTCATGTATTTTGTCTCTTTCTCGGTACTCTGACTTCCTCCCATCATCCAAAGACATACATGTTACCTTACTTGTTAACTGTAAATTCTCTGTGGGAGTGACTGGTTGTCTGTCTCTCTGTGTTGGCCCTGTGATAGGCTTGCCTGTGTACTGTTGCCTGCTTATTTCTTGGATAGACTCCAGCTCCCTGCAACCCTGAATTGGGTCAAGCCAGAGCCAGAGGTGTACAGCTCCAGTCCTGCAGGGTTAAATGATCTTCCTGCTCTAACACATGTGATTCAAATTAGATGTCTCCTCAACAACTTTTTGTAAAGTTCTACCCAATCAAACTGACCCAATCTGATTCAGGTGTGCTGCAACAGGAAACATCCAAGAGCTGCAGAACTTTGGACTCCTCTGGGCTAAGCAATGTGGAATAAGGATAAACGAAAACATAAGTGGATGTTACAATAGTCTGTGTTTGCTAGCTTAGATTTCTAAACCCTTTCCTTTATCTTCAGTCTGAATAATCAATTAGCTAGCTTAGCAATAATGTTACGTTAGGCTAGAGTTAGCATGGTTTTCTACTCGTTTTCATTTCTTTGCAAAAGCCATTTACTAGTTTAGCAATGATTTTACATTAGCATACAGCTGTATTCTAACTTCCCTATCATTTTAGCTTCTTTGCAAAGTTTAGATAGTTGAAAGTGTCAATCATCTACAGTTTAGGGATGTAGATCATTTTATTGGATATTCATAATATGTAGAACATGATCTTCCCCAATGACTGCATGGATTTTTTAAATTTGAATGTCAACTTTTTATCAACAAATTGTTGTCAAAATGATATTCTGGTATTTCTAGGGTTAGCAAATAGAGGCACAAATGAAAAATAATGTCTGGAATGCACATTTGTGTATTGTCCTGCTTTTGAGCCATGGTTAAAAAAAAGCTAAGTTAACAACAATGTTTCAATAACACACCATACGTAGTGTCTTAAATGTGTTTCTAAGCTTTCTTCTACTGCATCAGTCTGCTGTTCTCAGAACCAAAATGAACTTTTTTTTTTAATTACAAAGATGAAGACAACAGAGTGGTAACTTGTTAATATTGATTTTCTGCATTTCATTAGAACGCAGTTTAAGCTGGAGCAGAACTTTAAAAAAAAAGAAAGTTAATCCATCTGCTAACAGCGGAACTGAAGAGAAAGAGTAGGTGGAAGTAAAGCTCTCAGCGCTCAGCTTCTTTTATTACTTTCCTCCTCTCCTCTATTGATCAACATAAGCCTCTGATTTATAGCTCAGTGCTGCAAAGGCTTCTGGGTAATTACTAAGGCTGAAAAGAGACAGGGGAGTTTAAGGTGGGGAGTGTTGCGGGGGCTGGCGCTTATGTATACACATAGGACGGTAGACATCACAGAAAAAAATAGACACATTTACAGACTTCCAATTCACACAGAGCAACCTGTTCCAAGTCCCGGTAGAAACAATCCGCTTAGGTTCAACATACACCATATCATCCACATGTCTGTGAATATAAATCATATAAGTGTGACTGAGTTATACTATGTCACAGAAATGTTTTTTGCAGTGTTGTTTTTAAGCACCGGTGATCAATTCTGCATTGAAGTGTTTGGTTGTTTGAGATGCTCAGACCAGATCAGAAGGTTGAGTTTGCGAACCTTCAGCCGATGCAGCTGAGCTTGTGCTTGACTCATAAACAGCATGGCTCCCATAAACAAAGCGTGATTACACGGGGCTGCATCATTGTGTGTTAGTACCTGTTCTGTGAGTGCGTGTATCTGCTTGTTTACCCCAGTATGCCGTTGTGACCTTCCCACAATGCAGTAACTCACCTGACGTCAGAGCAGCTTGTTTTTTTTCCTGCTTCCAGCTGACTGATACCCTCCCTCTCTCGTGTCCTCCAGTGAACAGCCTGGCTCGGTCCAAGTACTGCTGACACCCAATCAGGAGGAGGAAGAGGACCAGGCAACGTCCAGCCAGGATGCTGCTTTGGACCAGGACCCACCCCCACCCCCACCCCCTTACCGGCCTGCTCCACCTCGACCTGCACTCACCCTCAGTATCGCTCACCCATGTGCTCCTTCCAGCCAAGGGGAGGAAAAGGGCTTGCGCATGGGGAGGAGGGGGGAGGAAAGCGAGGATGGGATGGAAGGGACGGGAGTGAGGCTTTGTGAGTTGCTGCAGGCAGGGGGGGTGAGTGTCAGACCCCTGGGGAAGCACTTAGCCATTTCTCTACCTTCGCTTCCTCTGCGTCTCTGGGATTCTCACATCACACAGATCTCTCAGTCTACACACCTTGAACCTGCAAACCCCCCATCTGCAGGCTCTGCTCCTTCCCCACCCCAGCCCCCAATGTCTGGTCAAAGGAAACCTCTCACACCGCTCTGGCAGCCACCCCAACCCCTTTCTCCCATCGGTGGGACTCATTGTTTGCAGCCGCAGGGAACTGATGCAGACAGCGGTACACGTCATTGGTCTTCTTGGAGTTTGGACCGCCCTGATGCCGTGGTGACACCGTATGACACGCCCCCAGACCGTTGTGTTCCCATCAGGCTGCAGATGTCCAGTCAGAACTACAGCTACAGTTGCCAATCTTCTCCAGGGCACTACACCTCCCAGCATGCTCCGGGGCGGCAGAGTGATCCCTGCTGTGACCGTGAAGAGACTGAGCTGTCTGAGCTTGATTCCCTTTATCAAGCCAGTCTGCTTGCTGGGAAGACAGGTATAAACACCCACAGCACCCACACACGCACATACACACACACACACAAGGTTGTTTTACCAACTTTTAGAGGTCCGGGTGTCAATAAAAACCCCTTTTCTCACCAGGTTTTTTTTTTATTGCTTTTGACCATAAAAAGGACATTTGCAGTGTTTTCTGATTGACTTTTGTGTATTTTCAAACTAAGAACTGGTTACTTAAGCCCTTTACAGACATATCAACCATATCAACCGGACATATCAACCGGACATTTACCACCTGCACTTTACCCAGACATACATGCATATTCATAGATGTAACAACATTACTGGAGATTACACGCTATATTGTGTGTAAACAAAAAAACATATTAGATCTGAATATAATTTGCCTGGTATTGAGAACGGCATGTCTACTGTCGCGTCAAGAAGTCTTTGAGTGTCGATGTCTAGTTCCCTGCTAGCTTCACCATCTATTATGGTCAATGATCTTGTGGTATTGCCGCTTCATAGTTTTGAGCTTGTTAATCACTGGTGGTTTGGTTTTATTTATCAGGTGCTCCTCCAAGCTGGTGCTTTATATGGCGCTTAGCTTTGATGCATCATAAATGACAGAATCCCGCGCTGTTCCATGCGCACATTTTCTTCCATCAGCCCTTGCTGCCAGGAGGTCTTTGACTTCTTGTGTCGGCAATTTCTTGCTATTTTTTTATTCCTCGGTTACTCAAGTTAGGTTCTAGTCTTCTGTGTTTATGTTAGGTAGAAAATCATAGCGTCACACGGTAGCATGCGCCCTCCCATTTCCCCTCCCTCCCACCCAGATCAATGTCTGCATATTAACCTGCGTGTCTGAACGAAATAGTCTACCCGGTAATTTAGCGGACATTGTAAAGTCTGCGTCAATCTACCCGCTTAATATCAGAACTGTACCTTTCAGACATGACGGTTGAAAAGATAATGTTTGCGTAAGCTTTGGGTAACAGAGCAAGTCTGAAAGAGGCTTTAGAGTTTAGTGAGTTGGAGCCAGCAAGCAGGCATTCGGTTTAAACACATTTTCCCATTTGGGTCCTGCAGTGGGCTGGTGGCCTGTTTGTACCTCCTCCTTGCCTATTGCTAGGATAGATTCCGGCTTGTGAGTGACCCTGAATTAGATTAAACAGTATAGAAAATGAGAGAATAATGACTGTTCATCATTTTTTTTTGTTCTGTCACACATATGCTCTCACTCATGCTTATGCTCATGCAGAACTGTCACATGCTGATTATAACCAAAGCATCATCAACAATAGTTCTTACATCAGCCAACATTAATCAGCCAACTAGAAGGCTGTGCAAAAAAAGCAGTGATAATATGACTAAATTCTGAATGTTTAGTGTCACACATACCTTATTTTGATTTTTGCTGAACATGTTCTGGTCAGAAACAGTTCATGTTCAGGGTTTTAGATTAAATATATCCCCAAACAAGGAGAATCAGGGATACGATGGTTTCATCATTCATCATGACCGCTGCCGCCGGATATCCTTCTTGTGAGCACGATAACTAGAACAGTTTTCACAATTGGAAATTGGAATCTGTATCGAATTTCAGCATTTTGGGATTTATGGTTTCCTCAATAGGTGGTGCTTTATGCACAACAAATCAGATTTTTGGCTATATATCTGGAACTCTTTACAATTGGATTTTGATACTCAGCATACCTGTTTACAACCCTAAGAGGATGATCTGTATCAAATTTCACGATTATCGAATTCATGGTTTCCCCCCAGGTAGCACTTTATTCAGGAAAAATCTGATTTTTGGCTATATCTGGAACTATTTCTCTCATTGACTTTAAATCAAGTAAAAATAAAAGGTTGTGATCTCAGGACGCATCCTGTCCTGACGTCATACTAGTTCAAAGTTTTAACACCAGGTGAAACATTGGGACTGAACATGTGCGTCTTTATATTATTGGATTGTGTCTATTCGAGAATTGGGGAATTTGAGAATTGGGGGCGTTCGGGGATATACCCCCTAGAAAGTGCTTTATTGATGTTGAATCCAGTGGTAATCAGTGGTAATTGTCATTTTGAATAAAAAAAACACAAAAGGCATGATTATGAAAACTCTCAATTTAAAGAGTTTGTTTATATAAAAACTTTGAAATCGGTGTGCTTTAGCTGATCTGATGCTTTCTGAGATTTCATTTTAAACATGTGAAGCACAGAAGCTTGAAGCAGCTTCTCCATGTCTGGTTCTGACTGTGGGAACCAATTAAAGCACCCAGATGACTTTAAGGGTCTGCTAGGTTCATACTGGGTCAAGAGGTCACTGATGTTTTTCACATCTAATTCATTCAGAGCTTTTTAGACAAGCAACAGAACTTCTGACGGACAGACACCCAATGTAAGGACCTTAGAGCTAGACTGATGTGGTATCTTAGTCTGGGAACTCAGCAGCAGGGTTCTGAATTAGCTGCAGGTGTCTCATTGATTCTTTAGAAAGACGTGTAAAGACACTGTTACACTAATCAAGCCAAGTAAAGATGAAAACATGGACTAGTTTTGTCATGTCCTGCTGTGACATCAGATCTTTAGCTATTGCTATATTCTTAAGGTGATAGTTGGCTTTGTGATTACCTTAATGTGTTTTTCAAAATGTAGGTCTGAATTCATCCCTGCACCCAGATTTCGGGCCAGATTGGTGGTTTTTGGTTGTATAGAATGAAGCTCTGTGGTGACCTTTCGTCATTTCTCTTCAGCTTTATAAATCTTTCAGTAAATTCAGTCATTAATCTCTTCAATAAATTTGCAAGTTCCAGTTCAGAGCCTCCGTTCTATCTGACGACATGAACATCAACAAAAGCCTGGACTTCTTAGATGTTTTGCAGAGCAAACTGCAGCACGTTTATGTTTCACCATCTGTAGTTTCAGGCTGCAGCCCATCAGAGAAGCTCATATCAAGGGTGGGAGGACAGGCTCGCTCCAAGACCCCCAACGCAGACATGGAGAGGAGTGTGTACGGCGCAGACTGCACCAGCACCCACACCTACCTCAACAAGGCAACACCTATTATAATATATGTAGTAAAATACCCTCACGTGTTCATGGGTCATCAGCTGGATCCATTTGACAGACATTTTCTCCATCTACAGCCAATGATGTTGCGGGATCTACGTGCTGGGGTGGAGCCTGATGATGGGGAGAACCAGAGGCGAATAGGACGCAGCCTGAGTTCCACAATGGTGACCTCGCGACGCAGCCGCCTGACTGCAACCCGCAGCCTTGTGAGTACAGCTGGCTGCACTCTGCTGTCACTGTGTGGCCAATCTATTAAACTGCATCTGCCTGATGTCCCATGTTGGCATTTTACGCATTGCTTTTCCCTGTTCTTCCCCCCCACCCCGCTGTGTGTCTCATTTCCTTTTTTTGTCCCGCTTTTCTTTTTCCAATCTCTCCTCCTGCTCTTTGCTTGTCTTCCTTTTCTGTCCTCTGTCTCTCTCAAAGGTGAAGCAGGCTGATGTCAGTGCCTCTCCTTGCTTACTTCCTCTCTTCTGAGTCCCTGTCGCTATTCCACCACTATCACCTCCTTCATCCCCATCACCAACATCTTCTCATCACCACTTCCCTTCACCGCTTTACAGGTAAAGACTGTGTCGAGTTGATGTTGCAGCAAGTTTTGTTTTAAGAGCCAAAAAACACCTATTTGCATGAGCAGAACACTCACTGATGTGCACTTTTAGACATTTTTAGCATTGGGTCAGAATAGGAATAATAAAAAAGGAGTCAGGTGTTATTGATTTCCATATACAGACTCAGCTTCTGGCAAGCTAGTCTCATCTGGCACAGAAGTCAGCAAAGTCTCACTTTGCACATGACGTATCCTGGGAATGCTCACTGATTTCTAATCACTACAGAGCCAGAGGTGATTTCATTCTTGTGCAAATCTGCCATGTGCCACATTATGGGAACTTAAATTAAAATAACCAAATATTATACATGCAGGGTAATTTTATCCAACTAAATAGAAGAAAATATCTATCCACCCTCTTAAAAGCTATAACTAAATTCCATTTAGCAATTTAGTGGTATATCCGAGTAATGGGAGTTATGATGAGCAACGACTTTAATAAAGAAATAACTCAACAAGAAGATATTCAGGACAGGAAATCTGAACACAGTCCAAAATAAAACAGAGGAAACAAACAACCAGGCAGAGCAGAGCTAAACTAAGCCTAGAACAGACCAGACCAGCGAAACAGAAAATGGGGAACCAAAAAATAGCACAGATGATAGGGGGGGTATAAATAGACTGGATAATGACAAGTGGAAAACATGAGGAGCAATCAAAGAAACAGGAGGTGGGTATGAAGTAAAGCCAAATGAAATGCACATGATTTCCATTAATATCCAACCGAAATGAAGCTAACCAGGCATCACAACATAAAAGAGATCGTTACAAAAAAGATCCTCAACCCTCATTATCCACAACAAGTCAGCTGCATAAACAACACAGCTTAATTCCTACTTCTGAATCTTTTTTCATTTAGTTTGACAATTCTGTCTTTTTGCACAGTTTTCAAAGTGTGAAAATCCCACTTTGGGCTGGTTTAGATGCACACCCGTCAAAGTGCTGGAGTCTTAAAGGCCAAGCGCTTCAAAATCGGGTGCATTCGCAGGACATGAGCAGATAGAAGATTAGCTGTGAGCATAAAAGTGTGTTCGCAGGGGAGCAGACCCCCACGGGTTTGCACTACCGACTGTGACAGTAAATACTTTCTCACTCAAAAAGACTTTGGAGTCTTGAGTTAAAGAACACTTTAGTATCACTGATATTCCTTTTTAAGATTTCAATCACTGATAAATACATCATTCCAGCTCATCACTGATTTGCAAGAAGCAAAATGTTACAACCCCCCCTGCACAGTACACCATGCTTGGTTCATCGCATTATTTCAGCTGCCTCCTTCACACCTGCATCACAGTTATCACCAAGAACCATGTTCATAAGACTTGATAATGTGAAGACCTGTTCTCAGTTGGCAGAAGGCAGAAGGACATTTTAGATTGCAGCTGTTATTATTATAATGATAGTAAAATAATTATCGCAGGTATGTTTGTGGTTGGGGGGGGGGGGGGGGGGGGGGGGGGGGGGGGGGGGGGGGGGGGGGGGGGGGGGGGGGGGGGGGGGGG
>JBAMHX010000024.1:6674708-6693674 GCA_037177515.1 Pseudomugil tenellus
ACAACAGAGGGGTTTTTTGCTCCTGTCCCTTTTTTGGGAAGAAACCACCCCTCCCCCCCCCCCCCTTTTGTTTGTTGGGGGAAAAAAAAAAAAAAAAAAAAAAAAAAAAAAGCTATTGGAATGAGATTTATGTCACCTGAGACGGAATATTCAGGATGTGAATAAGTTGAAGATGAAGTTCAGTTTCTCAGCCTCAGATTACTGCAGGACAATATGTGCTAAAAGCACTAATAGTTGTCCATGAAGACAAGGAAGAGAAGGTGGAAGGTGCTACTCCATGCATTTGATTATGTTCTATCTACCTCATACATTGTTTTCCACAGTCCTCTCATGTGTCTACCTCCCTATTACTTAAAGCTAACGTTTAAAGATACATAGTGCTATATAATTAATATGTTGCTAAATAAATGGTTACTTTTAGAAATATACGTGTTTACAGGAGACACATTTAAATGTCTTGGAGGTACTTTTGTATCATATGAATATACCCTGAGACTGTAATACAATCGGTAGTAACAACACCTTTCTTGTTTTCTGGACTGTTCATCAGTAATTATATCACTGAAGATGGAGTGTCGGGGATGTTATGGTTTCAAAGCGGCTGCGTCTGCTGCCACCTACACTGGTACCGCCAGATATACTTCTTGTGAGCTTAAAGAAATTTTTACAATTTCCTATTGATGCTCCGTATAACTGTTTACGTCACCAAGGAGATGAACTGTCAAATTTCACGATTTTGGTTTTTATGTGTTCCCCACCAGGCGGCGCTTTATGCATGAAAAATCTGATTTTTGGCTAGTTCCCTGGAACTATTTGTCTCATTGACCTCAAATCAAGTGCAAATAAAGGTCAGAATGCGTCCTGTCCTGATACCATACTGGACTGGTCCAAAGCTTTGACACCAGGTAGAGCTTTGTGACTGAACATGTGTGTCTTTATATTATTGTATTGTGTTTATTCAAGGATTGGAGAATGACAGGATTAGGGGCATTCTGGACATACTCCTAGCCGTCGCTCTGACACCAAAGGCCTTGTTTAAGATTGTAGTTTCATAGGAGTTGGTGAATATTAGTCCTACACTTTATTTCCACATTGGCTCTGAAGGTTTTGTTTTGAATAAAAATTTGACTTTTCTTATGTAACAAATTTCCTAGGATTTAATATTATGCCTTTAATTAAGTGAGGATTTGTCTTGAAATGCCATCATTCTGGAGAGATGAATAACACTTGGCTAAACCAATTAATTGACCAACAGATTTATCCAGCTGTGTACCTCAAGTGTTGGTTAAAAGAATGAGAAGGAAATATCAGAATTCAGAAAAACAAGATTTATCATGAAGACAGAAGAAAGACTTTCTTTTAGAAACTGGATTGTAGGAAATGATAGAGATGGGGCAAAAATGAGGAAATACAGCACAAGGCCTGCATTGAAAGGAAGCGGGTCAACAAAGATAACAGCAAAAATGATTCATTCAGAGAGAACAAACTGTCTTTTAAGGATTAGTTTGCAAGGACATCACACTGGAATAAGTGGAAAAAACAAAATATTCACCCTTCGAGCAAAAGAGTTAAAGAGGTCTAGACAGAATTAGAGTTGTTACAACTGATGAGCCCACTGGATGAGAAAATTGGTAAGGCTATTGACAAATCAAAAAGCTAAGTAAGTAAGCTTGTCTTGAGCCATAAAACCCAAAAATTGCAATAAAATAATTGTGATCTGTTTCCAACTGGGATGAAAATACATTTAATTAGTCCTTGACATCACCCCTGAATATAAAAGCTCTTACATGTGCATGCATAGTACCCCAGTTGGAAACAGCTGAATCCCAATGCAGTGCTGATTTGTTATAGAACAACAAGCAGCAGCAGTTACAGAACAAGTCAGCTCAAACAAAACAGAAACTGTGGCCAAAATGGGACATTTGTATCCACAAACAGTCCAGACAAGATGAAGGAAGTCTAGACAAAAAATTAGTACCATGGTGCTGCTAGCATGTAAACCGTGAAATCCGACATTGGCAAAGTGACAGATTTGACAAGCAAACAGACTTTTGCAAGGTCTAAGGCTTTATATCGGCGCACAGGTGCTTTGAAACAACTGCCATCAGCTGTTGTTGAAAGATTTCACTGAAGGCTAAAAACAAAAGTTCACCAAAGTTAGCAGGATTTAACAAAAATCTTTATTTCACGGAATTCCAGCCGTAAGACTAAGATTTGTCATACTCTATTCAATGGACTGATTGGCATTGACAGAACCTGGATTTTCCCAAGCTGAGCTCTTCTGTACATATAAATTGCCAAAATTGTGCGGATTTTGGCACACAAACTTCCTGGTCCACTTAACCCTACTGTAAAATGTCTTGTTCATATGTTGGAAACACAGCGCAGCTCTTTCTGAAAAGTGCAAGAGAACACATTCCAGGACCACAGCAGCAGATAACACATAATACATGTCACAGAAATGCTGATTTACAGCTCATTTTTTTCTTTTTTAAAAAGGTCACCTGATCCCAGATCATGCAGGAAACTCCATGCTGAGAATTCCCATAAAATAAGTAAAAGGACCACAAGAATCCATCAAGTCTGAAAACATCACTCTCATCATGCCGGTGTTTCAGAAAAAAGTTCTGGATCTGATCAAGCAGTTATGTGTGGGGTCCATTCCCACCTTTAAAACTGGGAAATAGAGCTGTTAGAGGATTTAAGCACTTGATTGTAAGTTATTCAGATCGACTATAAAGAACAGCTTTAAAACTTGTTCAATAAAATAGTATGTCAGTACTTTCCTCTCTGTGTCATCTGGTGTCTCAGAAATGGATTTTGTACTAATGAAGCTCCTAATGAAGTATTTTTGGGATCTTTATTGAGATCATGAGTTAATTGCAATGAAATGACAGGAGTAGCAGGAAGAGAAATATATCAGTTGTAGAATAAGTGTACAAATAAGGAAATATTTACATATGTAAACAAATATAAATGATAAATATGTTAAATGAAAAGATAAAGAACTTTTGTGTTTTATTTGTTTACTTACTTGTAAAAGATATGATGTATATTTTAGCTGTAACACCTGAATTTCTTGGAACTAAACAGATTTTTCTCTAAAAAGTTTTTTCTTTTGTTTATTATAATTCCTTTTTTCCCCTTAGTCTTTTTCATTCTATATTTCTGTTTATTTTTTTACTGCGTTGTTAAATCAGATTATTTACCAGCATTTCTGCAGAGTTTGCTCTGAAGCCATAAATCTATGGGCTCCAGGCCTCTTGGGCGATGTTACTGCATGACAAATCAGCCTCATCTATCCCTTTTGTTTAAACTCACATTTAAAGTAATACTATATTTGAAAACTTTACTATAGTTTCACCTGCGAAACCCAAATTCAGTGTTTTTTAACAACTTGTGTGTGTCAGGGTTTAGAACTAAACTTTCTGTTAGGGGTCACAGAATCTGATGGCAGAAAATTTAATGTGAACTCATGGGTGAGGCTGAAATTGAGTTTTTTAAGTCTTTGCAAACTTTTAATTTAGGTCCTGATAATATAATATAGAGCCATAGCTTATATAAAGGTCCACATTAATATATTCTGCCAGCTTATCCTGGAGATGGGCGATGACTGAAAGTCACATTACTTTCCAAAGCACTGTTAGTGCATTTCATTATCACACCAACAACCCAGTTAACCTACATGTAAATCTTATGCTAATTACTTGATTAGTTTTTGATATGATAATGGTATGATGTCAGCTTTGACAGAGGCAGCTCATATAAAAACTGTTTTGTTTATTCCTTTAATAAAGTTTCAGTAGATAAAAAAAAACTTCTATTTTTTTTATGCAGGGCCGTAGAACTCGTGTAACAGGAAAGTTAAAGCTGTGGTGCATCGTGAAAAAAATAATTGATCTAATAACAATAGATAGATGCTGTATGGTAACAATGGATGTCTGGTATCATAATGAATGACTGAACAAAGGACCCAAATGGGGGAAAGAACAGTTAAAACGTTGGCAGCTGTAACAAAAAAAGAACGAACTCTAAAAGGTAAATGTCTAATTAAACAGATAAAGCAAATATACTGCGAGACCTGGTTTTATGACTGTTACAAGTGGGAGGGTGATGAACTACAGGTGGGAGCAGGAACAGGTGGAAACAAGGATTTATAGACCAGAAGGGTATTGAGGAGTTCTGTGGGAAATTAAACAGAGGAAAAAACATGAACCTGTAACTAGAAACTACAAAAAAAAAAAAAAAAAAAACACACACACAATGACTAAAATCCTGACTGCAAAAAATCTCAAAACCGAATAAAATATGTTAAAAAAAATAATGCTGACAAAAATGTACTTTTTATTGCTGTGTTG
The DNA here is from genome assembly GCA_037177515.1 of Pseudomugil tenellus. Classification (NCBI taxonomy): domain Eukaryota; kingdom Metazoa; phylum Chordata; class Actinopteri; order Atheriniformes; family Pseudomugilidae; genus Pseudomugil; species Pseudomugil tenellus. The sequence continues at coordinate 6,679,067 of JBAMHX010000024.1, forward strand.
TTTTTGTGACTGTCTTGTGATTTTTGTCCCAATACATGGCAAAGTTCTAGCATGTTGTAACATTGGACTAGAATTATTTCATATTTCAGAGTTTTGCTCACTTTTCAATTCAAATCCAGCAAACATCTCTGATTAGAAATTAGCATGACTGGGCTACCATGCTTCCATCCCCACTCACTGGGATTGGAGCCAATAAATACATAAAATTAAAAAAACAAAACAAAAAGAAAATAGACCCAGGACTGCATGTAATTAAATGGTTCCATACAAAGACAAAAGCCAGATGTTATCTGATCGTTCACTGTTTTGTTGCTGTTGTTATTTTTAAGTGGAATCCACAATTGAAAATCACTTCAATTTTACATTATATTTAGCTTCAAAGAGGAAACAGTTGCAAAACACTGATAAATGGACGGATACGGCTTGTTTACTTCTCATGCTTCAGCTGAGACAGCAGATGCATATTGTAACTTGCGTATGTGTGGCATTAATTTTAGGGAATTTGCACCGCTGACATGCCAAACAAAGACAACATGCATCATAAACGTGATTGATAGCAATTACATTCCAGGCTTAACTCAATTAAAGAACTTCTATGATGATGTGATTATCCATCTCGCCAGGGAAACTTTTTAATCCAAAATAAAAGTACTATCTTGTCATAATAGCAGTAAAATATTGTTTAAATACTTATTGAAGCATTCAAGGCAAAAAAAGTGAAGAACAAATGTGGAGCAGACGAGCACTTTGCAAATCGCAGGTTTGGTGGTTGTAATAGTGATGCGGTTTTGCTTTGTTCTCATTCTAATAAAGGTTTTCAGGAGTTTCTGTTTCTTTGCTTTTGCTTCCTTCTTTGTAATAATTTATTTACCTAAATCTTTTTGCTGTTTGTTGCATTCAGTGTCATTCTTTTTGGATAATGCAGAAGACTGGAAAGAGCTTGAAGTTGGTGCTGCATTTCCAACAACTTGTATGTAGTGGATCTTTTTTTTATCCTAAGTGCCAGATATTTACAGTGATGTTTTGCAAAAACGCACACCGACATGCGGTACACAGCAAGTCTGCAGTGATGGGTAACAGAATTGAGTGTTTTTCATCAAGAACATGATCTAATTACATCTTTCTTCACAACAGATATAATGTAAATATATGTTCACCTTCTGTTACTTGTTTTATTGCACAGTATACAACTACACAAGCACAATAATGTCCCATGTTCTGCATCTCAAGCAAAAAAGGAACTAAACACAATGATTGAGACACCTGAGTATTGTTTATTCACCTTGCATTCTCAAAATATAAATGAAAAAAAAGAAACAAATATTAGCGCTAGGTAGCAGTAGCTCCCAATGTTCCTGGTTTCAGGTCATAAAGCGTGATTCATTATGCTGACTACACTACTTTTACCATACCATTTGTTGAATTTGATACTTAATAGTGAAGAAAGATACAGTTGAAACAGTATTACTATCTGGCCAACTCACTAGAAAGTAGCTGATTTAGTTTGACAGATCACACACAGCCTTGCTTTCTGCTCTGACCTGGACACAAACGTTGTGTAAAGGCACGTCCGTGTGCACAAGGACAGAGAAATGTTTTGTCCCAAGGCTAAAAGAATAGAAGAGAATTATTCTCACAGCCCTGGTTCTTGCAGCGACATATCATCCCGGCTGAACTTTAATAATCAAAGTTTGAAGTGAGAAAAAAGAGACATTTATGCCACACATAGCAGGGCTTATTTACACTCCATGTTAAATACACATAAGCATGTTTTCATGCATGTTTCATGTGTGGTTTACCCAGGACTCTTTGTTTCTGGCACCTCAAGAACACAAATATGTTTCTATCTCCGTAAGACTCTTCATGACCATCAGATTTCACAAATGCCTTTCATTGGTGGTAAATAATAGACATTAAAATTCAGAATCAGAATAATTTATTTGTCAGATTCTCATCTTTGCTCCGTTGCATCTTCAACACAAGATGGTTTATTATATTCTCCCTTTAGATTTATGTTCATGCCAAGTTTTGTATTTTGCCATGCTTAAGATTTATTGTCTGGATTCCTGCAGGGCCTCTGCAGCCCCTTTGTTTTATTTAATCATTATCTTCCCTCATCCAGTGCCAGTGTGACTAATTGGAAGTTTTAGGGAGGATTTCTAGAGGGCCCCTAACAAGTTAGACTGATGTTCTGGTTGAAACCAAATTTTAAAAATGAGCTCATTTGTATGTACAGCTAAATTTCCAGAATCTGATATTGTAGTTAAGTCACCTGTTGTTGTGCTACTCACTGCTCTATTGGTCCTTTTTGTTGTCCAAACATACTGATGGACACGAGAGCTATGTGCACACTGTGTATAATATTTCACTTTTCCACACCAGTGACTAGATGGTTCTGACTGGGTGCTTCCAGACACCTTAAGCAATTCTTCCTCCCCAAAATGTCAAGGACAATGGAGACCATACAGACCAAAACCAGCTTTATAGTCATTTTAATTAAATAAAATGCACCTTTATCGAATGCTTTCATTGCCCATCATCAGTAAAAAAATCCAGTTTCCTGCTGAAAACTATCCTGACTGCAAAGTGGACACCAAGGTATCTGTTGTGTGGCGGCCGGTTGAGCAGTGTTGTGGTGCTTGTGTGTTTTTGTTTTGGTTTCTTTCCACCCTTTTTAGGCACGTCGGGCTTGCTGTAGGAGGGTAGATCTGAGAGCAGTTCCAGTAATCACTCTCACCTGTGTGATTATCACACCTGCTTCCACTCAGCTCATCTCCACGCCTTCTTAACTAGTCTCCACTCTCCACTCAGTGCCAGTTCTTTGCCGCCCTTACCTGGACTCCTTGGCTCCAGCCACACCTCCTGGCTCCCCAGCGTGTCAGCAGCACTCCTCGTCTCCTGTGAGTTTGTCTCCTGTGCTCCACTACAACCTCCTGACTCCCTGGCGTGTCTCCTGGGTTAGCCTCCTGTGTTCCTTTGCTGTGGACCCTTCCAGCACCCGTTCTTTTGAAGGTCACCTTTAGTTTTGTTCCTCCACCCTTTTGGCTCTTTGGTTTCTTTTGGACATTAAAGCTGGTGTACCTGCATTTGAGTCCATCCTTCTTGTAGCGCATCCTAAAAGTATCAGGTCAAACAATACTTAGGAATGTCATTACAATGCACAATAAACAATGCGGGAAAAGCTCAGGAGAAATGTGCAACTTTCTGTTACATATCTTCAGATGAATATATATCCAAGCAAGAAGACAGATCTGTTGCACATGTGCACGAGTACATTTGAGAGAGCGAGTATATGATCAGGTGTGTATTTTGATTATTGTTAGATTTTATTAATGGATGTATGAACACACATACATTTAAAGGTGCGCTGTGATATGCTGGCTGCACCTCAGAACAGTCATTACCTGTTTGGTTTTGGCTGTACTGGAAACTTGAATTTCCCTCCTGGGATGAATAAACTTTTTTTTTTACATATCAAAATTTTACTTATGTAGAGCACTTTGTGTTTCTTTTGTATGAAATGTGTTTTATGAATAACATTTTATTTGATTTGCCAGTTCAGTCACTTAATATATGCATATAATAGGATGTGATGGAACTTAGCTGTTTTATTTACTAAGTTAATGAAAAATGGGAAAATGGTTATTGGAAAGGTTTTCATCTCAAGCTGGTCTAGAAACTAAAAAAAAAAAAAATCCATATTCATAGAAAATTAGGTGGGTCTAAACAAAACCAGAACACCCACCTGTACCTTCTATCATCTTAAATGTATTATTAACTTGTGTCTAAGGGGAAAACCTTCCATCACATTCATCAGGTGCTCAAATGTTCACATTTCCCATCTTAGAGAAGACCAATAGCAAGCTGAAAGGTCTTCGTGATTTCATAAATACCACAATCTTTGTAAAATTTCTTAAGTAGGACTTAAGAATACATTCTTTGTTTGAGTGTTTGGTGAATGAGGTCCATTGTTTTCATTGAGGTTGTAATCATCTTTTAGGATTTAATACAGCAAGATCATAAGATCTGTTGTGCAATTCATTCAGTTTCTGTTGCACCAAGTAGAAATGGCTCTTGCTATTCTCACAGTGTCACCCGAAACGACAACAATGAGACAAAGGTTTCATCTCCAATTCCGTGTGGCAACCTGTTCTTGTTGCCTCTGTTGCATTCATTTGGTGTGTGAAAGTGTTGTACGCAACACAGAAGAAGAAAACAAGCACGTGTCAAAAAGTGTTTTAAATATGAATGGAGGAATGCAGTTTGTGTAAAAGACTATGAAAAAAAATATGTGAATGGAATTCTAAATTAGAATTTAAAACACAGCCTAATGTTTTACTACTAAGTCTGATAATTGTTGCTGTGACATCTTCTGCAGGAGAAATTTCTTATACTGGCAAGTCTGTATGCTACCTCATCAACTGGTGCGAAATGTAGGCTAATACTGATTTGTCCCGCAGCTTGTCTCATAAAAAATTGCATCAACTTGTTTCTCAACATGTTCTTGAATATGTGATCATGATTTATCATTTCCTCTTCCTGAAATGTTTATGAATGAAGCATTTGCGTTGATCATCTCTCACTCCTGTTTTAGTATTTTCGAATGACTGCTACCAGTTTTGACGTTTTAGTTTTATCAGATGAATAAATACAGTCTTCTGTCCTTCTCTTTGTGTTCCTGCCCCCCCTTTCTCTTCCTCCCGGTGCTGGGCGCGCGGCTGAGTTGGTGGGGGCGCAGATCGTGCCTGATGCTTGCCTGCTGAGTTGTGGGGAGGAACGCACGTGCAGTGAACTCACGTGCAGCTTGGTGGCAGACAGACGATCACGCTCTCCAGTCAGAGTCATCGTGAGCTAAAAATAGCGCCCCGGCGGAGGAGGGAGAGGAGCTGGAGGAGACGACAGCAGAAAGAAATAGAAACTTTGGGGTTATTTTTACCTCCAACACGTTCATATGCTGCATCCCCGGCGTGACTTCTTCCTTCGTGTAAAACTGTTTATTTATTTATTATTTTTTTATCTGCGTGCACTCTCCCTGGTTCGGAAACTTTTGTTTCCTTTTTCTTTCTTTGGGAAAGTCGGCCTGGGGTTTGCACATACTTTATGACTCATTTTTAGAATACGAAAGAAGGATGATGATCATTCCACACCATGATATATCCCACCCACCCACCAACAACCCCCACAAAACCCCTTTTCTTGGAACCACCCAGAGATTGCATTTCTGAATGAATAGAGCAAAATATGTAGTTGAATCTGTCCATCCCTGACAGCCCTGTTCCCATAGCAACTCTGACTTATACCCATAAGCCTCTTACACGTGCCCATACTTGGGTCACTCAGTTTTCCCTTATTCATCCATTCATTCATTACTCAAAACAGCCATTTACTGGTTTGTTTTCTTTTTTAACCCACCTCAGTCTCTTTTTATGGCATTGTAATTTAGCATAGATAGTTTTAAGCCACTGCCTTAACTTACAAGGAAGGCAAGGAAATAACACCAGAAAGCTGTTCATTTTAAAGAATTCTGTTAAATTATTCCAGCAAAATGATGCAGCTTTGAGCCACAAAGTCAAAGAGTTCTTGATTTAACCCCTTGGTTACTTTGTTGCTGCTGTTAGGGCTGCAGAGGGACTGGGAGTACTGCTATACAGCAGGTTTGAATATTGTAGCTTGACAATAAGTCGTATTAATTAGAATAAATAAAACTATAAATCCACAAACGTCCATGATGGTTCATTTGTTTGCATCTCTGTGTTTATTAATTTATTTTGCAATTACAACCATTGATCCATAAATATAATAATTATTGGGCTATATATGTCTCTATGCACTAACTAAAAGTCTTTTTTTAACCTTGAGTACAGATTAAGTCATCACATTTGTCTGCAAAGTGCATCATGAGCTAACAGCAAGTTAAAGTGAGGGTCACTTTTTTCAGCACCTCGTGCTGCTTTCCTCCCAGCTTTCTTATTTCACATCTGCATTATGTCGCTTTAGCGTTTTGTCAAAGTGACTGCCTCGCCGGCGAGGAGCAGTCCGTATGACTCAACATGTTGGTCTTTTTATTACTCCAAGAAGGTGTAAAAATGATTTGGAGAAACTCATGATGGTACAGCTGATTATAATTAACACAGACTAGTTTTATTTTAAAACTCCATGGTTTATAAAGTGGAGTTCTTTTACACAATAAGGTATCGATAACATGTGAATTGGGAGATCATACCCATTCAAACATGTATGAGTGGATGATGGATGAATGCAACAAAGAAGGCGGAGTGAAATATGTTGGGTGGGGTGGGTGGTTAATAGAGTGAGACAAACAGTTTGAGGAAGTGAACCAAGCATGAGTAGGTTCAGCAAGTGATTATAGGTGTGGATGTGCTCCTGAATTTCAGCTGATTTCACAAGCAATCTCCACAATGATACCAAAACGATAAGCATAAGTTATGTATGGCTGAGCTCTTTGCCGAGGCTATACTGGACATTGTCACCTTGTCCCAGCAGCAATGCTCTTCTCTAGTGTCTCCACCAGCCCAGAGTTTGCTTCTCCTGTGCCTCTGTCTCCACGGCAACAGGTGTCTCGCCGCCAAGGGAGAAGAACCAGGAGCAGCATTACCTCGTCAGGCTCTGCAACCTCCGATGCCAGCCCCCAGTCTCGTTAAGCTCTGCAACCTCCGACCCCAGCGCACAGTGTAGAGCCAGTGCTCTATACTGTCTCCCAGGAGGTCCCGAGGACCGACGCTCCGCCACTGGTGGTTCCTGTCGCCGGGGATGTCCAAGTCTGGGACGCTTCTCTGCCGCCGGTGGTTCCTGTCACCAGGGAGGTGCCAGGTCGGAAGCATCCTCTCCTTGTCTCTGAGGGAGTCCTAGTTCGGGACTCTCCTCCACCCGTCTCCGAGGAGGACCCAGGCCGGGACGCTCCTCGTCAGCTTCTGGTTCCTGTTCCCGAGGACGGCGCTCCTCTTGGTCTGCGTCTGTTACCCCTGTCAGAAGATGGCCCTCCTCGTCTGGTTCCCACGTCAGACAGGGTCTGTGGCTACTCCTCCGGACCCTGACCTCATGCCTCTGTTCTGGCCTCCCGAGCCCGGCTTCCTGGCACAAATTTCAGTCTCTGCAGCGTACGGGCCGTCCCACTGACCGAAGACTTTGGTCTCTGCCACCTCTGGGCCTTTTCCCTCCTCCAGGCCCCCTCCCCCCTACCTGGTTTGATGTTTTGGGGCTTCTGGTGGCCGCCCCTCGAGGGTGGGTCTGTGTGTGTGTGTGGGTGGGGGGTTGGGGGGGGGGGGGGTGGTACTGTTAGGGTTACTGGGTTGGGGTTAGTCTTATTTTGTAGACGTCTTTGTTTCCTGTTTGCTTTGTACTTCTGTACATTGGTTTCACCTGTGTTAGTAATTATGTTCACCTGTCCTTCGTTTAGTTCCATGTACTTAAGTCCCTTGAGATTTCTGTTTACTTGGTTCGTTAGTTGTGTTTTTCAGTCTGTGTTATTCGTCATTCTTTTTAAGTCATGCTTCATTCTGGTAATAAATCAAGTTCATGTAGGCTAGAGCTGGGAGAAATGCCTTACTGACCTGCAGAAGAAGGGCTGTAATAAAAGTACTAATGTAGACTGAAGAGTTTTGGTCCAGATTAGACGTCTTACAATGACACTCCAGAGGTAATGGCATGGAGGCCGGCTGGAAACTGGCATGAACAAAGGAGCTGGTGGCAGAGGCTAGACAAGTAGCAACTATAGGTCTTGGACATAGAAGCAATGGACACAATGGCTGGAGTTTTGGATGGACTCAGGGAGATCTTGGTGACTAGACCATGCCATTGATGCCAATGCATATTAGGAACATTGAGAGCATGGGGCCAAGAGAAAATCACTTAAATCTGTCTGACTGTATTGATTAGCTGAGCATCTAGAATCTGAGGATCTAATATCCCAGCGAGTGAAGAAAAGTGAGCTGCTGCCATAACTAAGAAACTGTGAAGCTGGTCTGCTGGTCGAGAGAACGAGAGTTGAATTGAACCAAACAGAAAGCTGCATTTATGCTCTCATATATGTAAGTACGTTCATTTCAGACAATGTCATTTGTCACTCTCATGCGTCTTTTATGTTGCCTTGATGAGCAGTTATTTTGAGTTTGGTGTTCAGTTTTGGACACTGGTCGGTGGCAGCAATGCACCACTACAGCATTGTTTGGAGCCACCCAACACACTCATGCAGCCTTTCAAAAAGCTTCCGCCATTTATACAGCTGTTTCCCTCTTCATCTTCTTCTCTGGTTTGTTTGATTTGCTGGTTGTATGCAAGCTTTGCTGCTCAATACCAATACCTACTAAACCCGGGGGTTGGCGTCAGAGGTTGCAGAGCCTGACAAGACCTGTGTCCCAGGAAACTGCATCGGCGGAGTGAACCTGGGCTGGGTAGCAGGGGGAGGAAGTGGAGGTTGCAGAGCTTCACGGGACTCCTAGAACTGTGGAACTTCTGCCGAGACTTCCATCTCTGGTTCAGGGAGGCAGCCCAAGCAGCATTCCTACCAGCTCGCTGGTAATGCTGCTACTGGTTCTTCTCCCTTGGCGGCGAGACACCTGTTACAGAGGAGACAGAGGCACAGTGCTGGTGGAGACACTAGAGAAGATCATTGCTGCTGGGACAAGGTGACAATGTCCAGTATAGCCTCGGCAAAGAGCTCAGCCATTCCAGGTTTATCTTGGAAAGAGGGGTGAGCCTTTAGCAGCTACTCCTTACTATAATTCTAATTCATGCCTGAAACCTAAAATCTGATCGTAAAGAAATGCTAGAGAAGAATCTGACAGTTATGTGGTTGTTACCCATTTGAAAGAGATTTATTTTTCACATTCCTTGACCTTAAGCTGCACTGCAGAGCCCCGGAGCTATAAACATTATTTTCCAGCTGAGGTTTACACCGTTTTGCTTTAGAAAATTAGAAAACAAGATAACCATACATTTTTACAATGGCACATCCATCCATTTTCTACCGCTTATTCCCGAACGGGGTTGCAATCCCAGCTGAGACAGGGCAAGAGGCAGGGTACACCCTGGACAGGTCGCCAGTCTATCACAGGGCCACACACATAGACAAACAACCATGCACACACACACTCACTCCAAAGGGCAATTTAGAGTCTCCAATCAGCCTATCCCCAAGCTGCATGTCTTTGGATTGTGGGAGGAAGCCGGAGAACCCATGCTAACACGGGGAGAACATGCAAACTCCACACAAATAGGCCACCGCCCGAGCCGGGGATCAAACCGGCAACCTGCTTGCTGCGAGGCTACAGCTCTTAACCACCTCTCCACCGTGCACATTCATTAAAAGATAAAAATCAAAACTCTTTGACAACTTTGACCTTAATAAAGTTCCTGAAAAGAGTTTAGAGAGAAAAAAAGACGCCAGACAGATACATTTAATTTTGTTGTTTCTGTTGATAAATAACTGATTTGCTCTCGTTCTGTCCAGTTGACTTTCGATATAACAGCAGCATGCAGGTTTATAAGCATCTCTATTATTTTTTCTAATCATTTTTTCTATTGTTATACCAAAGCTGCAAAAAAGAGGAGGTTAAAGCTGTGCTTGAGTCCCACTACAAAACTAAAATATGTTTACACATTGCTTTATTTTATGTTTAAATGTTTTACTTCCATGTTTAATACTTTTTTTTCCAACTATTGTTGTGTTAAAGTAGTCTATTAATAAAATAGTTAAACTGAGTTGCTCTATTGTAAAATACACTTTAGAACAGTAGTATGAATCTTTTTAATGACATACCCATGTGTGCAATTGATTGGAGCAGTAGCTTATTCAAAGATGTGTTTTGGTAAAACACCACATTTATAGAGATATATTGATAATCTAAAACATCTTCTGGTGGTATTAATGTCGCATGAGAAGCAGGTTTGGCGCTCAAATGGCACTATGTGACTTTCTGACCTTAGAAATATGTGTTTTTGACTCATTTTACTGTCACAGAAATGTTTATGGTTTACATTCCTGGAACTCTTGTTGCCCAGCAGCAACTTGAGGTGGAGAAACTGTAATCTGCAACTTTTACTTCCAGGAAGCTGTGTCATGATACAGCTTCGCTTTACGTACCATGTCACATTCCAGCAAGTGGATTATCAACAAACTGAGCAGTTTGAATAAGTACTGTTGCTGATTCATCAAAGAAACTCTAAAAGGATATTATTAGAGTAAGAGAGTAAAAGCAAGAGAAAAATACATTACTAGCGATGAGACAAAAGCAAACCGGTTTACTTTTACTGGCTAAAACTGCAGGGAGGATACAAGACTTGTATATGTAGCATTACATGGAACTGCAATACTGTATAATGCAAATGATATGGTACTTAAATGGTCTTTGACACATGTCACATTAAAACAATTAGAAAAAATATCCTTCAAAAAGTCTAAACTGTTAAAAGAAATGATCTGTACTGCCTAGTCAGTGAAGGGTTGTGGGTAACTGGAGCCAGCTATCATTACACCCTGAAAAGACCAATGTCCTCTCTCCCTATAAGATCATGCAGTATTTTAACCCGCATAGACTTTTTTAACATTTCCATGCATGAAAACAAAGTAAAGTGTATGAGTGTGCACGTGCATGTGCAAAAGAAAAGCAAGACAAAGCAAAACTATTCTCAGCCATATCCCATAAATCTTGTCTGTGATATCGAAGACAGCCAAGCAAACATAAAGATCCCTTTCAAGACTTTCAATGACATTTTCTGCAGCAGTCTATCTGGGATCCAGGCAGATTAAAAAAAGCAGGTTGAGGATCTTTTATTGACCATAAAAAACAAACCAAACAGACCTAAACATAGAAATCATGCAAGTAATGAAAGGTTGATAAACAAATTTTAATGACTGCAGTTTTTTTTTTCTGCAGCACATTCATGCTTCTGTATGTGTGATGGTAGCTCTGTTATGAGCCCACCCCACCACCCCCAACCCCCAATTGGATGTTAGACTTGAATCTATCACAAGTTCTTGTTGCTAACATCATCCATTTGAACAAGATTGCAAGATGTCCTGCCTTGCAGTGTGTTTATCTTGCTTCTCTCTTTTACCTTTTATACAGCTCACTGCTCATGCTCCCTCATGCTTCACCTTAATATCTTTCTGCCACGATCATTCTCCCTCCTTCTCTTCTGACATTTGTTTTGATGGAAAATACAAGCATCGCAGGTGGTAGGGAGAACTGAATGGCCGTTAATCAATATCACATAACTGTAAGGGATTTTGTTTTACTTAATTCTAGCAATCTTTCGTGGTTCTCACATTTCATTTGGTAAAAGGCTTGTTGCCTCTGCAGTCAAATCTTCAATCTTTGGCTCCTTTCAGTCCATTTATAATCCTCTCTATTTGTCTGGATGGCTGAGCTCATGTTCAAACACTCTCTTTGTCATCTTCCTTCAACTTTTCATTTCTGTCCTCTTCATCCGACAAGATCAGGTGGCTTAACTGTTCCCTGTCAGTCATGTAGCAACCTCAGCTAGAAGACACATTATTAATCAACCACCTAAGTTATGGATTGAAATATTATCTTAAGGGGGAAAATGAGCTATTTATGTCAGACAGTGTGCGCAGACAGGTCATGTGACACCCAAAGGATTCACCATCTACTTTCAAAGTAGCAAAAATGTAAAGTATTTTTGTGTAATAATCAAACTGTGAATGGCAGCAACGCCACAGCTATAATTATGCAGCCTGAAAATGTCCCTGTGGACTTGTACAGGCTTTCATACTGAAGAAGAATTTAATAAAATGTCATGTTGTGCTTAGAGCTCCAGCTCATTTCAGACTTTGTTCAACTTTGACCTGCAAAATTAGATTTAAATAAACAACTGTGTGGTTTGGATACCCTGCGTTGTACAGATATGAATTACACATCGAGTACCTCTGGACTGAAAACTATTTCACTGTTGAAATGCCCAAAAAGGTTATACAAAAAAATGAAAGAAAGCAGATTTTGACTTTACATAATAAAGTGTATCTAGATACTTGGTAGAGTTTGCAACATGATGCACACAAGGTGTGAAACAAGTTTTCAAATAGAACATTGCGCAAACATCTGCTGGGAAACCTTGTGTCATGGCATTCATGTGAACATTACTTTGACCTTGTTTTGATTTTACTTGCTACAAGCATCACAGGTGTAATTATTTACCACATCAGCACGTCTCTTTTTACATAAAAGACCACACATGTGTCTGTGATGTTGAAAAGGGAAGCTCTGAATTGAACAGCAACAGCAACTGGACATAATGGGATGTGATTGTTTTCTGTCAGACAGCTGGCAGCTCATCTCTTCCCAAGTCTTGGGCTGATTTCTGCAATTCTGTCAGAAACAAAACACTTGTCAAATCGTTCATATCTTAAATTGTTGTTGAACTACATGCTCGGTATAGTCCCCCCCCCCCCGGCCCCCCTCATGTTGGTGTAGTTACAGGCTTGTCTGCTCAGTGGTACTTGGACTACATCTGAATGCATCACATCTCACACAGCACTGAGGCTCAGAGCAAAGTACTGCTGGCAATTACAACATTAAAAAGATTTAATCTAGATGTGTTCTTGGTCTAGACAGAGAACTGTTCTCCATTTTTCTCTGTTATTTACAGCTCTGGGTGTAATTAAAGATATTAGCTAATCTGTGTATTTTTATATCCCCAAATACAGTGTCTGCAATATTATGGCTTCACCCCGAATCCTGCCGCTGGATATCCTTCGTATGAACGCGATAACTAGAACAATTTTTACAAAGGGATTTTGATACTCAGTATACCAGGTGTAAAATGTGTACAGTAGATGCTTCAGACATTCTTACAGAGGAGATTGCTTGGCTTTATCACCTCTTTTGTTAAGGGTTGATTGTAAATTGGAAATGTGGTTGCTACAGGCAGTATGGTTCACTATGACAGTACTATCTGTATGTGCGAGACTGTTGTCAAGGGCCCTTTTAGGAAAACAGTCCGTTGCTCTTTCTTATTCCACAAGTGAGATTTCTCTCCTCGTCAGTGCTTCCATCTTCCACTCATCTTTGCTGACCAGCTGAAGTGCCCTCATCCCTATCCCCCATGGCACAGTATTAATTGGACGAACAGCAGGGCACTATCTAGATGGTGCAAATGTGCGTGAGAAGCATGTTGGCCACACATAACGGACAGATTTATTAGACTTAGTTGGCTCACAAGATGTTTGTTTACATGAAGATGCTGGTGTGGTAGCTAAAACCAGATTTAACTGGCTCAGTGTGATATCTTCTCCTTAAAGAACGACCACTATCTCAGTCATCTTCAGCTTCCTCCTTTTCGACCTGTTAGCATAATCTTTGGTCACTTTTGAAGTTTCTAGCTGACTTCACAATCTACATTTTCTTTAATTTAGCAGTTTAATCTGCTCAAAGGGAGATTGAAAGCTGCTCTACTTAGCACGCCATTCCTACATATTCTCCTTTTCAAAAACTGATGCATTAGGAAGCCTCAATTCCACATTTTTACAAACATTTGGCATCTTCAGTGCTTATGTTGCAGATTTAAAATCTGAGGGTTTTTAAACACTCTGTGTTTGGAGGTTGCAATCATGCGGAGGAGCAAGTCACATGACCAGAGAGTTGCTTAATAAACATAACTGTTCACACTGCAGTTAAATTTAGACTTTTTATCCTAAACGTAGCTAATATCTGATTTTTTTTATGACAATCTGAATGCCATCCATTTCATTTTGTTGTTTTTTTTTTTATCTAACCAAAGCCACTTTTATATCTGGCCCTAAATCAGACTGCAGAGAATGTTACCCAAACCCTTTCGAAAAATTCTCATCAAGCAACAGTACAATCAGGGATCTACTCAGATTTATTATTGTACCCACAGGAATGTGGAACAGTTATGATCAACATGGTATGTCACCTGCCTGCACATGTGATGGGGCTTGTAGTCTTGTGTAGTTTAAGGGTTCAGCGTCTATGAGTGGAAGATGCCTTAGTGGTCATGGTTTAGAGTGTTTTCTTGGTTCTTGTTTCCTGTTTTATTCTGTAGTATTTCCTGTTTAGTTCTATTATGTGCTGTATCCTGTTTTTATTCCGTCCATTGGTTCACCTGGGTTTAATTAACTCGTTCATTTTACCTCTGTCTTGTGTTCCATCTCTGTATTAATACAACTTGGTTCTTGGTTTAGGTTGTCAGATCATTCCTGTTGTGTCCCTTTTCAGTCTTTGTTCTTGTATTATAGCAGTTATTATTATTGTTCTCACAATTCTTCATTTTTGTAATAACTGATCAGATTATGATGTGATTAGGTTTCATATATGAATAAGGAGATGAAAATATTTGGCATAGTTAAAATCCAATCAGACCCAATTAAGTTGGGTCATTTAATTGACTTATCAATTAAGTTGACTGGATGAGTTGGGAGTTGTTGGAAAGGCTAACATTCCACTTAAAACTCTTTTTGATGGCTCAGTAACACTTCATATTTTCATTCCTGGAACCATTTTTGGCCAGTAATGTCCTGAGACTGGGAAATTGAATGTAGGAGACCGTTTTTCCTGTCAAGGACGAGGACACTGGTTTCTTTAGATTGAGAAGAATATAAATTTAATAA
>JBAMHX010000024.1:6710350-6723332 GCA_037177515.1 Pseudomugil tenellus
TTACCTGCATGTGAAGCCCTCTGAGACAACTTGTTGTGATACTGGGCTATATAAATAAAATTGAATTGAATTGAAATGACACAATGTTAGCACGGTTTGTTTCCATTTCTTATCAAATTGGTCTGTCCCCTCCTAACATACAGTTCCCAAAACTAAAGGCTGATGATGTGGATCTAAATATGAAGACTGAAGTGGTTGCATGAAAAGTCGGAGAACAGTAGTTCACAATCAGTCTGGATGAACCAATTCCCTAAAGGATACAGTGCTCATTTTTAAGCTCTGTGAATGCTACTATACCAAATATCAACCATGGGGAAAAAAAACCAAACAAACCAAAAGAAACAACAATTTATCTTTGAGTTTTATGTTCTTTTTTTCAGTAATGACTTTTCCCTGCAAATGAATCTATTCAAGCAGGACTTTACGGCTGAAATGGAGATTATGTGGGCATTCGTGGAACATATCAGACGATTGTGTGTCAGCTGCTGTGTCCTAGAAACCGTGACATTATTACTGATATGTTGTTGAACCGGATGTTCTGGAGCAATTCCATGTCCCAGAGCAGCTTACCAGTGTCGGTCTCTGCCTTCTGCTCCTGACAGATTTTTTACGTAACCAAAGTAACAGGAACACACACATTCACAACCGCTAGTTACAGCTTGGTTGGCACTGTTAATACTCTCTTACTCAACAGTGTGTGAACAGAGTTTACTGGATATCTGGAGCGTAGTACTCATAGAACTCACTTCTTCCCTGAAGAATAGCAGAATAAGCTGTTTTGCATTCGTTAAGAGCATATTTTTCAGAGCTGCAACCCACATAATTAATGCAAATGGGTTTTTCTTACAGATGTTGCACATTTAAATGGGAAATAAACAGACATTTTGCTAAGAAGGATTGTCACAACAAAGAAGTGCTACTCATAAAACATCAGGGATCTCCAACATTATCGCACACTTTCTGTCAACTTATTAACATAAAAAAAAGTTCATGCGATGTAGATGTAATGTATGTAATAAACGTATGCCATTTGAGTAAAATCATTGGCTGGATGGCTTTTCATTCCTCTCAATCATGAGTCCTCTGTCAGAGGTCTGGGAGCTTGAATCCCCTGTACAGTATCTTAGCTGTTCCTATGATTGAACTCTACTGGATCATAGTATCTAATATTTATTCAGGCAAGTATTGGAGTGAATTTTTGTGTCGACATCTCACTGCCCCCAGTGCTCTAATGACCAAGGAGAAATTGTTGGTTGGTTGGCCATTACCATCATGTCGGTCTGTATTTCAAAGTTCCACAAAGTCTTAGCTCTCATTCTCCTCCACCTAGAGATGTGTTTCCCCATTATGACCAATGGGTCTCTAGTCAATCTGTACAAATGCATCTGTCCACTTTGACTAGATTGTGTTAAACTGGTTTAGATCCTAACATGCTGATTGGACTTTTATCATTCAGTTTGAACAACATTCCCTGACAGCCGCTCCTTTATTCTGTGGGGTCCTTTATTCTGTTTCTATATTGTTGAATTGGCTTAAGAACCTAAAAGCCTGGTTGGCACTTAATTGGCTTGATTTGAATGAACAGAAAACTGAAGTTTTGGGAATAAAAAGCTATTTTCAAGATGTGATCAGTGTTATAACTCTGGAGGCAATTATTGACAACTCTTTGGAGTTAGTTGAGTCAGCAATGTCATCAAGAGTTTATATTTCCTCGTATGCATTTTCAGGAAGGACATAGGCGGCCATATTTAAATTACCTTGAGACAGTGGTTCATTCGCTTATTATGTCTCATTTCTTTATCATGGCAACAGTAAATCATGCCTCCACAAACGCCAGCCTGCATAAAAGGCAGCAACCCAACTGATGACTGGAAAGAGTCTGTGACTACATTACTATCTCTTCACAAGCTCTTTTTAACTTTAGGGACCAGTTTAAATTGTTTATAGCTTACAAGGAGCTGTTTGGTTAGGCTCTTTTATATTTGTCAGAGCTTCTAACTAAACATGCTCCAGCTAGAGCTCTGAGGTCTTCCTCACAGATAGTGCTGGAGGTTCCCTG
This sequence comes from Pseudomugil tenellus, assembly GCA_037177515.1. Lineage (NCBI taxonomy): Eukaryota > Metazoa > Chordata > Actinopteri > Atheriniformes > Pseudomugilidae > Pseudomugil > Pseudomugil tenellus. The sequence continues at coordinate 6,712,410 of JBAMHX010000024.1, forward strand.
AACCTCCTGCACCTCTAGGGGTGATAGGATATTCCCAAAACTGCTGCTACATGTGAGACATGCTATGTCTGTCCGAGCTTTCAAAAGCCTTTCTTTTTTTTTAATTTCACCTTTAAATCCAAGCATTATTTTAAGCATTATTTTATTCTGTTTGTATCCTTCAATAAATTTGCTGTTTTTGTTTGATGTGTTTTTTTTTTTTGTTTGTTTTTTTTTTTTTTTTTTTTTTTTGTATAATGTATCTTTTTAACTTGTGAAAAACTTTGGCTGATGTTTCCTATTGTTAGCATGCCATAGAAATAAACTTGGACTCGCTGCTTTGGGGTTATGCCTTTTGTACCATTGGTAGGATTTGTTCATATCAGCTGCTTCAGCTATTTGTCAGTGGTACATTCCAGTATTTTTCAAGGCTTTCCCCTCTGCTCATCTTCTCTAGTTTTCTCTGCCTGGGACATTCACTTAGTGCTTCATCCTTTAAGGCCATCAGCCTGATGTATTTGTGGAACTTGGATGTGTCATCTCTCTCTCTGTCTCCTTCTCTCTTTCTCTGAAATAGGAAATTAGACACAAATTGAATAAATAGAAAATATTTACACTTACTGTGAATGTAGGAATCTTCATAGAAGATTTTTTTATGAAATTACACATTTTTTTCATAGGGGGGTATATAACTCATATGTTTTGATATTTTTTAATCTTGAAATTTGGCATAATTTTTGTTTGACAAGTAATATCTGTTTGAATGTGTTTTTTAGCCAGCTAACAACACGCTTTAGCCCACCTACTACAGGCAGTCAAGAGTTTTGTAGATGATCCACTCCCATACTAGGAACTCCCCTTTCCACTACGTGTCTTTGCGCATTTTTGTATCATTATTTTCTGAGAATCAACAACATACATGACGGTGCCAAGATGGCCATGATAGGAACCACCCAACAAGCTGTTTTGCTCTCCAGAAACCTCCTGGGAGGCTCCATCCATTTTTTATAGACATGTTTGGTACAGCACATTAAATAGTAGCAAGAAACCAACATGTCTAGGAAAACATTAGCTATTCATTTATATAAGCTCCCAGGGTTAAACACTGCCTTGCATACATTAAATATAAGCAATGCACAATTGTTGATTTATATATATTAAAAAACCCAAAACAAAAACATAAACAAAACAAACAAAAACAAACAAAACAACTCTAAATCCTTTGTGGGAAATAAGTAATAGCTACTTTTGTTGTATTTGTACAATACTTTAATCCAATGTAAAAGACAAACTTCTATAGCAGTTTGATTTTGTTTATCTGAAAACATATTATTAGATAATTTCAATGTACAATTTTTATTCATGCTTATTGCAAGTTTATTCACAGCGTTTAGTTAAATTGCATAGCTCACCACATCATTTCATGTGATTTGCTTTTTGCTATTTATGTTTGTAGTGTTTATTTTGTTCTTTTTGTTACTGCATTGTTAAATAAACCCTTAAAACCCCAATTTATAAAAAAGTGGTAAGAAAAGTCCATTTTTTTAAATATGAGGTCTTTTTTAGTCCACGTAACAAAATGTAAAAAGGAAAAAAAAACATGTTATATGTCAATTTCTAATTGTGGAATCTTCTGCTTTCTGGTGGCCCTTAAAGACACAAAACAACTATCAAATTGTGTTCCACAGAAGTTTAAGCCAAGTTTTTACTTTGAAATGATAAAAATGCATCTACATCATATTTTTTATTATGTGTTGATGACTCACTTCTCCAACATAAAAATAAATAATCAGTATAAATATTACTTGCAGGTGTACAGCTCATTGACAGTATAAATTACTGGAGCATACGTCACCTTTCCCATAGGTTACTGAAGAGCGAAAATGAAGCCAATAGGTGGGTCCTACCGTTGCCATCTTGCTGTTTTGTCATTATCGGAATATCCCAAAATGGATGAAAAGGTAGAGCTGAGAGGGCTCCATCACGGTGGAGCCAGCAGGAAGTATGTAGCTGTAACCAGTGATAGCGCTCTAACACACATCAATCAAAAGGACACGCCTCTAAATTTAAGATTAAAATAACATTGAAACCAAAGCGTTAGAAAAAAAATTCACCCCCCCCAAAGTTTACATGATGGACAATTGGACCTATTAAACCGAAAAAAGTTTTCGGAGCCACTCTATAAACATGTTTATTTCAGCTGTGAAATCAGACATTTTAACATGGGAGTTTATAGGCATTGCTCTCTATTGGAGCCAGTCATCTACCAGTGATGGGTGAAATGCAATTAATCTGCATTCTGCATTAGCGTCACCATTGGCAGCCAGAGATTGCCGCCTGGTAAAGCTTGGTATCATTGCGGCTATTGAATTAAAGTAAACTCTACCACTAATAATTAAGTTTTACCTCAAACTGGATTCTATGAAGTATAATTCTGTTTTTATTGTTGTAACAATCCCATCCTCAATAGACCCTTTTTAGAACCACTTTGATGAACTGGTCAACAGAAGTTTGGAATTTATATAACTATGTCAAACTCTCTTCCCCAGAGGAAAAGATGGATGTCTTTCTGGGTGCCTTTGTTCTCCACATGGGGCTGGAGACAACCCCTTAACCATATTAGAGTGACTTGTTGAGACAACATGATAAACGTTCTCCTCTCTCCTCCAACCCCTAAGTGTTTACCCTCTCCACAGGAGATCAGAACACTCAAAAGACAGAAGGACTTCTTAAAAAAAACGTATCTCTTCTTGGTTCTAAACTTTTCATTCTGTTTCATGTATGTGTTTTATGTTAATGTGATATCCTTTTAGTTTGTTGCTCCGTTAGAGGTAATGCTGTGGTAGGAAACATGAGCTGAAGTTAACCTCCACAGAACCCTGAATGACTGGCAGCATCCAGACCTACCCATTCAGCCAAAGCTCGCCTATCTTCAAAAGACCAACATAGACTCTGCTCCACTCCTTTTTCCTTGTCGTCTTGACTCTTGGCTCTTGGCCTCCCTGGATCACGCTCTGAAGCTACCTCCTCGCTACCTGCTTCTGCTAATTATGCGTGTATGAAAAGCTTTGTCCTGCTTGCTGGAGAACAAAGGAGGGCCACATGGTCTACACATGACCACTCAGTCCAGGCCTAGAATGAGGAATTAAAACTTCCACTCGCAACCAAGCTTGTGCCTCCTAACGGAAGTTCGATTTTCCACAACAGCTTAAAACACCCCACTTATGGATATTATTGAACCTTTCCATCTCCGGCCTCAACCTCCAGTCATCTACACAAAGGGAACCACTAAAAGCGGCGAACCCCAAAGACAGACTTCCAACAGAGCTATACGGACCAACACCGGCCCAGCTCCCTAGACAATCCGGACCCAACCCCAGTCCACTGGTCGTAAGCTGTGGTTCTGAACGAACCCCATTTCCTCAGCGAGGAACTATTAGTCTTTACTGATGGTTGGCGAGTTAGGAAACTATCTCATCTAAGCCTCAGAAAAAGTTTCACGCTCTAGACATGATTAAAAAACATCACAGTTTACTTAATACATGTTTATAAATTAATTACTAATTTTTCATATTCAATATTTCATATTAATATTGTCATAGTAATTCCATTAAACTTTACATAATAATGGTGACCGTGCATGAGAAGGCTATATTGTTTTCCTCTCTTATAGAAAACAGTGCAAAATCCAAAAATTTTTTATTTAATTTTGCAGATGAGTCTAATGCATAGCTAACAAATTCCTATGAAGTTCTTCAAAGCATTTTTCCTTTGAAACATAAGCAGATGCATTTTATGTTTGACTATTAGATATTTACTCATCTCAGCAACATACTGCACAGATGTGTGACTCATTATATGGTCTATGATGTGTTTGTTTGCTTGTACAAGTCTACATGATTGCAGGTGGTGACAAATAACAACAGAAGGTACAATTACTGATCAACTGTATCTATCGAATACCACAGTTGCAAGTGCCAACTTCTTGACCGTGTGTGGGACAAGAGAATGCAAATGTGCACAACTCTACGGTAAAGTAGACAAACATGAAGCGATGGGAAGGTAACAATGTCAAACTAAGTACTGATGTAGCTATAGATTCTGTTTCATATGTTAAAAAAACCCAATAAGTGTATGACTCTAAACTTTTTATTTAAAGTAATGAGAAAGGAGGCTTAAATGCAATGACTGGACATATTAGAATAAAGGAAAATAAACCAGTATAAACTGGAAGTTATTGATGAAGATTTAATTATATTATTACACAAACTCCGATAATGAATTAAATGGACCAAATCCTGGTCCAAATCCATCCTCTCAAACCTTCCTATATATTCATTAATCCTCTCTTATCCTCTTCATCGTCACCCCTTGCCCCCCACACCCCTATCACTCCCCATCCTCATATGAAGCATTCATTTGTTTACATCTCTGTTTCAGCTACCATTTAGTGGAGTACTGGGATCTCTGACATCCTGGGACATGATGTGTCATGATCCCAAGTCCCAAGTGTTGGAGTCTCCTTTAAGACTCCAAGATAATCTGATTTAAAAAACCTTACCTAATTCATACATATAAAACTTAAAAAAAAAAAACAAACTTGTAAAACGGCATTGTTGTGGTATGTCAGAACCAGTTGCCCCCACTCAAATGAAAAAGTGCCACGTGGCTGTTGTCTGTGAAGCAAGGAGAAATCTAACATGTATTTATTTTTAAACACTATCAAACCTAATGTTTGGAAATCATTTGGAGTTCAATGAAAAGCCAGAATGGTGTATAAAATGTCTGGGGATTATCCGAAAAGGTAGAAAAAGCTGTAAACAGCAGCATCACAGATCTTAATTCTCACTAGGTGATATGTCATAAATCTTTCAGTGCCAACAATGCTAGCACAAAGAAGAAAAACACACTGGATACCCTCAAGATACCCACAATCTGGCCACGTCAAACATAGCTACAGCATCTTGGGCCCCATTTATTACTGACAATTAAGAACTTACAGTGAGGTTGAGAGTAACGACAATGACTCAGCAAAGATGGAGAGGAGAGATAAGTAGAGATAAGATCTCATTTTTGCGGTACCTGGCAACATTTTACTCCTTCTGAAATCACACCAGCCTTTCAAACCTGGCCGTAATGCTGAAATCCTTCCCTCACTGACAGGACTAACCACATGTGAGGTTTCTGGGAAATATTTTATATTCCCCCTGCAATCTGACATCCTGCCTCACATCCAGAAAGAATTTCTAAATGTCACTTATTTCAGGCCTCTTAGCTGTAATGAACCTCAGCTGTCACCAAAGAGTTGGGTTCTTTCAACAGATTGGGCAACAATCTTCAGTCAGTGGGTTTCTGCAGAGTTGTAAAGCATGATCAAGCCGCACTATTCCCCTGCTTCAGCTGAAAGATACATATCCCCTTGAATAAAGACCATAGGTTGGTTTTCAGTGGTTTAACTTACTAACTCCTGGAGATGACACAGAAATTATTAGATTTTTAGTTTATAGAAAAAAAGAAGAAATAAGTGGAACAAAGTCTTTGTCCTACATCTGTTAATGTCCTGCCTTACAGTTGTACAACTGCTGTATCAATTGCACCACCAGCCTTACTGGAACTGGGTGACTGGTTCAGTGCTTCCTTTCAGTTTTTATGTTCCAACACCTCCTAAACAGACATGAGTGTGTGGTGAAAGTCCACAGTTATATATAGATTTTGAAAACAAAATAACTTGCTTTGCCGTTAAAAGAACCCCAACACTACTTTCTGCAAACTTCACATACCAAGCACTTGGTTTGAACATAATGTTAAGAAAAACCCAAATTTTCCTGCCCCATAAAATTGTTTTATGTCTCCATCTTCTGAAAAGAAAGCAATCTTTAAAGGCATTCACTGCACAAAAGGTTCATTGTAACTTATATGGAACTACATGTTGCCTTTAGCGACATAATTTTTGGGAAGACTGTTAACACTTGGCATCAACACGTGTCCGTGCAGATACAATCAGAGCTTTGAGGATAAATTGTTCAAACTAGGCATTAGTGTTTTCACATGTGTCTAACTTGTGATCTCACTGCTGTGGATTCGGAGAAACACGTGAATTGTGTACAAGAATCTGACATAAAGCCAGGAGTGCTTCAACCAGAACGCCTTTATAAACATTATGGGGACACAGGTCAGATGTACCACACTCATATGTCTAATGTTATGCACAAAAATGGCTATGCATACAATGCAACACACAAGAAATAAGGAAAAGAAGAGAAAAAGCTCAGATGAGGTTATAGATTTGAGATGTTAAAGACGATGTGTCTGTGCACCTGTACTTCCAATAGTCACACAAATGTTTAAACTGTGCAGGTTTCTTTATAACCAAGGTTTATGTAGAGGCTTCAACTTCATAATTTATCATTTCAAAGTAAGCTTCAAGTCCCAAAATGAACTGAGTTAATTTCTCAAACTAATTTATTAAATATCTTCTCTTGTATTCTTTAAATACTGCATAATGCTATGTAGTACTGCAATATGGAACATATCTGAGGAGATACATGAAGACCTCTACATCGACATATTTTAAACTTAAACACCAAACGCCTGAAAATCTACTAATAATAAAAGAAAGGCAAACATTGTTCTTCTTTGAGTTTGTGTCACGTGGCAGGGAAGGTGTGAACCCTAATGCAGACAAGGTAGCAGCAGGGATGCAGGTAAAACTTGATTTATTATGACTTTAATATAACATGACTTACCCAACTGAAGTAAAGCAGAGAAACACAGACACAGACAACCCAATGAACAGAAAACCAAAGAATTAAATACACTCAGAGCATAGCACAGGTAGAAACAATGACTAAAACACAGATGAACTAATGAACAGGAACCAAAACAGTAAAGCTGAAACAAAACCACAGGGCTAAACAGGAAAACTACAAAATAATACAGAAAACCAACAAACAAAACCAAAGACCCTCAAACCCTAATGGTTTGAACCTAATAATATTTTGTGCAGGTTTCAATTAATGTTTGGAACTCAGAAAGACATAATTATCAGAAAAATTGCTTTCTTTAAGCCAGATAAAACATCAATGACTCTTAACAATTAATGAACAAAAGAGTTCAAATCAGTTTACTATTATCCTACATCAATACAGAAATATCTCTCAAACGCAGCATGCTTATAAAGATGAATGGCTTTTTACACTAGAACTAAGGCTTTACAGTGCAGGAAAATGTACCTCGTGGACCTTGTAACATGTAGCGATCTATCAACTCTAACAAATCCTCCAATCAAAACAGAGATGGTCTTACCATGCAGTTCTGTTTAGCTGTTCTGGGCAAATCATCTATACTAGATATTGTTCAACCTTGAAATGAGCTCCACTGTTTTAGAGCTCTGCTGCATTTCAACACCCACTTTGAGAACCAAAAATATGCAGAAGTCGACTGTACACATTAATGAAGTGATGGGTTCCACTGTATAAGCTAAAAGATTGGCCAATAGCGGTAGCTGGATCGAGTTAAGGCTGTTGTCAGGGAAAATAAGTGTTCACAGCTCAGAACGATGGAGCCACATCATGAAGTAAATTCTAATCTGGCAACACAGCGGGTGACAAGCTTCTCCTCACCTGACTTAGTTTCCAGTCGTGGCCAGTCCTTAGGCAATGGTGACAACACCACGTGATGCAGGAAAATAATATATAAATAAAATATTTTTAAATTCACAGAACTAAATGGATTTTTAAATTTATTTATTGTTTATTTTGTTTTGTTTATTTGTTTTTTTTTTCAGTTTTTACCACTCAAATCACATCTTGGCAAACCAAAAATAAAACATTTCAATAAATGAAAAAAAAGCAGAAGAATAATATTGTAAATACTAAACAACATGGAAATAAAATAAAAAGCAATGCAGAAATTGGGCTAGATACCCACTAGACACCCACTAGAACATGCCCAACATTACTATAAATAAACAATTACCAGGCAACAGGCAGCAGGGAACACACCCTGGACAGGTTGCCTGTCTATCACAGACAAACAAACCACTCATGCACTCACTCACTCCTTGGGTTAGTCTAAACATGCAAATTAACCTGTTGTATCCCATCAACGGGATATTACAAATATATTTTTCAGGCTACTTTCAAATTACCTACACCAGTAATCCACCACTGAAAAGATTGTAGAGATTTGAATCATTAATATAATTCCAGGTTACAATCATAACTACAGGTTCAGTAAACATTTCTGAAGAGTCACTGCAAAAGAACAGTCCTTTTACATCAACAAGTCATTTTGTTCTACTGAGTATTGTTTAATTAATACATGTGTGTTTGAATGGAATTGTGTTAATTGTGAAAGTGTTAATTGACATGTGACACCAAGCAACAATGAGCTTCCTGGCATAAACTGGGTTTAAAGCTAAATATTATCAAATATTCCTAAAATATTCTTAAATATTCTGTGTCGCCACACTGATGACGTGGGAAAAGGAGAAATAACCTACACCTAACCTGAAATGGGAATTGTCAAATGAGGGAGGTAGGACAAGAAGGATCACGCCACACAGACCGGTATTGTTTCTTTGTTTGCATTGTTTCCAGTTGTGTCGTTTTGCATAAAGCTTTTGTTGTGCAAGTCCAGACCCAGTTTCTGATCCTCTTAATATTAGCCAGAATTCTGCATCATGAGACCAGTTCTTTTGTGGGTCTTGCAGCTGCCAGAGGGTCGATTTGCAAATGCTGGAGACACACACTGAATACACAAAATCCAAACACACAACACTCATGCAGGAAGGATGTATTTATTTGTTCAGAGTTCAGTAAGAAGGGAAGAAAATAGAAAGTAAGCACTGGAACATGTTGCAGCCCTTAAACTTACATACAATACACAGAGTGTGCATGTGTGAGGTGTGTGTGTGTGTGTGTGTGTTTGGGGGGAGTATTGTAGAGAAATCATGAAATGATTATGGTGTTTTGAGAGAAGCAGACACTGGTCTGCAGAGCTTGGCAAGTGCACATCACAAGATTCTGTTATACACATGTTTTTGTTTGAACCAATCACATCTTGAACGGAGCAAAATTTCCCACAGGGTTCAAATTTGATCCACTGTCTCCCGGAATCTCCTTATAGGAACGTTAAGCATTCCAGACATGACTTGTCCCGACTGAGTTTAGGGCAGCTAAAGAGACAGCTGTGTTTTATTATTATGGAACATAAAGCATCATTAGAGAGCATAAATATCATTGCTGAGAATAGAAGATATGGAATTGGGGGTAATTTAACAATAAAAATAGTTTCAGAACAAGGTTTAGTGGGTCATTGTGTGTACAAAGCAAAAAGCAAAGGAGAGAGAAAAGAGGTTACAGAGAAGAAATTATGCTTAAACAGCAACGGCATCATAAGACCTTTTAGTTTGAAGAGAAAGTGAAAAACGTTCATTCTCAAATTCCTTTTTCTGTTGACAATCAGCAATTATTCCTCATCTCGCACGGAGCGCTCGCTATGTCTCTATCTACATGGAGGACGGAGCACTCCTAGCTAAATGTCATCTTGGACGTGCGGAGGTGAAAGGGACAGTTTATTGTTCCCTCGGGAGCAGTCACAACCAAACAGTTACCAGTCTCCCTCTGTTGTAACGCAGACAACCCTTTGTACCTTCTAAGAAATCATGACATGGAGACTTTAGAGCACCTCTGATCTCTGTCAGCGCTGTCGCTTCTCCAGTTATTTCAATCCATAGTTACACAGTTTTACTGTTAAGTGCATTTTGGCAGCTGTCAGACGGCGACATGATTCTGAATTTTAAGGAGCAAAATAAATTAATTTAGATTTAAAGTAGCTGTAATCACTAAACTTTTAATATATTTTATTTTAGTGAAAGTAGTTGCTCATTCATTGCTTCCTTTTGATAGTTCTTACATTAGCACCCTTTAGATTAATTCTGAGTTATTGAATAATAGTTTCATAGCTTTACTTCACACAGTGCTCTCATTGTGTTATTTTTTGTGCAGCAAGCTGTGATTTTAAGTGCGAAAGCTCAAAGCTCAGAAAGCTCACAAATCTCTTCACCAGAGCTGGTCAGTTTTTAGCTCTATTTTTGGTTTGCATCATGTCCTGTGGGAAATATCTTGGTATTATGCATTGCTTTTTTTCTGGTTGTTTCCGAGATGAGCGTGCACAAAGTCGAGCAAAAAAAGCATCCTTCCACCCATTTTCTATCCAGTTCAGGGTTGCAGGATTCTGGAGGTCAATTCATCACAGACGCAACACTGAGACAGCAATGCATGCTCTCATTCACTAATAATAAATTAGTAGGACCATTTAAACCAGCAAATGTGTTTTTATAACAGTATAAAGGACCTGATTACGCAAATTCTGCATAAAAACTCTCATTCAGTCAAGGTTTGAAATGGGAACAGCCTTGTTGTGAGGTGAAAATAAAAATATATCTTTATTATGATTGTCTTTCATATTTCCATTAAATGACTCTTGAAGCCAGATTCCAAACTGGAAACCAAAAATTTTCACTGGCAGAGGTGGCAAATCCAGGTGCCATAAAGCAGAAATCCTGCCATATTTTTGGATCTACCTGTACATGCAGAACACATGTTTTCATTAACAGGCTCCTTTACCTGGCAGATGAACTGTGTTCACTAATTTCAGCTGGTTTGGTGACTGGTTGGAACAGCTGCCGAACGGAAGTTTTACTGTCTGGACCAGGAATTGACACGTCTACCTGCCCCCATATTTAGAGATTGTAGAGAATTGGTGAAGTTTGGTAAAATAAACAATTCAACCATTTATTTAGGTTTAAAGCTTAGAATGGGTTAATGGGTTGGTAAAAAAAAGAGTCATAGTTTGATATTATGCTGCATTTTCAAAAATCACTGCACATACGTTGCAAAGCTTAACAGGGGCCCCATTATATCTATACCCTTATATATA
>JBAMHX010000024.1:6724918-6754306 GCA_037177515.1 Pseudomugil tenellus
TATATATGCACATCTGTTACAGAACTGAAGTAGTTTCTTTGTGTGGATTGTTTTTAATTGAGGTCCTCTTTTATCATTCCAGAAGAGCTCTTTTAAAAATAGCATTGAGTAAATTGTATTGAAAGCTTTATTGCCTCTTCAGAAGGCTTTCGGTAAAGCATAAAGTCATCAAGTCATCAATAATTTTTTCTGTTTTTAGTGATTTTAATTGTCTGAAAAAAAATTTAAAAATTAATAATATCATAAAAAGAAGGAAAGTCCAAGATGTGTGGCTACATTTAGGTGATTAATTTTATTGTTAATGATTATTGCTATCATGTTTGAATCTGATCTTTGTCTCTCACTCAGTCCAACAGTGAGATTAGATTATCTGCAGCCTTCAGGTAAAACCTATATGGTATGTCCTTAACTGTTGTGCATGTAGATGCAAGCCTATCAGGGGAATATGATGTTATTTGTGAAGCAGCAGCTCAGGCAGGCAGTCGCTGTTCTGAGACAAAAGCAACTGTTTGAATGACATACCCGATTCATCACTGCAGTAGCCACAGCTCAACAAGTGAACATGCTTCAGTTCTGGTTCTGACTTCGAAGCTAAACCTTCCGGCTTCAGTTAGTGTAGCTTCTGTGTTCTGGCATTCATGAGTGCTGAGAAAGCTGATACTGGAGCTGAGCCCAGGGGCAGCTTCAACAGAGGCAGATGGGATCTTAGAAGCATGAGGTTTTCAGAACTCTCTAGGTTTTTCCACATTCCTCTTTTGGGGCTTCTCTTCTTGTGCTTGTTGCTTCTTACCCCTCAATCTAACCTATAATCTCTGCACATAAGATATGAATGAGATAAACTTGTAGATGTTTATTTTTTCTGGCGTGTGCAAGACCTTGTGTGGTGAAACAAAATGATGTATCAGTTTTTTGTCGCTAAAAAGAGACAGTGATAGCACGTCAGTGGGTGGTCCTTTGTGATATTTCCCTGCGATTACTCTGCGGTGGATTAGTGGGTGTCAGCAAAGCAGCTTCTTCATTTACAGTCTGGCTGAGGACTTGCTCCTGACATATTGTCTGTTCTGCGAGCTGCAGTTGTGCAGCTCCTTGTTAATTAAGCCTTTAAACCAATGCAGAGAAAATACATTTACAGTTTGCTTGTTTAACTTTAGTTTTTAAAACAGAATGCTGGTGTTCATACTGGTGGAAATCAGTGGATAGTGGGAGAAAACATATGTAAAACATATAGTAGCCTCATTATATCAACCATGAATTATTAGTTGAGAGCAAGTGTGAAAATTATAGATGCAGCATAATGTTTTGAGCTTTGAAATATTTAGTCCCCCCCACCCTACAATACAGATTAAAGGTTTCTTAAAATGTTTTCTTTTTCTTTTATTGCTTCAACTGTTGCTCTGTGCTTGTTCACTGGGAATTTAAGGGAAAATTGTCTGATAAGTCTTGATATACCCTTTGCTCTGAGTTGGTGAATTTAACGTGTCAGCAGGGGATCTGTCAACATCACAAACATCATGATTTTGTTGAAACTTTGAAGGAGTTTTATGTGGCCATGTATAATAGTTTATGTTATGTCATGTTTCATCTGCATTCGTATTCAGCAAATGCAGACAGAGATCTGTGAGAGAGATCTGAGAAGATTCTGAGGATTCATTTATCTTTAGTCGTTTTCTATTAATTCAGTAATTAATTCATCTGTTATGAACTGTTGATTTTTAAGCACCTTATTCATTTATTAAATTCCATTTTAATTCATGCTTGCTTGATAAAATCCATTTTTCTTAGTTTAAAAAAGTAAAACAATATTTACACATTTCTAATCAAACTATCTAACACATATCAATTGGAATTAATTTTTTTTGCCTTAATCTTCACAACTTGAACTATTATTTTAAGTGTGTCAAATGATACATTGAAAATTTAAATGACTTGTAAGTATCCAGGATTGTACACTAAGGGCCAGATTTACTAAAGATTTGCGTGTACTAAAATGTGTGCAAACCCACTGCACACGCTAAAAAAAAGTACAAACTGATCTACTAACAGTGATTAAAAGGGTTTGCGTGTTCCAAAGATGCAAAATTGCGCGTCCTCCTCGAGTTAGTACGTTTGCCTCAATGAATATGTAAATTGAGGCGTTTACACGCAATTTTGCGTGGAGTGGGAGGAGAACATGTAAATATATGATTTTAGCACAAGCAAAGTGATTTATCAAACCTAAAAGTACCTTTGCTGGTAGAACCTGCGTCTATATTTAGCACGTTTCAAAAGGACGTGCAAAGCAATTGACTGCACTCATGTGCAGCTTGTGCCTCCCGCAAACTCTGAGCATATATACAAAAAGCGAAAACACACTAATTTGTTGAATGTGTAGTGCGTTCCTTTGAGCTGCTGTCAGATTTATTTGCTGTAGCTCTTTGGATATTTTATTGGATTCTTTCACCAACACCTCTAATTCCATCTGAACAAACTTGTATTTTCGCTTGTGGTTTTGTAAAGTTATCATCATGAAAACCATGACACACGCTAAATCCTCATTTTAATAGGCGTGTCTCCAACACTTTGTATCTGCTGTTATTTGCGTGAGCAATCTTAGTAGATCACGTAATAATCACGGCCTCACACGCTAAATTCTAGATGCCACACGCTAATTAGTACACGCAAAATGAGATCCTAGTAAATTTGGCCCTAATTGTACAGAATACCATGAGACTTAGAGAGGTTAACTGTTATGCAGCCAGTCCAATCATTCGTGGCTGATTTTTCTCTGTGTTTGCTCAGTGATGTTCAAAGTCTATAAAAAAAACACTCCATGGAAATGGTTCATAAAGGTATCAAATTTGCTTCATTGTGAACTGGCGCAATACAAATAAAGCTGAATTTGACTTGAATTAAATGAGTCGAGACAAGACAAAACCCCCTGACCTTTCACAGGATGAAGATGGTTGAGCTGATAGATGGAGAACTCTGCCATTGTAAAGTTCATGTGAAATGTTTGACGCAGATAGCACTGACACAAAGAAACATCGAAAAAGAACAGTCAGCATCAGATTTATTCTCTGCTTGAGATTAAAGGAATATCCTGCAAACAACACTTTTAATTTTTAGGATGTATTTATTGTATTTCTAATTTATTTGTTTAATTTACTATTTATCAATTTACTATTTACTATTTATCAATTAAACAAAGATATTGAATTAATTAATCAAACTATTAAAAAGACTATTTCTTGATCAGATGTTACAAAGTCATCTAAAAGCTGCCAATCTGCTCAAGTTCTGTAGAACTTCTTTAATGTAGAGCATAAACGAGTCTTTATTGAAAGTTTTTCAAGCTTTTACTATTAAAACAGTGCAAGGAAAGTGACGGAATGTAAAAAGCATGTTTCAAAAGAAAGTTATGTAATAATGGTATGGATGGAACTTTTTTTCTTTCAAATGTGTGTGGAGCACTGCCCTACAGCACAACCCTGAATGTAGTTTTTTTTTTTCTTATGAAATGTGAACCATCAGTTGATTAGGGAGAATTTGATTAAATCTATCAACATTACATTCCTCAAAAGGCTTATTTTTGTTTCCAGAAGCATAACAACAAAAAAGCCGCACAATATGTGTGTTGGGACATATGAATCAAGACTAGTTCACATTTCACAGTGGGACTGGTGGATAGAGCTACGTAAAAAAAGAGAAAATGCCTCTAAAAGCAGACTTTAAGCAAAACCAGATTTGCAGATTTCTCTTGTTCATAAGAAATCTCAGAAGAACCTTATTTATATGCAGGTAAGCTTCTCATTTACTGTAAATTCTCAATCTGAGTCATGCTGTGCTCTCAGAGGCAGAATCATTTCAGAGTGTTTGCATCCAATAATCCTCGAGATAAACAATTTGACTGATTATAATAATGTTTTCACTGATGTATCTTTATATTTAAAGGGAAGCCTCTCTCAGAGATGTTTATCAAATTAAATATTGCAGAGGCTTTTTCTCAGTTAAAGCTAAAGCCAGAGGGAGAATCAGATCCTCGATCCCAAACCCTTGTGCAACGTCTTCATGGAAAATCGTAAATAACATACCTCAGTACGTTCACCTGTGTGGAAAGAGCAGCCATGTGCACGTATTTTCTTGTGATAACAGAATGATTTATATCGCTATCTCTACAAAACAAACTTTGCTTTCTCAAGATAATGGATTCTTCAGCTTCAGGTTTGCAGAGGGACTAGAGATTTTTTTCTTTGTCCATCACAAAACTAAGACAGAAAAACAAACATTTTATCACTGACTCCTAGTGAGAATTTAGACTCAAATTAGCCAGACATGTCTTTGGCCTGTGGAAGGCAGCCAGAAAAGAGCCCACACACAGCTGGATAACATACAAACTCCACCCAGTTTCTCCTCAGAAATCTGCTTGTTTATAATACAAAGCTTAGCAATTATAATAAAAATAAGTGTGGACATTATGAATATATTTTTTTTTATTTAACGTGTTTGTGGTTTACTCTAACTGCTCCAGGAATTGAGGACCTGCAACAGTGCTCCTTTAACTTAGGACGCAGCAGTCTGTTGCTAAGAGTTTTACCAGTCATTCACAGAATTACACATTTAGCATGACCATCGTAAAGTTTTGATCAATTAAATCAGCTGTAAAATGTTTACTTTTGATCCCACCTTGATAATCTCATGCTTTCTTGAGATAAGAAGATACATTTTTTTTATTTTCACGTGGAAATGGTCCTCAAGTGGAGCATGGCCACTGCAGGCTTCCTTACATAAAAATGTTCACGTTTGTGACTGTAGGGAAAAAAAGAATAAAATTGCTTCATATATGTAAAATAAGAAGCAGCGCATAAGAAAATTAAAAGATTCAAGAATTTGATGCTAGGTGGTGCAGAGTAATGCATCTTTCTGTAAACTACTTCCGTACTGTGACTATGCACTCATACCTCAGTGTGCGGCAATAATTGCATGTGTGCATATGCTCAGTTCGATCAAATCAAATTTAGTGAAATTCACCTCCCTAGCTTCCTCTCCTGTCTCTCACAATCTCCTTTACCTCTAATCTTCATTGTTTGCCTCACCCTGTTTATTTGTCTGACTTTTCAATATCACTGTGCATTAGACATCCAGACCATTTACATTTATATTACACGCTGTCCCTGGACAAGGAAAAAACACAAGAACGTGCTTACACACATAATGTTTAGAGATTTATTACTACCCACCATTTTCTTTAAATCCCACAAACAAACACACACCCACAGGAGACTTCCCCAAGTATCTTATCGTGCCCTTCCCTCCTGCTCTGCCATGTGATCAGCATTAATCTGGCTCTGAGCTGCTCGAGCTCAAAGGCAGGTGACATGGAGGAAGCGGGGAGGAAGGATTTAGTGACCCGAGGAACAGACGTGAGGAAAGACTGGCATTCACCTGTGACACTTGAGTACAAGGAGATCAAGCAGGGTGTGTGTCAGGGATGTGCAGAAGGAAAAACAGGATTTGGGAGGAATTTCAGCAAGAGGGAAAGAAGAATTGGAGTGTGATTGATTGCTGCAGTGATGACAGCATCAGATTGGATCATAGTGTGTCTGTATTCTGCAAACACACACTACATATGAACATTACTCGTCCCCTTTTTGCTGTAATATCTTCTCATGACCTTTTCACTTATTCCCTTACATAACCACATTCCACTCGACTGTTAAAACACCCTCCATTTAGCTGTGCGGGTTGTGACTCTGCAGAAAAGTAGGACTGCTGCAACAGATGTTGGACAAATGCGAAAAAACACACACACACACACACACACACACACACATGTTTAGCATGCAGCAGCTGGGATTAACACACTGGGATGTGTGTGTTTGTTCCTGCTGAGAACTGGGGAAACCGGAAGATTCAGCTCAGTTGAGTCCCGGTGATGATGTGCTCATGTGTCTGTGTGTATGAGTGTTGGTGTGTGGGCGGGTGTGCATCTGCTTGAATAAAAGCACAATGAGAGACAAAAGGAAAGTGTTAATTCAGAAAGAGTGTGTATCTGATAAAAAATTCTGAAGTGAAGCTGTGAGCACTCAGGTACAGCAGCTAAGCAAAAGAAATATGCAGCTGTTTGAAGAAAAGCTTTCATTGACAATAATATCTGGTCCTGAGGTTTGGAAGAAGATGGTTTTGTTTAGTTATTACTATTGCACATAGATAAGTTTTTACAATCTAACTACATTTAATCAAATGATCTATTTTAACATGGATGGACATTTAATGGTATTTTCTGCATATGCTTCGTAACCCTTATGATTTTATTAGAATCAAAAGAACACCCTTTTTATGCTAGAAAACATATAGCTGAGAGACACTCACTAGGTATAAATGTTGAGGAGCTGCGAGAACATCTTTAACAAGAGAAATATGGATCCATCCAGGGGTTTTGACAGTGAGGAGAGAAGATTTAAGTGACGTCATCCTTTTATTCATAAGCATGATAAAAATCTAAGAGTCCAGGACAGAACGATCAACAGAAATGAACTGAGAGAGAAGTTAATTTAATGATAGCCGACATTTTCACAGTAAGCTTGTGCAGAGGTTTGTCACCACTGCTCAGATTATTACAAAATCATAAACTAATCAAGTCTTAGACACAACCAAAAAGAGAATATGAAGTCTAAGGATCAGCTGGTGTCAGTCAGGTATTAGTCATTAAGCACAGTGAGCGACAAAGTGATGCTGACGCTTCACATGGCAGAAGCACTGGAGTGAAATTAAATGAGGGACAAAGATATTTCATAATTCCGTTTACATTTGCTCCCTGAGTGGATACTGATGGAGGAGCAGGCAGCTTTATGGTCGAATTGCTCCTGTTATCCATCTCACACAGTTCTGCTTACTTCCATCTCTTCTGGAATTCCATCTAAAATGGACATCCCACCTTTGAATGGAATACAAGCAAAAAAAAAACAAAACTGATCCTTGCTACTCTTTTATAAAAAAAATGTCACACAAGTAAAAAAGAAAACATAGTGCATGAAATATGCTCTACACAAGCAGTAATTTCAGTTTCAGCAGATACATTTAGGTCTAATTTTGGCTACTTGTGGCACTTATGAGCCAGTTGCAGCATTTTATATGAGCCAGATGTGGCCCAAAAGTACTCAGCTGGGCTGAAATTGAGTGGCAGCATATTGGCCAGATGTAGGTGAAATGGCTAAAGCTAGCTTAGCGCTGCGCTGGCTTAAGCACATCCGCTTTAGTAGCTCAGCAGGTTAGAATTTGGTGAAAGAAATTACTCGTATGATCTGAAATGTAAATATAATGAGAATGTTTTTATTTTTGATCATTATTGGAAGATTAATATTTTCATCAACCTTTAAAACAGATCAACAAAAAACATGTTCTATTGAATTTATGAGTCAACTGAAGAATCTTCAGTGGGATGCATGAAGTGTTAAGAAAATGTCAAGGTTAGAGTTACAATCCACCCTTTTACAACATTAACCACAATGCTCCTTTTTCTTCTTTCAACTCGTGCTGGGAGACAACAGTCTAAGAGAAAAAATGAGGCAGAAGACAGAGTTTCTGCTTATATCTGCACTTCTTGTTGGTTATAACTAATTCAAATTTTTGTCTGAAGTCATTGTTTCCTTTCTACTGTAGTACTTGAAACAGTTGATAAGGAAAAGTTTGATTTAATTTGGAATCATTTTTGGCATAACTCTATTGTGTTGAAGTGGGTAAAATATACAAATATATCCTCTTTAAGTAACAGTTTAGCAACATACTGCCTCACTACAAGTCCTGTGGATTTAGTGTATATGAGGTCATGTAGAGTTTTACTGGCGACTTAATGAAAAGCAAAAGAACAGCTGAAGTCTACCACACATAGACAGTAGCTATGTTCTGTAAATCATGCGTGCATTTAATGTTTTAATGTTTCTGTAAAGCACTTTGAATCACCCTGTTGCTAAATGTTGCTATACAAATACATTTGCTTTGCCTATAAACTGTTGAAATATGACAAGTAAGTCACTTTTTAATATTTTAAAGCTCCTATTATGAAAACGTTGTACAAATTGTTCCTTGAAAATCCTTTAGGAAAGCATTATTCATATAGTTTTGCCTATAGATTTAATTTGGTGCCAATTTTTCTTTATTACTACAAAATACATTTAAGTTGAAGATATTTCTAGCAGTCCGAGTCATTACAATCATGTACTGGATGAATTATAATTAAGGAGGAAATTCTACCCATTTAATGAATTTCTTGCTTTAAACAATTCATTTAATGCCTAAACCTAACCAAATAACGATATAATGCCACATACCTATTCAGTTCCAAAACTAGGAAGTGTGTTTTTAGGAAGTGTTTTCTTTGACTGTGTTGAATCATTATTTTCAGTGATATCTGTCATTTAACTATTTTAAACTATTTTAATGCCACAAAATAAGCCAAGTCCTCTGTGTGTTACCAGGGTGCCATAGTCCCGGGCCATCCTTTTCCAACAGTGGACGTCCCAGACCATGCTCACTACACCATCGGAGTTGTTATCCTTGCTGTTGGCATCACAGGCTTGTTGGGAAACTTCCTAGTCATTTATGCTTTTAGCAGGTATTTTCCTTTTAAGATATATTTTATCAATGTTTATATGATTGCTGTTTTTTATTATTCCAGCAGTATTTCAGTAGCTGTGTGTATCTTTGTGTGCAGGAGTCGGAGTCTGCGGACACCATCCAACATCTTCATTATTAATCTGGCAATCACAGACTTCCTCATGTGTCTCACCCAGACACCCATCTTTTTCATCACCAGCATGCACAAACACTGGATCTTTGGAAAGAAAGGTAATGCTTACATAAACAAGTCGTTACAGACAAGACAACCTACTTGACCAGATCTTTTCTCATCTCTTGACTACCTTGTCAGGTTTCTTATCCGTAAAAGTATTGGTTTAAATGTTTTCGATATGGGGCCTGGAGATATTTTTTGTGCTGGTAAAAGAGAAAACAATTCAAAATGAGAATCTTCTAATGTACACATGATTGGGAGAAGAGCAGACTGGCAATGTGTTGAATAACAAGGCATTTGTCATGACTGTAGATGGTTAGACCCAAAGTGCCAGACAGAAACACAAGCAGAGAAGAGTAACAAAAAATAATTTGTATTGGTTTCACAAACAAAAATGTAGTCCACTCACAAAAACTCTTCACAGGAAAAACTCTAGTCCAAGGCAGTAGGCAGGCAGGAGTTCTGGAGAGAGCAGCACCCAAGCACCAGGAACTTCACTTAACCATCTGGCACTGAATGAGAGTGACACAGACCTTAAGTACTTAGCTTTAATGAAAACTAATTGAAACCAGGTGTGCTGATAAGCCCAGGGCTGCTGCACTGCCTAGAGGAGAAAAAATATGTTTACAAACAAAAGCTGACCCCAAAACCCCAACAGCATTGATGTTTTCAGTTTTGGCTCTGATCAATACTTTATAAGCTTATTTTACCAGCTGGGTCAAAGCCAACCCTAACAACACAAAGGTTATCATTTCATCATTTAGTCTTTTATAAATTAAATATTTTTTGCCCTGCTTTGTAGAAACACAGGCCCCTGACAAAGTTGAAAAGCCTGATGCAATAACAGCCTCTTTTATACATTTAAAATCTTAAAATGAGTCAGTGCCAAGAGGGAAATTAAGCAACCCCTAAGCAAATTCATTTTATACATTCACATACATGCTATGCACACACATTTGAGTATATACAGATACTGTATTCTTAACTTTTCCAATTTTAGTGTGACTTTACAGCTCAGTACGTACTTTATTATCCATTTGTGCCATAGTGAAAAATACAGCCCTGGGTTTCATAAAAGTACATTTAGACCAAATGCAGTGGGCTTGGGTGTCCAGCGTGCTCTAGCATGGGATATATTTGAAAAATAAATGAAAGAGAGATGCTCAACACAGGCCTCTTTAGGATTTGCACTAACCTTGATGGCAGCAGACAATTTACTGCTGGACAGCTTTGAATTCTTTTTTCATAACCCCTACAAGCATCTTCCAACCACTCAGCTTTTTTTTTAGGTTTTCTTTTTTTTTTAGGCGACTGCTTTCATATATCCTTTTTATGAGCAGATTCCACGATAGGAAAATGTCATCTTTAATTATTGAGCTTCTTTGTAAGTTGCAGTAAATACAGCTGATTTTCAGACAGACAGATTAAACTCAGTTTGCTTAATACTGTCTGGAGATTGCAAGCTGAAGTCAAGGTTTATGAGAAAGATCTTGCTCGCATCAATACAGATACAAGTCAACCTTCTCTTAATCAGAGAAGAGAGATTTATACAAATGCCATACAAGTAAAGATTTTCTGAATATTCTGTTTCAGGTGTAGTTAGCTCAAAGGTATTAGGATTGGGGGACAAAGACGTCTGAGCATAAGTCATGCACGTCCCTTTTTAGCTAAATGTAATGCACATGGCTTGAAGCAAAAGCTCTTTTGTTTTGTTCATGCTAGGCTCACTTTCTTTAAACACATTTTTCAGGTTTACCTGTTAAATGTGGGCCATGATAGGAAATATTTTGGATAAATTGCTAAGGTGAAAGGTTCTGTGATGTTGACATGTACTTGAGGGCATTGAAACAACTTGCAAATGAACAGAAATACAACTGATAAATGTCATCATCACAAGGTTTATTTACATCATCAAGGTTTATTTGATAGAATTTTAGGTTGTGTATGATTAGCTTTGGTAAAAGAAAAGAAAATGTTCTTTCTCAAGTTTAGAGTTTCGTTGTCTTTTCTAATTTAAAAAAAAGACCTATGCTGTCGGAAGTGACGGCTAAGGGTATATCACCAAACGCCCCCAATCCTCCCGTTCCCCAATCCTCGAATAGGCGCAATACAATAATAAAAAGACGCAAATGTTCTGTCACAAAGCTCCACCTGGTGTTAAAACTTTGAACCAGCCTGGTATGACATAAGGACAGGATGCATCCTAAGGTTATGACCCTTTATTTGCACTTGATTTGAGGTCAATGAGACAAATAGTTCCAAAGATATAGCCAAAAATCTGATTGTTCGTGCATAAAGCGCCACCTAGTGAGACCATAAATCCCAACAATGCCGAAATTCAATGCAGGTCTTCTCCTTTGGGTCCTAAATAGGTACACCGAGTATCGAATTCCAATTGTGAAAACCAAGATATCGCGCTCACACAAAGGATATCCGGCAGCGGTTGTGATGAACTCATTACATCCCCAACACTCCGCGTTTGGGGATATAATGAAATAAGCTGAACTTTAGACTAGTTCAAAACTGAAATGGTGAACTAGCAACGTGGCCTATTCATTTTAACCTGTTGTAAAAATATGTTAACATGTCCATGAGAGACATGAATGTGCACAACACACGCCTAAATATCATGACTTTAGGAAGTGCAGAGAGTAGTTGCAAGAAAGAGCACCAGAATGCCTGCTCTTCATTTGGAGCTGGTCTAACTTTCTTTGGCTTCAAGCAATGGCTGTGAAACACACCAGGACATGTGGACTTTGTAATATCTAACTGTGCGATGTTTGGGTTCCTAAACAAGAGCAGCACATTTGAGATTTTATCTTAAATGGGATGGTTTGGGGCAGTGATTATGTGTGACAGGTCAGACTCTCAGAGCCTGAGGACATAGCAGCTGATATAAGGTGATGACTGGATGTTTATTTTGACTCTGAGTCACGTGTGTGCTTGAATAAACTTGCACATAGAAGAAGTGAATTTAACTTTCCTGGAGAACAATGTCTAAGCTTATGGTCTTCACAGGCATGTAAGTCACAACAAAATTGTGTATGTCAATGAATTAAATGCTACATAAAATTTCAGCATTTAATCTTTTTAATTATTGGTTTTCAGTACACTACTAGTTAAAAAGGTTTGGACACACTTGTAATCATAATTAGTATGTAATCTGTCAGTTTAGTTCATGTCATTCCACATATTTTCTATCATCTCTGCACTTCCATTATTTTGCTTCTATAGCATATCTCTTCACAGGGCTTTTACAGCTGAAAATAAACTAACTTTGATAAAACTGCCTACAGAAGTGAATCTTTACAAGCACCAGAATCCAATTTGATTGTTATCCATCAGTTCATGATGTCAAACAGCCTTTGTTGCAATTTGCCAATATTACTACTGTGCAGATGTATTCGTCAGTATGTTCTTATCGACCTATTGTACTGTTAAAAACACATTATAAGTACTAATAAACTCACACATCTTTACTACAGTTTTGATCTATAGATGTTGGAATTATTATACCTGTGAAGAGAATTCTCTGATATAAATCTGTTGCTCTCAGGACAAAGACAAGTGAAGGCAACATACACTTTTTTATGGCTATATTTTCACTTTGAATAATAAATTTACTGAAAAAGCACTGGTTTGTTTTAATTGCAGTTTCTAGTGAAAAGGCAGCTAAAAGAGCCACCAAGGTTTTCACTGCTTTCTGATCAGGAATGCTGATAGGGAGAAAGCCTGTGGATACACACAACTTCCTAATGACTCACATGTTCCGAGGACTTCTCTCCTGATGCCTCTGATGGATTTTGTGGACCACAGCTGCTAAAAGAGTTAACAGGAGCTTGTGGTTATTTTTTAACCAAGAATTTTTAACACTCACAAGGTGCCTAAACGCCTCAGGGAGGAAAGCAAAAGGAAAAAAAAACATGGGGAGAAACATCAGAGACCGGAGACGCTGGATGTCCTTCTGCTGGGATGTAAACAACCTGCTCCCCTTGTCACAGCCTCTCAAAGCAAACCATCACACAGGAATTTGACACCCTCTGCATCATTTTGTTCTGCAATCTCCAAGTATCCAGTTGTATTCACATAACACTGATTCCACTTCAGGCAGCATATATTGTTCAATAAGTGTGGATCATATTTATCCATGTAAGCTGCTGGAAAAACAAGTGGGAGACTGTCATGTTTGTTAGTCAGAGGACAACTGAAATGTGAAGTTTTGAAGTGAACAAGTAACGCACAGATAATGCACAGGTTGTTTTTTGACACAGTCAAGTTGAATCATCTTATTTACGTATGTATTTCCATGTTTAGTATATAATTATGTGTCATGTTTACCATGAACAACAGCTGGCATCTCTTTACAGAGAGTGCTCTCTGTCCAGTTGGTATTGACAAGCAGTTGCTGCTGCTCACACAAATATTTTATTCTACTGTGTTTTCTTTATCCGTTTGATCATCCTCTTCCTCAAGGAGCATTATCAGTGATTTCTGTCGGTCACTGTGCTCACGTCAAGACTGAAGAGGAAGATTTAGCCAATGTAGTACTAGATGGATCTGAAACTACACCAGCATTAATTTATTCATTTCTTACACTGCTCAATCCAATTCAGTGTCGCCGTGAAGCTGGCGCTTATCCCAGCAATTAGCAGGAAAGATGCAGGATACACCTTGGATATGTCGCCAGTCTATCGCAGGTCCAACACAGAGAGACAAACACCCATTCACACTCACTCCTATAGGGAGAAATTAGAATGAACAATCAACCTAACATGCATATCTTTGGAAGGTGGGAAGAAGCCAGAGTTCCCAGAAAGCAACCATGCTAACACAGGAGTACTGCGCACAGAAAGGCCGCTACTAGCATACAAGTAAAATTAAATGAACATCTTTGAGATTATTCTCATGTAGGAAAATAAATCCTCCAAGTCAGACTTCTCTTAAAGACAGTGCCTCTCTTATCCAAAAGGCTTTGTGTTTATGTCACATGTAAACTTTGTAAATTCATGGTCACAGAGGTGCTCAAGGTTATTTACAATCCAAGAATTAAACACTGTGGGCTCATGAAGAACATAATGCACACGCAGACACAATTAAATCCTGTTTTGGCTCATTTTAACATCTTTATTCACTTTTTTGGAGTGGTCAATATGATTGTTATGGCCAACTGGTAAATCTATATAGACAATTATAGGGAAACGCCTGGTCGAATTTGCCCCTGGCACTGTAGATTTTATTGTGCAGACTTCTTCCTTGACCCACAGGACTTCCTAAAATATGTATTGTTGAATTTTGAACCAAAAAATACACACAATGCAGAGAGAGAGAAATAATAAGAAACACTGTTCATTATAAATTATCTCATATTTTACACATATTAATGAAGAAGTTAAGTTTTGTAAATTTTTTAGACCATCAAAAATGTCTCAAATACATTTCTATGTGAGCTGTTGTTTTACTGAGAGAAGCCAAGCTGTGTTTTATTCCACAGTTGTGTCCTCTGCATGCACATTAGCAGTTTTTATGCATAACATATAGTTAAATGTAACTTCAATTATTTATTTACAGCCTGTATTTGTTAGTTATCTTCCCAAGTTCAATATATCTCTCATTGGCAGAGGTGATGAAGCAGGAAAAACAGCAGGACTCACCTATATGAAAACCTAAAGTAATTAATATTCATGGAAGAAAAGCACAGTTTCGGTATTTGCAGCAGAAGTGGAGGTTGCACTGAGAAAGAAAACAAATGTTTATCCTAAAAGCTTTGGTCAGTAAAAACATAAACTAACCCATTTATCTTCCCTCTCTTCCCCCTCCCCTTTCCTTCCCAGGCTGTGAACTGTATGCCTTCTGCGGAGCACTGTTCGGTATCTGTAGTATGATGACGCTGATGGTGATAGCAGTGGACCGATACGTGGTAATCACCAGGCCTCTTGCTTCTCTTGGGGTGATGTCTCATAAAAAAGCTCTCAGCTTTGTGGCTGTAGCCTGGGTGTACTCCATGGGTTGGAGCCTGCCACCCTTCTTTGGCTGGAGTGAGTATTCCCGCCCAGAAACAACTCAATGCCGAGTCTTTGTCAGTGTGATTGTCAGTATGATTCCTGTGATGGATTTTGTTTGTTGTGTTCTCGTGAGCATACCAGACGCCTGCTGAATACTGTGCTGTAACATGGCAGCAAATTTGCTTTTGCTGACATGAAAATCCATTTTATTTCAAATCTGATGTCTGTAGAGCTCTTAACTCCACATAGCCCTGCAATCTTTGATGAGGTTGTACAGTCTTGCTATCATCTGAGCTTTATGTGTTCCCAAATGGGATTGTATGCTGTCAGCATGAGTTAGTTTACGTTTGATCTTATATGATCACAACACATAAGTGAACTGTTCATAAGCAGTGAACTGTTTCAACTCAGGCAGCAAAAGTATTCATTCTTAAAAACTCAGTCATATGTGCTAGAAGGCATATCTCCATATGTCAATATGTATTACATATTGCAAATTATTGACCATAAATTAGAAGTAAATAATACTTACTAATAATACTAAAAATAATACTAATGAAAATATTATAAAGACGCACTGTCACAAAGCCCCACCTGGTGTTGAACAATGTAACAACAATTTTGATCAACCACATGGTAATAAATGGTAAAAATGCCTGAAAAAAAATTGTTATTATTTTTCAGATTTTGTTACAGGGTCTAATAAAAAAAATCATTTTTATCATATAGCTCGTCTCACAAGAAAAGATGATGGACAAACAATGGGAGGCTAATAAATATCCTGGGCTGAGCAGCTAGTTACCTCCGCCAAGGAGGTTATGTAATTGTTGGCGTTTATCTGTCTGTTTGTCTGTTTGCTTGTCTGTGTACAACATAACTCAAAAAGTTATGGATGGATTTGCATAAAAATGTTCAGAATATATCCAGAATGGGAAGATGAACAAGTGATTCCATTTGGGAGGTGATCCGAATCACCGTCTGGATTCAGGAAGGATTTTACGGATTCTTTAACATTGTGAGAAAGGCACTAATGTGAAGCCATCTGACGCCTCCTACAGGTCGTTTCTGTTTGCCACTTTTCCCTCTGACAAAGATCTTATGTGACTGATCTCTAATGCCTTCGATTTTATTTTTATCTGTGATTGACATGTACTAACAACCAGCACTTGTGCAACTTCCTGTTGGCTCACGAACAGGCCCTCAGCCTTTGTGTCATTTCATGTGACTGAACTCAACCCGTGGTTGTATCAGCGTGTTCACGTATTTTTTGCTGCTGCAGAAAACTATGCCTTATTCTGGTAATAACTGCTCCAAAAGACTGTCCAAGAAGTTTCTTCTCCAGTTTTATCGGTGAGTAAAATTATATATATATTTTTTAGTAGCTGGTTCTCTGGCAATAGCTAAGCTAATTAATTAACTAGGTAGCTATTTATCACTAACAGGCTTTACGTTTTGAATAATAAATTATTGGAACCTGTAAAATAAAGTTTAGCATTTCTAAACTAAAACTTAAGGTTGGAAAATTTAGTTTTCTGGAGGTTTCTTTGAAGTAATGAACAGCAAAACAGCAAAAGAACCACATACATTGTGTGCATGTGTAAATAAATGTGTAAATAAAAAATCACGAAATTAATTATTTTGAACAAGAAAAAAAGGTATACATTCTTGGTGTTTTAATCATGTTTGGGTTGAGGTTCCTCATTTTTTATATTAAACCCAGACTTGATTTGATATTCATTTTAATGTTTCTTATTTAAAGTGGAATTTGTGTTTAATTCCTGTTTTCCAGACTGTTAAGTATGATTTTGTATCATATTTGTTTGAAAGGTGGAAGTTTGAAAAGTGTGAGTGTAGCCCAGGTGTTATGAAATATCATAAATGACATTATTAAATTTGCTAATCAATAATGTGATTGACCATGATGGACTATTGTAGAAACAACATAACATAAGTCTGTATTTTCCATGAATAAACTTATGACAGTATTGGCTTTATTAAATCATGTGTATCTTCTCTCAGCAGGTTTACCTGACTGGCAGGGATTACTTGTTTGTTTATCTTTCTTTTCTGATCTTCTGACCCCAACCTGGGTTCTGCTGGAGTTTTCTTCCTACCCACTGCTGCTTAAGAAGAGAGATCGGATTGCAGACAAGATTTAATCCTGTCTTTACTTATCAAGGCCATAAGGAAATGATGCTGTGCAAATAAAAGTTAAATTGAAATTTTAATTGCCTAACTTGTCTTGTACCATGGCAAGAATTTTCAGTCATTATTGAGGAAAAAGATTTATTTAGAAGCAATTCTCTGTAATATGTAAAAGTAAAATGGCAGTTTTCTGTATAAACAGAGTCTCTCTCATGAGCTAGTTGCTGGTTATCTAGAGGATACCTAAATATTGTTTACGTTAGAGAAAGCATGACAGATAGAGGATGTACACTGACTTTTGGTTGTCATTAACTTAAGAATGTACAAGATGAAAGATGTTCAGGCCTTTCAGCAGGATGGTACCTGATGCACGAAAAAATAATACATTCTATGATTATTTAATGACGTAGTAAATGAATAAGATGAAATTTCTATCACACATTTGAGAAATGCACTTTGTCTGACAGAAATAGTTCTGGACTGTCAAGGCTAATATGATGATGTGCAACAGTGACACAGAAGATGATCTTCATACAGAAAAACTTATTTATTATTTAGAAGAAAGTCTTTTTACCCAGTGAAACCAGTACACCTGCACTTCAGGGAGAGTTGTTGCCTTTGATGGTCTCTGCAGCTCTGAACATCATGCCGGATGTCTGAAATTAACCAAATGATGTCTATGAGGAGAAATAAGTAGAATTATGAATGACTCAGGTGATGACAGCTCAAAAGGTGGATCAGTTTGAAGTATTACTATGGGCTGCATGCACACCTCCACTACTTTCTGAACTTAAGACAGCTCCTTGTTTCCTGTCTTTTATCACAGGATGAACTGATTAATCCAGGTGTGTCTGACCTCAGTAACCACAACAGCATTGGCCAGACTCACCTGGTTTAATCAGTTCATCTAGTAATGAAAGAGCAGAAACAAAGAACTGTTTACATTAAGGAAGTAGTGGAGCTGTGCATAAAGCCAATTCTACATCTGCAGGCCAGAGGGGAAAAAAGAAGCAACAGCTAAATTAAAAACACATAAAAACATTTATTTCAAGAGGATACAGTCTGAAGTGGACAAGACGAACACTTACAGTTTCTATTCTGTGTTACAGATGTGGTAGAGGAATCACAGGCAGCATTTGACACATCTATTAAAATTAATGAAAATTTTAAATAAACGGGAAATGTCCCGTACCAGATCAATGTCACTGGTAAAATGCCCATGTAGTTTGCAGAACTGGCCAGAGTTTTAATTATCTATGTACCTGTTGCTAAACTAAAGAGAGGCTTTTCATTGCATAATTAATCTGCTGAATACAAACTTTGATCTTAACTTAGCTTGTTCACCAGTTATAATAAAGCTGAAATGCTTACTGAAAACTTGCATTAAATAGATCAGTTATTAACTCGATTTATAATTTTCTGTTGCATATCCATCTGGAAGAAGGCAGTGTGTAGTAAAACCGTGGTTTTTATAAAGATAACAGCCTCTTAGCTTTAGCTCGTACACATCCGTCAGTTCGTTAGCCACTATTAGATCCAGGTTCGCTTGGTAGGCGGTTAATCACAGGAAGCTCAGCGTCTGATGGCTGATTCTCCACCGTGACAGAGCCATTAAAGAGTATTTTATAGTTTGATGAATCAATCAAATTCAAAAAGATTTTACAGGTAATTCTTTGAGGAAGTTCATACAGAACAATGGCTACCAACAGGGATTTTGTGTCAGGTAACAAACATGGCTGGTATAAAAAAGTTCAAACATTTCACACCAGCTTTGATCCATCATTCAATGGCTCCATATTTGACAAGCGCAAAGGACACAGAGGATTCACAAAAGCGTCCTTGAAATTTCAAAGATGACTAAGCCCTTCAATGAACCCTTAGATTTCTAACAAACTCTAGGCAAGATTGTATGGAGTAGTTTCCCTGAAACAGTCATCATGGATCCTTTCTTTCCTTTGAGAAGCATTTTGTGTAATTTGTGGGTGAGAATAACTCTTTGGTGAAGAGTTTGCCTGCAAGACAAACTTTTGTAAAGATAAATATCACAATGATGTGTGGCAAAAAAGCTGATAAGAAAAGCAAGTAGGCATACTGTTTCTCTGGTCTATCACTTAATGGTAAAAACTTTGCTGAAAACACTTTTCAATGCAATTTGACAGAAGATACATTTTGCACCACAATAATTCTGACACGAAAAAATACTAACCAGCACATATGTGCAAATTGTTTGTCTATTCTTTTTTTATTTTATATTGTTAAAATTTCCCAAAAAAGATCTAATATCTTTTAAAAAAAATCATTTATCTTCATTACTATTTGGGGTAAGCAGTAAAGGCGTTAAAGCCATCATCTACAACAGTTACACAACTTGCAACAACCCAAGGAAAAAAATCTGTTCTTCCTAAAATAAATCAGTACATTTTATTAAGAACCAAAGACAAAGCTAAGTGACTTATAAATGTAATACAAACAATTTAACCAAGTTCATATATTATAATTCATGCTTTGTAGGTTGTTATAAAGGAAACTTAGATATACTATAAAATATAAGGAACGTAGTTAAAGTGCCATTCTGTTCTAATATTTCAAAATATTTCATTGTAAGTGTTAAATATATCTGTGAGAGCATGAAACATACTATTACATTACATTAATCTGATTAAATTATGGTCTGTGAACAGCAGATCAGAAGATGTAAGTAATCATGTTAATTTCCAGGACATGTACTTCATGTTTGGGTTGAAGCACTAATGGAAATAAAAATGTGTTTTATAGTATTATTGTAACATACATGCATGTCATCACTAAAAAAACTGACTTAAAAAAAAAAAAAAAACTACAAAAATTATGTAAATTTTCTTGAAATATAATACATTTTCTTTTTCTGTTGGCAGATAATTCATCTTATTTCAAGGATTATTAACTTTGTCAAGAATTCCCAAAACAAGGAAAAAAATCTTTATCTCACTTCAAACTTCTGCGTTTTTTTTTTAAGTATCATACTGCATTATATTTCATATAATTTCACTTTCAAGCAATATGTCATTACTTTAAAGCAAAAAACAATGTTCTAAGAATGAATTTCCTTTTATTATAATAAAAAAAACTTTATTATCAAATCATCATATTCTTGGTGTTGGTGGCAATTTCTTTCTTTTAACATGATCTTGAAATTAACTTTAGGTGTTACTATGCAGGGAGGTGGTGGACCCAAACGCAGGCAAGGAAAACAACCAGGAGGCAGCCAGGATGCGGATTAACAGGGTTTATTACTAACTACTAACTACTAACTAACTAATGATCCAGCAAACAGAACAGAGACCAACATATTTATATACACAACTGAAATACAGAGGTGAACACAATAACCAATCAACTCCAGGTGAAACTAATTAACAAGACAAAGCAAAAACAGAAACACAGGGCAAAACAGGAAGACTACAAAATAAAACAGGAAACCAAAAACCTAACCCAAAACCCTAACACTTGAGGTGAGGGTATAGATTGTGTTGTTACATTGACTTGCTCATAGTGCAGAATTATTTGAGTATTAATACCACATAATTTCTTGTTTTCATCTTTAATGAAAGGATTTCTTGTACTTTCTCAGTGTTTTAAATAGACAGTTTGCCTCTTTTTCAACCTGTCTTGTCACAGTTATTCTTACTGTAGCTATACAGTAATGGCTTTCTGTTTCACAGTTGAGTTTAGAGCCTCTTCAGCACCACAGTGTCAGACAAGGGGATTGTTAGATGTGTTATTGTTTTTGTGTGAATAAAAATGAAGAGCATTGTCCACTAGGGAATAAAGATGTGGTATGCATACAAAACTGCTTCTTAACTCGGCAACTTGAGAAGTGGCGTTGCATAAGAACACAGCATGCTTTAACTTTTAGTGTAAGCAAACATTCAGCTACATCTTAATGTCTTTCATTCAGTTTGGAGGAATAGTCAAATTTCTGAACTTTAGATTGGTTGCCTATAAGACAGAGATTTGCTATACTCAAAGGTCAGCTTCAGTGCTCATGCTTCTCCGGCTAATATTTACACAAGCTTCCCGGCATTTGAGTCTGTGGCAGAATACAAATGAGAATTATGCCAGCCAGTCTACTTCAATCTTCAATCAATGTTAACAGCTTAACTCATGATACTATTAAAGCAGCACTCAGTGCAAGTATCGAAGGTGGGAGGTGGTGAAGATGAGGGGGGAGATGTGTCACTAGCTTGAGTGAGATGCTGAGAAGACAGGAGGGTCGGCTACGGGCGTTACCATCTGAATGAGTAGATGTTATCTAATACATGATGTTTTAATACTAATGCCATTTTATTGTAATTTGAATGATTCAGCACTTTGGGTCACCCTGAGATGCTCAGGTGTATGGAACATAAATATAACCAGTCTGCCCATCTGCTCAAATTCCACAACACAGAATAAGTCATGGTGGATAATAAAGCTAAAAATCCATTTGTAATAGTGAATAAACACATAATTACAGCACGAAAGAATAAGCTTCATTGTTAGCGTATGTTTCCTGATATTTATCGTTTATAGTCATAAGAAATGTCCACATATCTAATAGCCCCACTATTTCAAACAGCCCACAGTTTTAATACTTTCTTATGATGTCATACAATCTAACAAAATGTTATTGATCAATGTTAATTTGTGTCAGCGGCAAAAATTTGTTCTTTTACAGTACTTACTTCAAGTGTTAGTGACTCCATTCATAAAGAAGCTCAAATAACGTTCAGATTAAAAAGCCAAAGTTCAAAAGCAAGTGGATCAAGGTTTTTCAGAGTGATTAAGGCAGGATTCTCACAGAAAGATTACTTACTGTCACGGGACGAGGAAGGCATGGACCCAATTGCAGGCAAGGGAGGCAGCAGGGATACAGATAAATTTAATTTATTATTTAAGACTTGAACTGAGGCATGACTTAGCAAACGCAGACATAATGCCAACACAATGAACCATCAATGACGAGAAAATACCAAGGGACTTAAATACATTGAGAACATAACTAGACACAAGTGGAAACAATGACTAAAACAACACAGGTAAACTAATGAACAAAACATGAAGCTGAACAGAAACAGGGCAATACTAAACAATTAAAACAGGAAAGCCAAACCATGATGTTTACTGAATTTACTAACATGGGAAGCGATTACTCCTAAGCGTATGTGTGCTCTCCAACAGGTGCCTACGTCCCTGAGGGTCTGATGACGTCTTGTTCTTGGGACTACATGACGTTCACCCCTTCAGTTCGCTCCTACACCATGCTGCTCTTTATCTTTGTCTTCTTTATTCCTCTCTCTATTATCATCTTCTGCTACTGCCGTATCTTCAGAGCCATTCGGCACACAACACGGTTGGTGAATACAAACACAATCACTTTCCAAGAGTCTTGATAGAGCTTTGCTGATTGGATTTTGCTAATTGGCATTGTGTGTGGTATCTTTTATAGAATTTCACAATTGTTTTGTCCAAACTACACATAAATATGGCCTGTTCAGGCAATGTATATGACAAGGAAGCTGTGCATAGACAAAAGCAGCATGTGTCAGAAACAAATATACAAAAGAGAAAATCATTGCATGTTTTCCAGTATCAAAAAATGGCTGCTATTAGTATAAAATAACAAGAAATTGCCTTAATACCGCTTTACTGTCTTACAGAGCGATAACAAAGATCAATTGCGAGGGGACGAGAGACTCTGCAAAGAAATTCCATAAAATGAAGAGTGAATGGAAGATGGCTAAAATTGCACTCATTGTCATCCTCCTTTTTGTCATCTCATGGGCCCCTTACTCCTGTGCAGCCCTCACTGCATTTGCAGGGTAAGTGCAAGTACGTGTACTTTGTCAAAGGCTGCTTAAGAGCCATTTCTTGCCATTTAGAGCTGTCTGAAACTCTCCATGAGGACTGAAAAGCGGTGAAGCACTATATTTTTGGTAGATTTCATTCATAATAAAGCAGCCCTGAGATTAATTTGGAGTGGGAGATTTCAGTAAAGCTGCCTCAGGCAATGGTCAGTCATCAATCATTTTATTTTATGTTGGCTGTCATTGCAGAGGTGATTTTAACAAGTCTTCCTGTTCATCATTGCCTCTGCAATGAATTATATTGAATATTTGTAACATCTTCTTTAAAAAATCACTGCAATCAGCTATAACACAGAATTTATACTAATAGGGGTTTGGACATGTTTTAGTCACCCTGGCTATGACAGAATCACATATTCATATGGGTACTTGTGTACTTTTTATTAAACCAGTGTATTACCAGAAAGTCACAGCACAAATATGAACGGCTGAACAGATGTTGAGTAGTGGTTTTGTTTTTGCTTTCTTGTGCCACTTTCATTATAAAATCAAACACAAAGGCTTTGCATTAGCATGTGGGATTCTTCCAAATGTCCGTGGTATCTTTTGTAAAAAAAATCTCATTATGCATTTCTGATTTGATATTTATGACTAAATTAAAAAGGACCTTTCTTTTCCCTGGTTAAAACCGAAACATGAGTAAAAGGGCTTGTATCGTATAAAAATAAAGTTGTAGTGAAACTTTTTAGAGAGCACTAATTTGGTTAGTATAAAATAGTCCTAAGACAGTGTCTGTCCAGGTATATTGTTTTTTTTTTTGTTAGGCATACTAACTATCTAATCTAAGCTTAACAACTAAAAGAAATATTATATTAATAAATATGTTTTCTATAAACTTACATGTTTTATTCTCAAAATAGCAGTAACCAAACTGTCCTAAGCAGCTCCATGTGAATTTCTTTATATCTTCGCTTTGTAATCATGCTATGCTGCTTTGTCTTTGCTGGTGTTTTCAAGTTTTATTAATTTTTATTTCCAGGAACTTGGTCAAATTTATGTGCTTGCAGAAATATTAAAAACCCGTTTCCAGCCAACTTCTTGTTAACTTGATGCACTGTATGTTTGGAAGCCCTTTCCACATGCAATAGATATTTTGACAATCACAGATGTTTTGGAAAATGTCAGCTGATGTAAAAATATTTGCAGACTCGAGTTACAGTTTGGTTTTGAAGCAGCGTTGCAGTTATTTGGTTTCTCACATCACATTGTCCAACACTTTCTCCTTAGTTTGACGTCACAATATGCACAATTTTCCCTTTGTTGACATGGCAACATCATCTCTAACCCTGTCACTAGGACTAATTACATGTTTGCACATAAATGTATACAAAAGAGAACATCTACAGGGCATCAGCATGCACTCAGTCAATGTAAAAATGCACAAAAAAAGCTAATTTATATTTGGATGCAACTTTTTGTTTCCTGAATCAGTGTTCAGGAGAGGTTTTGTCAGATTAAAATTTGTTCTGTAGTTTATTTAGCAAACATCCCACTAATTCTTGAGGATGTTTCACCAAGTTGCTGACTGGTGACAGTAGTTGATTCTGTATCACTGGACTGTTTCATCTAACAGGGCACTTTGTAACATTACATAACTTATATAACTAATATAAGTGGTTATGACACCTGATTTAGTTTGCACAAAACGGTAGTGTGCTAGAAGTCACGGCATGTATATGGGCAGTTCTGTGACTGGTTAAACTTGTCAAACATATCACAATATCAGTCTTTGTCATACTTGATAGAAGGAAGATCCGCTGGCAGATGTTCCTTCATTGGACAGCAGCTTGTTTCCCAGTACAGCCCAGCTCTGTGCTGGGATGCCCCTATAACCCAGTAGAGTGGATGAGAGAGAGATAAAGATGATGGCTTAGCTCTCATCCATCTTGAAGAACATCCTCCCTCCCTGTCACACCCTTCTCTCAAACACTGGCAGCCCTGCAGCTCCTTAAGCAACAGGCTGCTTCCACCCAAGTGTGAAAGCGAACTATAAAAAGTCATTGGTTTCTGCAGCAGTTGCCAATTCCAAGCAGCTTATTCCGCTATTTACTATTGTTTTGAGTTTCTGGGAACCCCAGTGCTGACAGTTATTGTATAACTAGCTGCACCAATGAGCATGGACCTTCTACGGTGGCCAGTTGGGATCATATGGGTTAAATGTGGGGATGAAGTGGAGAACCTCATGGCTGATGGTTGCACTGATAGGGTTTTGGGTGATCATGTGGAGCAACACCTCTCTCACTGGAGAAAGTGGAGTTGTTTTATATGGAAGAAATCTCAATGGAGAAAGACTTGAGTTGAGATTCTGCAAGCAGCAGCCGTCCCCCTACAGTATGGCAGCAAAATCAATCCTTCAAAATATTTAATGTTCTTAATAATTTAGTTCAATATATTATGCTTTAATAATATGCATCTTATATGATTTGACAGCCTTTTGTGCCACAAAATGCTTAAAGTTCTAATTTTTCCTCTTTGATGACTTTTTTTTCTTTTATACATCTTCACAGAAAAATTCTTAACAATGTAAAAGAAAATTAAATAAAATCTGTTTAGGGAATTGAAAGAATCTTTGTTTTAATTATTATGGAACAAAATATATAAACTAAGTTTTCATAATATTGTATCATCCTCAACAGTGTAAGTTTTCCTAACAAACGGGCCACTATTTACAGACAAAACATACTTTATTATTTATTAGACAGTGATTATTTTTTAGTCAATGTTTAAAAATGAACAAGAACGTGAATCCAACACAGGAGGTGTGATTATGTGTATCACTCCAATTCCTCTACACAAGACCCTGTACTGTGAGAACACACCTCGAAAATCAACATTTCTGAAATGTGCCTCATTATCTTCTCTTGTGTTTCTTCTTGGCACAGCTTGAACATGCTTCTCTCTCTCTCTCTCTCTCTCTCTCTCTCTCTCTCTCTCTCTCTCCCTTAGTTATGCTGATTTGTTGACTCCATACATGAACTCTGTTCCTGCTGTGATCGCCAAAGCTTCTGCGATCCACAACCCCATCATATACGCCATAACGCATCCTAAATACAGGTGGAAAACACACACACTCACACATCAGCCCTGTTTTATTGCTCACTAAATATTTGGCAAATATGGTTTAGAGAAAAGAATGGGGGAAAATGGGGGAAAATCTAAAATGTTATGTTTGAGAATAGTTTCTTAGTAATTCTACTGATGTCAATATGCATCTGATTTTACATCAACTGGTAAGAAAATGTTTAAACCTTAAACGTATCTGCTGAAAAGCTTAATAACTTATATATAACACAATTTACAACTTTATAAGACAATAAAAAATGAATGAATCATCTGAAAAAGCAAGACACAGATTAACTTGAAGCAGGAAGAACTTCTTTGGAGCATTTTGAGGAAATCAGTGCCTAAGAGGAGAATGCTGAAGCTACAACTCAGAACTTTGTGTGATGACCCCACATGAAGAGAACATCAGACCTCAGATGTCAGAGTTTAATGAGTTTCTGATCAATGGGACCTAATTTGGGGCCTTAAATATAATTTTATGGATTTGAAGGTGTGATAAATGAATGTATGAGTGACCTATATACACGGCAACATTGAAGGAGCTCTTCCTAATCAGGTGGTGTGTCCTCATGCCTTCTACACATAAGTTGCTCACACCTGAGTCAAATCGCTGAATTTGTTCTTCTGCTTGTACAGAAACAAGTCATTCGTTTGATTTTGCTGTGTTGGAAATGTGATATATCTAAAAGTTGCAGGATGGTAGATCTTGAAGACTGAGCTTGGGCATCCCTGCAACCTGGTGGAAACCTAACTTTATTTTTATTTAATTCATTAATTAAGATTTAAGATGAATAGTGTACGTGTTTTGTTGGTTGGAGCACTGATTTTGGGCTGTTTTCAAAGGCTTAAGTGTAAAAAATTTCAATAAAAGTAACCTGTTTCAGTTTTTTTATTATTACAGAAAAATAGCATATTTTTATGCTACATGTTGAAACACACTGGTGCAGGAAAGAGGTCTTTTGTAATGTTTTTTAATAAAAAAAAAATTTTTCACTGATACACACAGTTCAGAGCTTCAAAATCTAATGAAATCTTAAAAAAACTGTCATTTTTAACAAAACTCTCAACTAACAACAACAAAGACAGACATATTTTGTGTGACAAGCAGACATATGCACATCCATAGATCTTTAGGATGCGAACATACTGGCGAACTGAAAGTTAAGCTGCATCTATAATGTAATAAATCTTACATTATTTTTTTTAGCTTGGGTTAAATACCTCATGATAGGGACAAAAACACACAAAGCTCTTTTTATGGCATTGATTCGGGGATTCAATGGAAGAAACGAGTGACTGCAATCCGTTAGTTTTCCTTAGAAAGGCTATTTTTTGTTTAATGAATTGGCTTGCATGAACACTGATTGAATTAATATGTTTATCCAGATAAATAAAAATACATTTAAGGATGTACATTATATAGCTGCCAGTAGATCTTTCTAATAGCTCCACACTAGAGATTAACACAAAAATTAAAAGGTTAATAAAACAGGAGAAGTCAATCCCTTTAATATGGGATAAAAAAGATAATTGTTTTTTAACACTACACTACAAATTCAGCTTTAGAAGACTTGAGCTTCATGACTGAGAAGACTTTTCCCTATTTTCTTCTCTTGACTGCACAGGTTGAGAGGGGTCGCTGGCTTAATGTGTTTTCTATACGGCCCTAATTCAACTTGACATACAGAGTTTTTTTTTCCTGACCCAACACCTCACTATCATGTCATAAAACTGATGTGATTATTCATCTTTATTTTTTTCACTCTCTCAGGTCAGCAATCAGCAGATACGTGCCCTACCTCGGCGTGTTGCTGTGCGTCACTGGCAGAGACCGTTACAGCAGCAGCAGCCTTCAGTCCACGCGTCGCTCAACGCTGACCAGCCAGTCAGAGTGCAAAGGCCCGAGCAGGCCTTGCAACTCCTCCCAGTCTGAGAGTGAATCAGTGAGTGTACTTCATATCTAATATGGTATGTCTTTGTCTTACAGCTCCTTCAACAAAAAGCTTTGAATTATGAGTTGCTGACTTTTGTCTTGTGTTGGCACAGGCCCGCTTCTCAGACACGGAGGAGGACTGCTCGTCTCGAACACCTGTAAGCCGTCACTTGTCTATCGATGTCAAACAGGTGCGCCATTCCAGCCAGAGGTCAAAGGTGAGTGTTCGCAGCACAGGGGAATTTGAGAGAACTGCTGCCCACATTCCCACTGACCCAGCCATATGTCACCTTTCACAACTCACTGTGAGTACAAAGACCTGTCTTCTTGTTATGCACCACTAGATATATAAATACTTTTATACACACAGAGGTATTTCAAACACAGTATTTTTGCTACTTGAAAGACTTGCAGTTCTAACTGCATTACTCTGCATGTCAGATAAACATCAGACACAGATGATTTGTCACATAGGCTCAGTTTGATTCTTGTTAGAGTTGTTTTATCTTCTTTCAGAGCAGAAATTGTTGCCTCTGTTTTGTCATTATGTCAAAGCTGATATAAATCCTCCTGCAAAATAAGAAAAGAATGAGGTCACGTTGTTTTGGCGCCCTGTTAAAGCCAAAATATGACTTGCAAAAGATTATTTTATTTTACTTCTTATTGGTTCATTTGTATTTCATGGTATGTAATTCTATGGGGTCATGGTAATATAAACTCCCGGAAATCTAGAAAAAGCAGAGATATGATGTGAGATTTTTGTAAACCTGTTACTATTCTGAGCAATTTTTATCTCCATTCGTGACATTTTTAAGGTAAAAAAGCATTTGTTGCAGTCAAAATAAAGGTAAATAATCTTGGATATGCACAAATCAACTAGAAAAACAAAAAACTGAAAAATCTACCAAGAAGAAAAATTATTTTGCATATATATATATATATATATATATATATATACTAAGCAGTAGAAAATGGATGGATGGATAGTTATATACTATAACTTTACATTCCCATTCCACATACGGTACTTCTTTTTTCGAAATATATCACTCTATGATGTCACTGTTTTTTTTTTTTAAGTTTTACATAAAACACAGTGAATAATGTACTGAAGCGTCTTTCCTCAAACTGGTGCAGCTGTATTAACCCACATATGATATAACATAGCTACTAAATACCTGGGACTCCCCACCCTCCCACCAGAACAGCTTAGCCTATTTCTCATTAACAGGGATCAGTCATAGCTTCTCAATGATGACATTGGACCACATCCGGTGTTGCTTCTTAAAGGAGAACTTCGCTTTTTTTTAACCTGGGGTCTGTTGTCAGGCTATTCACCATATCAGTTGGCGTTAAATAATTTGCTGCCAGCTGAAAGGTAATTGTCCATGCAGTAATCATCTAATAAGAGTTCATAACTATCTGCTTTGTTAAATTCAGGTAGACATTTTCTTTGGCCAGGTACAGTACAGGCAGGTTTAATGTTTGGCTTAATATCCAGGCAATCATGGAATCTGCATTAAAGGAGAACTTCGCTTTTTTTTAACCTGGGGTCTGTTGTCATCTTTCCTTCCATACATGTGAGTGATGTAG
>JBAMHX010000024.1:6772927-6786155 GCA_037177515.1 Pseudomugil tenellus
TATATATATATATAATTAAATCATGACCTACCCACCATGACATATAAAGAACTATCTTTAAGTTGTGTTGGTGTCAGGATACTTCTAAATGAGAGAAAGTTTGAATGACTACAGACTGAGTGAATGCATATTGAAAATAAGTGACAGCATAAAAATATATCATGAGTAGTCTGTGTCCAGCTGATTATAATAATTTCCTCTTTTTTGTTAAAAAAAGAAAAAAGCATTGATTGGTTTATTCCATTAAAATCTTTCATTTAGAAAGATGCATTCTTTCTTCCTGTTTCCTTTTTGCTATCTGATATCTAAAGCTGTTATGCATATTGAGAGTATGCACAAAATGATCACATAGCCCATATCTACATGTGTGTTTATAAAGTGTGGATTATAATGAGCCCGACAATAATAAATATAAATATTCCAAAAGAAAAAGGTATGATGTAGATGAATGTCAGTAGCAGGTGCTTTTATATGCACAAGTGTGTGTATGTGTAGGGCAATGGAGGGTGACTGAGTAGGGTCGATCACAGTGAAGCCGCAGGCATCATCAGTGTTGCTTATTTTTAACTCTTTAACGAGTTGACTGTAAGTCTAGACCAACCACTACCATTATATGCCTCTGAGCCCAGTTAAACCCCCTTTTTGTCTTCTGTGTGTCAAGTAAAATGAAGCTTGTCGCATAATTAAGAAATGTTGAGGGTTAAAAGAGAAAAAATGACATCTTAAAGCATTTCATTTAGCTATCAGGAAGTTCCCTTTTAGAGCTTCTGGAACCGAAAGTATGTATGATTCAATACCAAACACGAAGATATGAAGTGTTATTTGTAGAATTTAGAAATATATACTACCAACATTCCCATAAGGTCTAATTTTTCTTTCCAAGTGTTTTCAGTGGGATGTTTTCTGGTCCCCACCCTCTTCACCCCCACCACCCCCTTACAGATAACTCCAGGCAGCAAGGCAGCAGGCGGTACCCTGGCCCAGGGTGACATCATATCAGCCATTGATGGAGTCAGCACTGATGGGATGACGCACCTGGAGGCCCAGAACAAGATCAAGTCTGCCATCCACAAACTGTCACTCACAATGCAGAAGTAATTACCAAGCACACTTACCCACCCCTGCTGACTTATGTAAATGATGCAGAAGCAGCTTCTAGGGTATCATAGTCGTAAACTTGTAAACAGCTTAGAAATAAATCAGTTTATATATTTGAGCAGGAGGTTGAAGCTATAAAAAATTAGCTGTATGCATTTTTATTTATGATGTGCACAGAGGACATTTCCTCTATCAGCATACACCAAAACATGCAGCTTCAGCATCTAAAAGTCTATGCAAAGTTAGCACATCTTAAATTTTTATTTCATTTTTCAACCCATAGATCAAGGCGTCCTGCTCCAGTTCCCACGGCAACTCCAAGAATGGACTCACCCATGCCAGTCATCCCACACCAGAAGGTATTATCTTATACCCGCTATGTCATCAAGTAAAGACACACACAAAAAAACTGCTATTACTCGTGACATTAACATTATTGTGTGTGTATTTGTTTGTCATGTATTTTGTTTTGTCCAATTCAAGCATGTAAATATATCCATGTTGTTTTGTGCCATGAGAAAGAGTCCTGCTGCCCTCTAGTGTGAAATATTCACAGTGCAACTGCAATGAGCTTCGAAGAGGTCTGCAAATTCCAGCTGAAGGACAGGAATTTAATTTAGTTTCATATTAAAGCTTCTCTTCTTTATGTAACAATAAATATTTTTATTTATGTACCAATCTATTGTGACAATCTTCCATTTTTTAGGGAGCAAAGGAAGGACATTTTGCAGGTGAAGGTCAAATGGAGGAGAGAAGCTTTTGTGGAGTCCTCCAGGATAAAATATTCTGCAAAAGAATCTACCCACATGGTTAGCACATTGTCAAAGAAGAAGAGTCTTCTACTCTCTGCAATACGAAGAGAAAAAGACTAAAATAATCTAACTAATGAACCAAACAGATGCAAAAGAAAATATCAGATAAATATTGCTCTTCAGTTAACAAAGGAATAGAGTCACTAAACATAAACCAGAGGATGAGGAGACCGTGTTCTTTGAACTCTCCAATCCTGTCCCAGAGCTCATACGTCTCCCCTGTGGCACTATTTCAGGACCGTACACACAAACGTGTCTGGCTTTTATCCAAGAAACCGAATAGCAGCTGATCAGACTACAGTGTCATTTTAGGGTCTTTATACCAGGCAGATCTGAAACCCTTTGCTAAAGGTTAAGTGGTCTCAGCACTCCATTCAAATGTTTCTGCAGAGGCTTAAGAAGAAGATCAGTTTTGTGTTCAGTTCAAACTCTGTAATAATGCTTATTTTATCATTGTTTTTTTATTTGTCTTCTGGCATATGAACCTGCTTCTCTATGTTGATAAAACCAGAAGCAAAGATTTGTTAATCTTTGAAGCTAATTGCAAATCCACAGTCAGAAGCTGTTATGTTGGAAAACATGTTTTTCTTTCTTTCCTTTTTGAAAGCTCCCATCTTTAATTACTTTTTTACTCAAGATCTGTGGCTCTAAGTAACTTTTGGTTCAGCTTTTTTTTTTTTTTTAGCCGAATCCTTGGATAAGTAGCAACTTAATAAAAATGCTTTATCCAGCAATGTATTTAGATTAACAGTTAAAGAAGATTATTACTAGTAGAATTGCAAAGATATTCAAGTGTAAATGAATGGAAATCAATCACTTTTCTATCAGATTTTTAATTCAACAACTTTGCAAATATTGCAAAGATTCAACATACTCATTCTTATTTAGGTGCAACCAGTCGTTTGGCTATTTGAACTTTTTGGTGTTGCTTTATATAAACATTTTTATCTTGTGTGATGACATATTTGGCACTCAATGCCACTAGCATGAGATAATAAGAATTGCAGACATGAGGACAACCCTGGTGTGTATGGTCACATAAGTAATGGCCATTTTTTTCTAGCTTAAACGGTCTCAAGAACAAATTCATACTCCCAGCATAATATTTTCCTTTTATTATTGTGTAGAAAAGGAGAACAAAAACCACGATGTCGAGAGTAATTGTCTTAAAATTAACTTTAGTATTTATGTTCTGTTGTTTCACCAGATGAAATTCGCCAAATAATCCACTGGTAAATACAAAAACATGCCTAATAAGACCTCAGAGCGAGTAATATTTGAATTTCATATCAACAAAATATCGGGGATGATTTAATCAGAAAGATGCTATATTTGTACCTTGGCTTCAGAATAGATTTAGAGGTTAATTAGCTGTGTGACCTGTTAGACCTCTGACATATCTCACCCAGGTATCAGTCTCCACTAATGTGTTTCCCCTTTGGAGCCGAGCTGCTTTGCTTCAGCAGCCAGCACTAAGTCAGGTGTAAGAAAACGTGCTCCAGGCAGAGCACAGGATGGTGATGCCAGTACCGTGCCACTGGCCCCACCTCACAGAGAACATGGACAAACACACACACACACACACACACACACACACACACACACACACACATACAGGACAGAGCAGCTGTTGCACATGGTCATGGAATGTTCTGCTCTGGTTACACACTATCATCCCGAATCCCCTGAATGCCAGGCCTGAGATAGGACACCCCCGTCTATAGGGAGATGTACCATGTGTGGGATGGTTCATTTAACATACTGTATACAGAACACATTTGTGTTTCACTGAATAGTCCAGTGAAATGGACCAAATTAATACGCATGATGTTTGTCTTCTTCATAGTTGGCATTTGTCGCTTCTATATCTTACAATAAAGTTCTGATGTTTTGAATGGTAATATCAAATGTAGCGTCCTAAGTCTAGGAATTAATGTGAGGACATGATTTGAATGTGAGATTATAATTTCTTAAATTATAAAAGAAATGAGCCTACAAACATTGCTCTGTGTTTATGTTTTAGTTTAAGTAGTGGGGTCAGATTATATGTTGGTCTGTCTTAAATAACATTTGTTATTTTTATTGTCTAAATAAAGATTTTTAAAAAAGATTGCTGTCAATATGACAAATGAGAGATATTCTCATGCACAGTTTAAAAGAAGGTATAATATGACATATAAAATGAGTGAAAACTGAGTAAAACTACATATTTAGTTTGTTTGTATAATTGCGTGATCTGAAATGTCACCAAAAAATATCCAAACCAATCAGTGAGACTGGTTCGATTCTAGTCAAAGGATAACAGAAACATTTGCATTTTCTCTTCTGAAAAGCTAATGTGTCCTATGTACTGAAAGCAGTTTCCCACAAATTAATCCCTATGCAACCCGGTCTCATTCCAAATGGTGTGATAACCATGTTTGTCCACTGTGCAGAACTTAGCCCTTTCACAATAAGGGCTTTAAAATTGTATCATGACCACACATTTTCCTCATCATTTCTATGGATATACTTTTGGTCAAGTGAGTGCTGAGGTTATCCCAGGTGTGAAGATAGATAGAAATGTGCCAGACACAAGGATGTATTCCGTAATTTGTGTACGCCATAACAATATGAAACCAGAAAATTCCACAACACTTCAAATATAAAAC
This sequence comes from Pseudomugil tenellus, assembly GCA_037177515.1. NCBI lineage: Eukaryota > Metazoa > Chordata > Actinopteri > Atheriniformes > Pseudomugilidae > Pseudomugil > Pseudomugil tenellus. The sequence continues at coordinate 6,777,489 of JBAMHX010000024.1, forward strand.
ACAAATACTTTTACATTGTTTAGATAGGGTCAGTTTTCTTGCTTCTTTTCCTTTCTAGGTTTCTTTCCTACTTCATTGTCCAGTGGTAGCCAAATAAAACAAATAAAAGGTTGTTAAAAAGAGTAAAAGCAGATGGAACATGGACCTCTTTATGGTCCTACCACCATAACATGCCGCATGACGTGATATGTCTTTTTATCTCTGTTAAGGTTGTTTCATTTTAATGAAATCACATGAACAATTGTGACTATATTGCCATGTCAAAAAACTTGAGCATGACATCTATCTGAGTTGCATCAGTCTTAATGAAAAGAAAACTTTCCACAATCCTTTTTCTTTTTGCTGCATCATTTGGTAAAAGTAAAACATGTTCAAACACCCTCAAAATGTGAAGATTTACAGGAAAAAGCAAAGATTCAATATTTATTGTAGGACTAACAGCTAAATCCAAAAACTTTGACTCAGAATACAGACAGTAATTATAGGATGTTGATACCAGTCAGTTTAAATAAACTTTTCTTCATTAGCATCCCTCTGCAGTAACGTATTAGAGCTTCGGGTCTCACACTCTGGCATCTGTTTGTGTGTATTTCTGTCTGTTCTGTGTTAAATGTGTCTTTGCAACCCTCCTGTCATGTGATTGGATCACTCCTGCTCTTGTCAGTCACTTCTGGGGATGAAGGGTGAGCAGGAAAGCATCCTAATAATGATAAACGACTGCTATTCTGACATGTACATTAGATATGGGATTACAGGAGAACACTGTAGTTGTAAAGTTTCCCGCAACAAATGTAGGGATAACGTTGTCACCCAATGCCTCTACTGATTACGTACATTATTCCTTTCTTTGTCTCCATCTATCTGTCCATTCCTTTGGTTTGTTTTAGGTCATCGCAAACACAGCTGCAAAGTCAGTAGTATCACATTTCTGTGCATTTCATCTGCATGAAGTAAAACTCACTGGATCATAGTATTAAGTGTGCAGGGGTATCCAAAGTCGGTCCGGTTTTTGATGCATCCGGGCTCCAACATACCTTGCTTACATTATATGAATCCAACAGCCTATGCAATGACTGGTTATAGACTGGTTTCTTTGAGTCAGGTATGTTGAAGCAGGGATGTGTGTGAAACGTGTAAGATTGTGGCTTTTGAGGACCAGAGCTGGACACCACTGGTGTGGAGTTTTGTCACTGTTTTGCTGTAAACCTAACCATAGAAGTGTGTATCATCTGAAATGAGTCTGTTTGGTTTGCTGCTTTACTTAACATTAGCATGTTTGGCTCTTTTAACGTATGTTAGATTAAACTGACTTTGTGTTTTGTCATTACAGTGTTCTTATTACGCTCAGTCAGAAAAAGTGGCCCTGGTGTGTCCCAACTCCATATGAAGAATCAAACTTGTGTAAAAAAACACTTGATAGATCTGTTTATTTGCAAAAAAAACAAAAAACAAAAACAAAAAAAAAACAGAGCAGCAGGCATTCAAGTCGTTTGCCCTTCTTTTTGCTAACTAACTAGTAGCCTTCAGCTAGAACAGAGTTTATGTAGCTGAGGGAAGATTGGAATTGTCTGCTATTTTCAGAAAGGGAGGATTGTCATGTGCACCACACAAAGGACAGAAAAGTATAAAATATGACAAAATAATCATTACATTACACTTCACATAGCAGATATGTGCATGTAGCTTTTTATTATTCACTGTAGCTTGCATCCCATCAGGATGAAAGGAACTGGGAAAGGCAACCAGCCTTAACTTAATGGTCCTGCAGCTGCTATGAAAAATGTAGAGATTAGAATCTTGTTTCAGATGCAAAGTTTGCTAGACAGTGATGACCACTGTTGCTCACACAGAAACTTTTTCTGTGCGTAATCTGGCTTTTAGCTATGTGGTTGTTTGCTCGCCTGCATTAAGCATTTGGTACAATGGACCAGATCTTCCAAAGCTTGATCACACCAGCAAAAGTAGCTGTTGGAGTAGGTCTACACATCCTTAAAGACCTTTTATTTTTGTTTCTGTATGTTACAACTGTTTTAGTTACTCAGATCAGAACTATTTCTCCTCGGATCTGTTTAAATAACTCCTCCAAACTGTGTTATACTGAAATATGTTTTTTCAGTCAACAATATGAAATATTACAGTGAATTTGACTTTAAGTTTAAATGTAGCACTCAGATGGGACACAACAGTGGTATGTGTGTGTGCTCTGTGTTGCTGTATATCCATGCTGTACATTTTTGATCTCTATGGCTCTCTATGGTTCTCCCCATCTGTTAGTCATGTTACTCCAAAATGATCTGGTTTCCTGTTTTTCACCACAATGTTTTTTCTGTTTCCTCCTCTCATTTTCCTTCTCTCCTCTGTAAATGTCTCACCCCTGTCCCTCAAACCTCCCTCTCCGACCGACTGACCTCTGACTTGTCCCAACGCCGGCTTTGACAGTGTGGAGTACACTCCCAGCTTTAACCCCATAGCTTTGAAAGACTCAGCCCTTTCCACCCACAAGCCCATTGAGGTGAGGGGTCCAGGAGGAAAAGCCACTATCGTTCACGCTCAGTATAACACACCAATCAGCATGTACTCACAGGACGCCATCATGGATGCCATTGCAGGGCAGTCACAGGCCAAAGGACATGACGGGTGAGCTCACACGGCTAAACTAATCCCCCCTTTTATGCTCGTCTCTTCAGGAGTCCAGCTGACACCATGTTGTATTCAGTCAGTTCACCCAGATTACAAATCAAGTTTACCTTTGAAAACGGGCCTAAAATATACCTGCTTTTTATAATGTAATGCGTGTTTGTGGTGCTACTGCACAGTGGAATGGTGGTTAGCACTGCAGCCTCACAGCTAGAAGGCTGTTGATTAGAACCTTAGCTTAGACAATGGCCTTTCTCTGTGGAGTTTGCATGCTCCTCCCATGTTAATGCAGGTTTTCTTCTGTACGCCGGCTTCCTCCCACCGTCCAAAAACATGCATGTTAGGTTAATAGGTCATTATATCCCCGATATACCATTATATCCTTGTCATGGAAATGTTTGCAATTGGATTTTAATAATAAATAAAGCTGTTTAGGTCCCACAAGGGGATGACCTGTGTCAAATTTCACAATTATTCAATTTATGGTTTCCCCACCAGGTGGCGTTCATGTAAAAAATCTGATTTTTGGCTATATCTCTGGAACTATATGTCTCATTGACCTGAAATCAAGTGCAAATAAAAGGTCATGACCTCAGGATGCATCCTGTCTTGATGTCATACCGGGCTGGTTCAAAGTTTTGATACCAGGTGGAGCTTTGTGACTGAACATGTGCGGCTTTATATTTTTGTATTGTGTCTAATCGAGGATTGGGGAATTGGAGGATTTTGGGTGTTTGGGGACATACACCTAATCATCGCTTCTGATAGCATAGGCCTTGTCTGAATTTGTCCTTGTGTGTTTGACTGATTGTGTTGGCCCTGTGATGAACTGGTGATCTGTTCAGGGTGTATCTGCCTCTCTCCCAATCATTGCTGAGATAGGGTCCAGCTACCTTCGACTCTGAATTGGATTGAGTGTGATGGAAAATGAATGAATGTTTGTGTTGCTACCTCACACGACCATTGTTCAATAGGAGAATAATAGGTGTACATTCTTTCCTATTAACTTTGAAATGCAAACTCTGACACATATTACCTGATATTTAATTGGCAGGCTTTAAATTAATCTACTATGTTGAACCTTAACCTTACCTTTAAGAAAATGCTTACTTCGTTTATTGTCTATTAGTACTGCATTTCAATTTAATAAGTAAGTGTCTTAGCAGTCACATTTCTATGGCACAGGTTCATTTGTGACATGTGTGATCCAAGTGATCAACACCAATAGTTTCCATCAGTTTAACCCTCTAGTATAGTTTCCAAATGAACTGTTGTTTGTTGCTGTAACCAAACCACAAAATGTAAGTATAACACCAAGTAAAGTGATGTCATGTTTAAAATGTGGGTGAACTGGCATTTTTCGATTTACAAGGCAAGTAAATCAGAGCTTTTGAGCATATGTCAGAGTCCATATTTTTTTGTTTTTAACCTGAAAAAAACACTTTTTTCTGAAAATGATGCATTTTGAACTCCAGTCTCTTGGAGGCTGTTGTCCCTATAAAGCCCCAGTTATCTCTGATCGACCAGATGGGAAGAAAGCTCCCTATTATTGGATAAGGTAAAAAATTATATTATTCATACATTGATTCATATTTTTATACCCCTTAAACCCAGTTGGGGTCACAGGGATGCTTGAATCTGTCCCAGGAATTACCAGACGAGAGGTAGGGTACACCCTGGCAGGCAGCAAAACTAATCACCAGAAAAGTGTTTCAGGGTGATGTGTGGGAAACAAGCGTCTGCAGACATGGTGTTTAGGTAGTTCAGAAACAGCTTCCTTTTGGAGGAAGGAAATGACTCCCTTTGGCATTGACTTGAAGCTTTAGAAAAGTACATATTGGAAATTAAAGGAGGAAAACAAAAGTATAATATGGCCTCTTAAAGCCTCTGCTGTTGGATAGGATGTCTACAGTAGTGTTTGGCTTTTTTGCTGTCTGTCTGCTTTTTATCCACATTCCTATGCTCATTTCATCCAACCAACAACACTCATGCTGTCTTTCTCCCATCCCTTCCCATCTTTCCTTCCTGACTGTGACCTCAGTGAGGAAGCAGGCTCTCCTTTAGCGTAAGTACAGCAGTATTGCTTTTCCATTCCAACTCTCCCAAAGTGCTCTTTTGCCTCTTTACTTTAAAATAACTTGTGCATTGCTCGATGCATCCCATTAAGTAACTTCCCATTGAACATGGTTGAACCTCCCTCTGCATGTTCACTGTATTATTATTACAGTTTGTGTGTTTATTGATGTTTTTTATGTATACCATAGAGTTCTGTTTGGTAAAGCTTGCTAACAAATCAAGGTGTCATTTTAATGTGTGGAAGTACCTACTTCCAGGTACTTCGGCCAAAGTGAGAAGCAGTGTCTGTGGATTTTATCATAACAGCATTCGGAACCTGATGGTATTTTGTCTAAGGGATTTAATAGCATGAAAGTTTTATGTAAATATATTTGCAGGTTTTCAAATACCTACTGACAGTCTCATTGACTCGCTCTCTAATATTCAGTGAGGATTGATGGAGGAACATTCTCTTAAACTGCTTTAACTCAGGCACCCTTAGAATAACTGACCATGATATGATAATTGCTCGTATTTAAATAAAAATAAATATCTACTTTAAAGTTGATGCTTTTAAATAGGTATTTTGATGGCATTGTATTTTTATGGTAGTATAATGTAATCTTTATCCTCATCACTCATGTGACATCAACCACGTAAGACTTGATATAACGATTAGAAAAAAGTTTAGACAATGTTAAAAATATGGATCAAAACACACTCAAACAAACATTTGTATAAAACCAAAATATTTTGCGTTTTGTTTGAAAAAAGTATTTCATATATTGATAAACATCCATTTTAGTATTTCTATATTGCATTAGATTCCAGAAATATTGGGATAATGGACATTTAGGGTGGAAAAGGGGTTTAGAATATTTGCTGATGTCATCATGATTTGAAACCAATCAGCATCCAGAAAAATCTGAGTGTTTGAGAACCAAAGTTCTTCAGAATAATTCAGTTTGTTAGTAAATGTGTGAGAAAAGTGATCAATTATTAATAAATTCAAAGACTGAAACAGACATTCAGATGGTTATAAATGAGGAAGCGAAGTTCTGTGATAGCGTTGGATTGTAGAAGTGCTGTTGGTTAAGTTCATCTTCATGTTTGTGAAGGAAGCAGTAATGCAGAATATTTCCTTTCATTATACAGTCACACATGCAACCTTCAGGAAGACATCTACCATTTTTTTTCAATAAGATAATGCAAAACCACATTCTGTACATATTACCAATTCAGAACAGGAAGAAGATGATAAAAGCTCCGAACTGAATTATCTCTGCAGACTTGACCAACACATAAATAGTTGGCATAGACCAAACATCAGAACCTTGACGCATTGGGAATGAGAATGTGTTGACTTGACCAGGTCCTAATAAGGAATGTGTGGAGGATTTTGAAATAAACAGAATGTAACAACAAACCTTTACAGTTGGACACCTTGAGAACTGTTTATGGGAATACTGAGTCTATATAAAACTTAAAAGATTGCATTTGTTAAAGTGTGATAAATTAAATGCTAAAATAGCTACATAAAATAAATTAAATACTAATTACAATGCTGAACACAATATATTTTGCGCTTATAATATAATATCTTGACTTTTACATTAAAAAAAATCAGATAAAATTGTAAGAATGACTGTATTTCTCATGTTTCTTCATTGTTCATTTTGATTCAAATCAAAGTAAAACCTTACATACCTCTGCCAGAAGCCACAAGTCTTGATAGATATATGTTAAAATGTCTTATCATTACCCTCTAAGACCAAAAAAGTACCATCACCTGCACTCTATAGGAGCAAAACTTGATACCAGCGGAAATTTTTTACAATGCTAAAAACATTTCAGTTTCTTTTGGTAAACACTTACATTTGCTACGTGGTATTGAATTTAAAAAAGTATATTTCCGAATGACACTCATTACAAATGGTAATACCGGTGAACCATTTTGCGTCATGGAAGTATGATACTTTATGAAAATTAAGTTTGCATTAAGTTTTTATGAAGTTAAAATAACAATTTTGAAGACGTTTAAATATTCTTTGCCTTACAGTGGAGCTCTGCCCATCAAAGAGCCCGTGGTAGACTGCGCATCTCCAGTGTACCAGGCTGTGATCAGGCCTGGAGAGACAACCCAGGACATGTCCGAGTGGGCTCGCCGTGCTGCCAATCTGCAGTCTAAAAGCTTCCGGATTTTGGCCCACATCACTGGCACTGAATACCGTCAGTACCCTGACCCTCATTTCCTTCCTTACATCCTTTTTGCTTCCACGTTTTCAGTCATAAGCCAGTCATGTCATTCTCATGTCAGTGCTGAATCCTTGTTTTTTGTATTTCTGAATGTTTAGTGCAAGATCCAGACGAGGAAGCGCTGCAGAAAGCAAGGTAAGACTTGCCTTTTTAGGAGGAAGTATCTTTTTCCTCCTTCTGTATATACTTTCTCAAAAGATTCCTTCAGAAACAGACCCTATCCGCACTTTCACCCTTCTGCCCCTGGAATGCTCGTTCATGTTAAATGGTTCAAGTGTGTAGTGTGTCCCGATTCTCCAGACCGGAAGTTCACCCCTCCCCTTTTGGACCCTCGATCCACACTTTGACAAAGTCCAAATCCATGCATAGATGGGAATCCATGGGAATATTGTGGCATTTCCTTAATCAAATTTCATATTCTGACATATTCAATCAACACTTTGAAAATCCAGATCCTGTGCCAGTGATGATATAATGTATATTTCCCCTTTTATTATGCTGTATGTGTGTAATTATTTGAAGTTTCATTACTTGCAACTACGTTTTGAATATCTGAAAATTAATTAACTGATAAAAGCAGATATTTTTGCTAACAATCACTTTGTTTTTATAGAACATAAAGCAGCCAATGTAATTATCTGATATACAGTTAATTTAGAATATAAAAAAACAGTTATTCCTCCACATTTAAAATCATACAGCAACTTTTCAGTAATTTTACAGAGACTGTCAAAATTTGTCTTTATTTGAATTACGTCAGAAAATGACCATTTCTACACCAGAAATAGAAATGTCCCAATTCTTCTGTTTTCCCACACTTGTAACCTACACATTCGAACATGTGTGAACTTCTACCAAATATGCACTTCATAGAGAGCCATAGGGTGTAGTGTGGGTGTTGGCACACAATAAAAAGAAATCAGCCCCTAAGCTTGTCCTTGTTTCTTAAAAGAATTTAACATTTTAGAGTATAAACACACTTCCAATCTTGCAAATAAATGTGAAATGGGCTGTCACGGATTGTGTCACAAAGAAATGGCAGGTTAAAAACAACACCTCCTGACTATCTTAACAAAAAAGATTTCTTTAAAAAGAAAACAAATGCACAAGATCTAATAGTGATGTTGTCCTCACAGAGAGAAGTTCGAGTCAGAGGTCAAAGGCCCCCGCTTTGCCAAGCTGAAGAACTGGCATCATGGATTGTCTGCACAGATCCTCAATGTCCAGGAATGAAAAGGCAAAGAAAATACAGAGGGAAGAAGAGTGGAGAAGGACGAATAAACAAGGGCAAACTCACTAGTTAACAGGAAGGAGGGATAAATTATGGAGTAAGAAAAAGGAGCAAGAGGAGGTGGAGGACACTCCTCGGGAATGTGAGATAGTTGTAGCCTAGAATAGCAGAATGTGAGATACTAAATGTTGGTGTGAGAATGCTATGTGTTTATAAGCTCAAATGTCAAATATATCTGTCCGCTGCGAAAATATGATCTCATACATGAGTTCCTCTTTCTTTCTTTTCTTGTTTGTTTGTTTTATCCGATTATGTGTTCTCTGTCTCTTAAATGAAAGTAAAGTTGTACAAAAAAGTAATAATCAAGTAAAAATGCAGATATTATATTTATTTTTGCCCCAGAACATGACCCGCATACACAAACGTGTGAATTTTAACACAATGTGCATGATTGTTAGATTCAAGTGTAAGAAATACACACACACACA
>JBAMHX010000024.1:6837852-6848389 GCA_037177515.1 Pseudomugil tenellus
ACACACACACACACACACACACACACACACACACACACACACACACACACACACACACACACACACACAAAGAGAGAGAAGCATGAAGAAAATGCAGAGGAAGAAACTTTACACTCGTATCCTTTTTAAATGATGCTGCAGTGACACCGTCTGACCAATAAGACTTATGGCATGCTTTTACAGGAAAACTTGTGATGATTACACATGTTCGATCAGCAGAAGCCTCATTGATAACAGAGATGGGGAATTTTTATGCTGTATAATTTCTGACCACGCTGATAATGCTCCATTGTCCCAGAAGTGGAAATAAAAGAATAAAACAGTGAGTTTTAGTGAATTGTTTGCCTTTTATCTAGCCTCAGCTTTTCAGGGCTTATCGCCTGGATCTGACTGCTGGTACACTTTTAAAAGCTGCTACTGGGTGTTGTTTTTTTTTTTTTTTAATTTAATTTCTCAAGTCTTTCAGGACCAAAAACAGTCTCAGTGCTTGTAGGATCCTTAGAACACGGCACATGAACAAATTCTTTATCTCTGTAAAACAGTCATTTCTTCTCAACATTTAGAGTGATTATCCTGCGGTGTGATTGTGACTCGCAGTGAACTTATACAGGAATAAAAAAGTGTGTAGCTGCCTTCGCTGAAAGTGCATCCAATCAGCCCTGAAATCAGAGCTGAAGAATCACCAGGCCCAGTAAGTCCCGTCTTCCAAGTAATTTTATTAATCTTGTTTTTTTTTAAAAAAAATTCTGGGTTAAGTCTCATTTTCTTCTCTTCTTCAACAAATTTGATCATTCTGACCAATTTATTTAACTAATCAGGCAGTAATGGTAGCAGGCCGAGATAAAGACAACATCTTAATATGCAGTCTGGCATAATGCAGCTTCGTACTCTCTAAATTAACTCCACAACAATTAAAAAAAACACATAAACAGAGGTGCCCTTTGGTCAATAATGCTATCAATGAAAGATGTTTTAAAAAACTGTAGAATGCAGAAACTCTTACTATGACAACTTTTTTAAAAGCAAATTTACTTTCAAGTGTCTATGAAATAAAATGTTGTATAGTAATTGTGTTAGCACAGATTTCCCTCCCAGTTCAACAGGCAGGTTTCACTGGGAAGGCCTGCCCACTCACAATTTAGGCTTTCCATCCAGACTTTTCAGTTTAACTCGTGTATTTTCATTTATAATTATTTAACAGTTATTTTTATAGCTGTGCTAAGTCATAATAAACACAAGTTGCTATCTATGACAAATAGACTTGTACTTATATAGCACTTTTTCCAGTCATGTTGACCACTCAGAGCACTTTACCCTACATAGCACAGTCACACACACACTCACACATCAGGGGCCAACTTGGGATTCAGCATCTTGCCCAATAACGCATTGGCATGTAGTCATGGGAAGTCTGCAATGAATCTCCCTACTTTCCAGTTAAAAGACGACTGCTCTTCCACCTGAACTACAGCCGCCCCTGCCTTTTAGATGTAGAGAAAACCTGCTTCTTGAGATATTTAGTAGTTGTGCAATGTCTTATTGCAATATTTGGTGTGAAGTCATAGGTTAGCCTCAGTGAATTAGAAACAGACTGATACATTTGGACAGTGGACACAAGCCAGCGGTGCATTGACAACATATAATCAACCACTTCCAGCAGCTCGGGTAAATGCAGCAATGTGGCGAGACTTAGCAAGATAGCCATTGCAACCACAGATGTATCTCTCCTCATTTCTTCTAATTTCAGTCACACTCATCCTTAGTAAGTGTAGCAAGTCGTAATTACATTTTCAGTATATTAGCTGTCGGTTGCTTAATCTTTTATCGAGTTAAAGTAAGTTGGTCCATGTCAACCAGGACCCTCTTGGTTGAACCCCAGTAGCGTTTCTCTAAACTGAACTTGTGCAAAATGTGCAGCGTTCCTCCACGGTTCCTTTGACTGGGATGTTTGCTAAATTACTACAAAATCTGCATTGTTCTGAGCGTTTGGGTTGTCTGTAAAATTTGATTAATGGATCTGAACGTATAAGTTTACGTTAGATTTTTGGTGGAACTCATCTTGGACTCAGGCTGTCATTTAATTAAAAGGTATATTACGGGTTAGAATGACTAGACTTACATCATTATTTATAAATGAAATGTTCAATTTTCTGTTATATCTGTTGTGTTACAGCTGATTAATTTTTAAGTGTCAAAGTTTTATTTCCCAGTAGTAGAAGAAAATACTTCTTAATACAACTTGTCCTCTAATAAATGTAAAGTTAATAAATGGGGCGCACCAACAGGAAACAACTGACTGCCCTGGTTTTTGCGTGCCTGTCCTTTGATGTTATTTGACACAAAACGCATGAATAAAATTAAGAGAAGGTGAGTTTCAGGGTTAGATATGTATGTCACATGTGTCCCATGACTATTTGGAAGAAGACAAAGAGGACAAATCAAGACATGCGGTCTTGCACACACTCTTTGTAATGATATGCAACACAGAAGTGTTTTTTTTCTTTTTTGTGGCGTGTGTTTCTTACAATGCGGGGTTTAAAGGGTGGTTTCACTTTTCTCTGCTCCAGCAGGACCCAGTCGATCTCTCTGAAGAAGGGATGGGTTTTGATGGCCTCCTCGCAGCCCTGGCTCACCACGCAGCCCAGACGCTTGGCCGGGTTCTTTGTCATGAACTGCACACAAAAAGGTTTGGATGAAATTACAGTCGAAAAACAAAAATCCAATGTAAGACACAATGCTGCTGGTTCATCTAGACATGGTGAGGACAGAAAGAGCAGAGAAAAAAAGAAAAAGAAATGTTCTAATAATAAAGCTGAAGCATTAACGGCTCTTTGGATGGCAAACAGGAGGCAATGAACCGGGTCAGCAGATTACTGGCGTTACAGTCGCTGAAAGCAGCCACGCTTCTGTTGGGTTGTCTGTTTGGGACTGTTAGTGCACTTGCTGTTGTACTGTGGTTTAAAGTTCGCCTCGTCATCACTTAAAACCTCTGACTAATTGTTACTCTTGATATCCCAACACATCCGCATTACGTGCACGCTGAGACTGATTTGCAGGTGCAGCACAAGAGATCGGCCTTGCCTAAGAATAGGCCTAAATGACCAAAGAATCATTAAAAAACAGTTTGCTCATTTATCAAATTATTTAAAAAAATAAACTGAGATTTTTCTTCTTTTAATTCACAAAACTGAATATGTTGTAAAATTAAAACAAAAAGAAAAAAATATTTTAATTTAGAGATTCTGTGTCTAGGACGAAATTTAAGTCAAATTAAAGTAATTTTTCAATTTGCTTTACACCCTTTCCGGTAATCAGCAATGATCCATGAGGAGATTTTAACAGCTCTTCAAGCTGTGGAATGGGAGGAATTATTAAAATGTTTCATCATGGCGGAGAGACGACCCCTTACCGCTCGAAGGATGGAAACAGCCTCCTTGCTGAGCCACACAGGATAGAGGACGTCGTCATGGAGAATCGACTCAAACAAGTCGTCTTCATTATCTGCTTCGAACGGAGGCTGTCCGGCCATCATCTCATACATCAGAACCCCTAATGCCCACCAGTCCACAGAAGCCCCGTACTCCAGCTCCTGCAGAATCTGAATCCAACAACATCACACAGTTCAGCATCGGGAGCCGATTATCTGAGCAGTGACTAAAAACCATGTGACCATCATGTAAAATAAAACATCTAGAAGGAGCGTAAAGTAATTAAAGAATAAGCAGTACGTCATCATCAGCAGTGGAGACAAAAGAATAAATTAAATAAATTTTCAAGACACATTAGAAAAGACATAAAACAACAGATTGTGTTTGCTGGGTTGATTTTCAAGAAAATTCTAAAGACACACAAAAATCCTGCTGAGTAGTTCAGCTGCAGTGCAAAAGATTTCTTCTGATACTGTTAGTCCATGCTTTTGTAGCCACATACACACATTTGTGTACTGAGGCAATGCTGCACAACAAGCTGCAAAGGCTTTGCTCATGTGGACATTTGAGGCTTTCACAAAATACAACTCCTTGATTTAGAAAATAAACTCATAAATAAAGCAATGGTCATAGGAAATAGCATATATTTATAAGATGAAACCAAGCGGCGTGCCACTTAACTATGTGGTAGATTATGTGTGGTAGATATCCAAGTCTACAAATTACCTACAATTATTACATTTATACGGGATTTATCTCTATAATGCAGGCTTTCAGAAGCAGAACAAACTGTTTCATTCATCCTTTTCTAATATGTAAAGTCTTCCCTTCATTCTTGATGTATTCAAGCTGTGCCCTGCTGGACATGCTAATTCACACAAGGCACTATAAGGTATGTTACATTGCTTTTCATTCACCAGGGCTGCCAGAAAATCTAAAGACAAAGGATGTCGTACACAAGGTCAGAGGAGGAACAAGGCTTAGGGGTATATCCACAAATGCCCCCAATCCTCGAACAGACACAATACAATAATATAAAGACGCACATGTTCAGTCACAAAGCTCCACCTGGTGTTGAAACTTTTTTTTGGGTTCAGGATCGGATGCATCCAAAGTTATAGCTAAAAATCTGATTTTTCGAGAATAAAGCACCACCTGGTGGGGAGACCATAAATCTGATAATTGTGAAATTTGAAACAGATCGTCCTCTTGGGGATTTAAACAGGTATACTGAGTATCAAAATCTAATCGTAAATAGTTCCAGAGATTTAGGCAAAAATGTGATTTTTCATGCATACAGTGCCACCTTGTGTGGAAACCAAAAATCTCAAAATGCTGAAATTAGATGTACGTCGTCCCCTTGGTGACCTAAACAGGTACACCGAGTATCAAATTCCAATTGTGAAAACTGTTCGAGTTATTGTGCTCACACGAAGGATTTCCGGCGACGGCGGTTGTGATACCATTGAATCCCCGACGCTCCGCGTTCGAGGATATAATGAAGCTATTGCGAGGAAATAATCATATCTGACCAACAAAGATTTAATGGGAGAAAAGCAGCAATAACACACGTTGTTATTGTTGTTGTTTTTATTCTCAGATGTAAGTCGCTTTAGAGAAACGCGCCTGCTAAAGGACTGTAGAATAGAGTAGAATAGCATAACATGAAAGCATTAATGGCACTTGAGAAGAATTTGAAGGCATCTTTGTGAGCATTATGTTACACGTTGCAGGGACATGATCATATTATTCCACATCTCATAATAACCGATGGCATTCAAATGGTTTGAAAAAACAGGAATAAATATGGAATGAATGGCATAAAAGAGGATCAGCAAATAAAGAAGTGGATTTGTTAATAACAAGCTGCACCACTACGGAAACATCACTGTGATCAAATCCTTCTGCAGCCCAGATACCAAACCGTTAACTGTGGGGCTGCATCAAGCCTACATACAGATGGCAGGAGTTTTAATCTGCCATCTTGGCCATTATTTAAATCCCTCACTAACCAATCAAACGCATGTCATGATGTCCCCTTTCCTGTAGCTTTACTGGTTTTCTTGTGTGATTGTTTATTCGGGGAAATCAGTTTGGAGAGTTTGAAAGATTTCAGCTGCATCTTAAGAGTTCAGGCAGAGAAATACGCCGCTGCTGTTGGTCTGATCTCTGAGCCCAGCTCACCTCAGGAGCGATGTAGTCAGGCGTGCCGCAGAAGGTGGTGGTGGTCACCCCGTTCATGATGCCTTCTTTGCACATACCAAAGTCTGCCAACTTACAGTGACCCTCTGCGTCTAAGAGGATGTTATCCAGCTTCAGATCCCTGTGAAATGAAGACACAGATCAGGATGGAGAGTGGTGGGCAAGTGCCATCTGCCTCCTAGAAAAGTTTGGTTTATGTAATTTGAGGCTTTGCGAGTACTTACCTGTATATGACTCCGTTACGGTGCAGGAACATGAGCGCTGAGGTGACTTCAGCAGCATAAAAACGAGAGCGAGGCTCATCAAACTTCCTGGATCGCTGAATCTGGAACATCAGATCTCCTCCGTTCACATATTCCATAACAAAGAATAAACGGTCCTGCAGAGAGGAGGGAAATAAAGTGATGTACGAGAGGTGAAACTGAGATGAGCTATTGCAGTTTAATGCTTTTGTTGGGGTCTTACCCGTGTCTGGAAGCAGCAGTAGAGCTGGGTGAGGTAGGGGTGTCGGCGGGCGAGGGCAAGGATTCGCTTCTCTGTCATGGTGCAGTCCACGTCATCATCCTGAAGGATCACATCCTTCTTTAGGACTTTGACGGCGTAAACGTCCTCTGTGCCCTTCAACTCTGCCAACATCACCTGGACAAGAAGTGGATCGTGAGGTGACATGTCGTTTTATATTCCAAATGGGTTTTAATAACGTCAAATCTGCATTAGTTCTCAGCTGAAAGTTGAACTTTCTTTTACAAAAAAAAAAAAAAATAGGAAAAAACACTACAGACATTATTTCACCAAAGCCCTGCAATGGAAATCTTATAAAATACTTCTATTAATACCAAGCAGCACTAATCGGAGCTGCATTGTCTTAAAAATCCCATCAGGAAGTAAATTTAACTTCTTGATTTTGGATTTTTTAACTAAAATCAGACATTGTTGGATAAAACCTGCTTATTCTGCGGCACAAAATACAGATTTAAGTTGGACAAAGAAAATAAAATTCAACTTGATGATTATCGGTAAAAATAAAAATCAGATGAGATCCTGACACATTTTTCCGCTCTGATGGGGTCCAGTTTGAACCTACCCGATACTACCACTACCACAGTTCTGAAGCATGGAGGTGGGAGTGTGAAAATATGTGAATGAATTCGTGAAAATGAGTTGGAAAGATTACTTTTTGAGAGGGCACTCTCCTTGGATACATTGAAATGCCTGATGACAAACTCCCAGACAGTCGACACAAAAGTTGATCTCCAGCCAGAAAAAAAGGGAAACAATTATCTGAAACTGTATTCCACCTTGACTCAAATCTAACTGCATAAATTCCTACAATTTATTAACATTAAAGAGTTCTGTTGCATTTTTATCTTACTGTAAACCTGCTTTAATAGAAAGATATCTCAACACTTTGTGTCGCATTAAGATAAGCTCGGAAATTGTACGATCATTCTTAGATACAGACATGTTTGGGTTGAATCCAGGCAACTTTTAGCATGTATGGCTCAGTTACAGCTCTGGTAAGTGTTTTGTAGCCCAGAAGTGGTCCTTATACAGGAAGCCTGCCTGGACATTAATGTAATTTCCTCATGGGCTACAGGTAGTTGTTAACACGAATGACCCAGATTTTGCAGCCACACTTCTTGATTTCATGAGTCAAGGCTAAATTTGGGTCAAACGAAAATGCACATTGGTGCCATATTTGGGCAAAAAATATATATAGCTATCTGGGTTTTAATGTTGGACAGTTTTAAATAAAATGTTCAGGGAGGCTTCTAACCTCATCTAAATGAGACGCAAAAGTAGTGCTGCAAGCCGTAAAAACCAATATTTATTTCAAGCAGCAATACAATGTTGCGCTTTTTCAGGTTTGTTTAAATGTTTGAGTTTCTTTCTGGCCAAACAGCAATAATGACATCAATGTACAAAGTGTTTTCGTTATGATGTTGGTACCTTTAAGTACTAAAATCTGTCACAGTTGTTGGAAGTTTTGCAGACTAAAGTAGGGAAATAAACAAGAAAGCAGGTTTTTGTGTAGCTAAGCTAGTGATCAGTGTTCTGTATATACAGAGGCTGGAAGTTCTTAGATTAGGATCTGTTTACTGGGTATAATCCTTTACCCTCTGAATGACTTCAAATCCTCTTTACAACAACAAAAAAAGAAAAATTAATAAACAAGAAAAACTTAGATTGTTATAGAAAAAGAGCAAATGCGCAGGCAAAGTAATGGGAACAATTAAAACCTTAGAAGAGCCGAGGGGATTGCAGTCAGGTGGGTTAGCTACTACAAACAACCCACTGTAAGCCAACGCATCATATGCACAGGAGAGATGGGGGGCTTAAACAGAAGCAGCTCCTCATTGATTATTCACGTTACCATTGTTACTAAAAGCCTTTAAGTTATAAAGATAATAAGCAGCAAACAAATGAGCAACCCCCTCAAACGCCTCCCCCACACTGCCGCACCTTGCCAAAGCTGCCTTTGCCGAGAACTTTGATAAAGTTGAAGTCCTTAAGGGTCCTCCTCTGGCTCTGTCCATTCTCCCTGGCCGCTGAGGAGGAGGACGATGAGGAGTTGGTGGAGTTGGAGGATGAGGAGGAGGAGTGTTGGGGTCCCTGCTGGTCAAGCGACAGCGAGTCCTGCAGGCGATCTAACTCCGCCAAGTCTGTGGGCGTCATCGGAAATCACATCAGTGAAAACGGGCTGACTGCCTTTTACTGCCCATGTATAGCTGTTAAGGAAAATTACTGTTTTTTTTTAGAAACAATACTCATTTGGTATCGATTCCACCTAAATAAGGTTTTAAAAATGGATATCATATTCTCTGTGTGAAGCTGAGTGGATTCAGTGATGGTATCTCATTACAAGGAGATTAAAGGACATGATCAGCATTGTCATCGCTTGGCTCAATAAAAACAAAAATACTTCTGCAAAGAGAAAGTTAACTTTCCATCTCTCAGCTTGCAAAGTGTGATAATGTGATGACTCACTGTGACAACCAAATGGTGGTGGGCGGTGTGGGATAAATCAAGTTTTGTCCTTTGTCCCTTTCTCTACTTATTTTTACAAAAGGAGCCACAATATTAAAATGAAATCAAATTACTGATTAATGGCTTATTTGTTTATTAAACACATTCAAATATCCTCCTTTTAGAAACTCAAATTGAAGAGCTTCAGAAAGTGTGTATGAGTTTTGTGTGTTGGGTTACCCTGTTGCGAGGGGGAGGTGGGGACAGCTGGCTGGCTGAAGCTGTTCTCCTCAGTCTGAGAGAACTCAGGAGGAGACTGAGGAGGGTCCTGCCCTGGAGTCAACTGGAGACAAAGAATCAACATGATCAGACACTTAAAATCTTTTACATGAATTGTGATGTAGCTGAAATGTGATGAAAGTAAAGCGACTGTCTCTGTAGGGTGATTACTAACATGTTAAAATATCTATTCCTGCTGGTTTAGTAGTCTAATCACCTACAGATTACATAAACAAGTTTAGGAAGTGCAAGAAAAAAAGATTATAATCTGATTGGAGCCTCTGGGTAGCGGTTGCTAAACTGAAGCTAACGCGACATTTTTTGTTATATTTTTCCCACAATACGTCTGATCCAAACAGGCTGAAAGGTGGATGTGCATGGATATATGTTAAGTCTTCCATGGAGATGTTTTACCTTCCTCCTGCGCTGCGCGGTGTTGGATATCTTGTCTGGTGTGACTCCCAGGTCAGAAAGGACCTTGGCGATTCCTCGGGCGTCCACACCACAGTTTGGTGCTACATTGGTCTCACACCGCCTGTGCACATTCATCTTACACACTGCAAGAGAGGAGAACGGGTGAAAAATTCATTTTAATAGAAAAACATCTATTCCACAAAAAAGGGGGCTTTTATAGGTATAGGAGGACTGTGGGGCCACAACGGCAGATATATGTTATTCAAAGTTCTTGCTTGTACACAATATTCTGCAGAATTTAGTCTGAAATGCTGCTTTGCACAAGTGAACGTGCCTGTTTGTTGCGTACAGTTTCAAATAAGTTAACCAAGTATCTGTGTGGTTTAAAGCATTCGACATCTTAATGTTTTGGCTTTTAAATTTAAAGAAACAGTCTTGCAACTCTGCAGAGACACACAGCAAAGGGCAAAGTAAGAACCTGAACTCCTGACTTACTGTTTCACCAAACTTCAGCCTTTGTGCACCTGTGTATGTCACTGAGCGACCCGGTGGCTCTTCCACAAACAGGGTGCCTGTATCACCACTCACACAGTGTGTATTTGTGGTAAAACACTACAAGATCAAACCTTTAAGTACTTTGCTTTTGTTCCCTTTGGCTTGTTTGGGAAATTTGGGATATGACTTTCACTATTTCTATCGGTTAAATTTCGTAAATTATGAAGGACATTAAAAATGATTGGTGGAGGCTTAATTTGCAAACGGCTCAAGTTGCTCCATGAGAGACTTCTAAGACGATTCATTTGGATCTGTAGGAGATGGATGTTTGAGGGGAATACTGTAACAGTTTCCCTGCTTCATTTACTTCCTAATAGAGATGCATGACATACCAGTGCTAATATTGATATCAGCAGATCGGTATTGGTTCAATAAGTAAAACGGGGCGGATATTAACAACCAATATATACTAAGAGCTACATGTCTGTGTGTGTGTCAAGTAATGAAGGTGGCATGAAATCCAGTGATCGTGATGCAGCACAGCATTGTGAGGCCTTTAACACGTTCAGGTTGTTTCTCATAGTGGCGAAATACTTAAAAAGCAGTATGCAATACTTACAAACTTGAAGTAATGTGAAGAGGATGCAAATTATTTAGCACCACCAATTTTATACAATCTGATAAACCACCTTCCAGAAGTTCCCAAGCAATGGCATGAAGCTAATGCTGATTTTGTACAGAAGTTAATGTTA
>JBAMHX010000024.1:6868501-6884743 GCA_037177515.1 Pseudomugil tenellus
CTAAATACTGGAGCTATCTTGCTATCTCATCTCTACATCACTCACATGTATGGAAGGAAAGATGACAACAGACCCCACGTTTAAAAAAAGCGAAGTTCTCCTTTAATGTCCCTTAAACAGTCTTTTTAAAACAGAAGGAAAGGCATCAACATAACACATGTGAGGGGACGCAAGTCTAATTAAAATCTCTACAAAAATCATAAACAAAATGAATGATTATACTGAACATTTTCAGCAGGGTAATTTTCCTTTTTAAAATAATTTCACCTTTATTTAAACATAAAAGAGAAAACAATATTTCTCAAAAGAGTCCTGACCAAGAAAAGCTGCAGCAAAGAGTTACAAGGTTAAACATTTAAAACACAAATTAGAGACAAAACAAGTCGATTTAGAGGTTTTGACCTCAACCATTCTTGGTTTAGATAAAATGCACTCAATGATATAAGTTCAGACAATTTCCATTTTTTTTCTGCAATAAATTCCATGCAGAAGGTACAAAATAACCCCCACCTACACAAGTCAGTTAGGACATATGAAACAGATAAAAACAAAAGGCCTTGTGAACATAAAATGTATAAATCAGCTTTTTTCCAAGCAGCCAGGAAAACAAGTACAGGCAGGCAATAAAGCGAGTATTGTCTTGTCATGAAAGTAGGATTCTCAACACAAAACAGGGAAAAAAAGAACCATGATGATCTAATATTGCGTTTACCCGAACGCTCGGTTGCAACAGTGGAATGGAAGAAAGGTGGAAGAAGCTATGACGTGTTTATGGTCTTTAAAGAACACCATTTACTCTCTTTTAGTCTCCTCAGCCGTCGCCATGTTTACTATATGGCTATTAAAAGTGACGTTAGACTTAAATTCGGAATTGAACTCGGAACAATGTGCTACCTAACAACCGTGCTAATATAAAGCATGTGCGGGAATACACAGGCAGTGATGTCTGCTAATGTTTGGCACAGACGTGTCCATGTTTGTATATAAAAGCATAAGTAAGGCTTAATTTATTGTGAGCGTTAAATACACACGTGTGTTCAACCTAAATTGAGCATTTATCCTTCGCTCTCTGTATCACACACACTAGAGTTTGGCCTGACGCTGACATGTGTGGGCCAACTCCAACCAGAACAGAGCAAACTGGGTCAACTACCTGAAAAGCAGACAAGTGTATTTGTGTTTTTCCAAAGCTCTCAGGTTGGTGAAGTTGCAAACGCTCTCTTTCCTGCGAGTAGCAGCAAGTGTAATAGCAGGAGCTGGAAGGCAAGGCAGCTGTGGGAATTCACACAGCTAAACAAGCAGAATCAGTGTTAGTCATTACTGAGGTGTATTGATACAGCTGAGCATACCTGTCAAATGATGTCTAAATTACTCTCATTATCATGCGTCATATTCACACCGTAATGCAGCATTGAGAAGTCTACCCGTTACAGCATTAGAGTTATAATATGAGATTCTGCACTGTATCCTGTTTATTAGGGTTATGTGAAAGTTAAATGTGTGAAACCTGAGTAGTTTTTATGTTTTCTGCAGAGGGAGGAAGATGGACTCCCTGCCATCTGTTTGAAGCATTTCTGTTTGTGTCTACACAAATATCATATTCTAAGAAAACAAGGCCTATGCTGTTGGAAGCAACGGCTAGGGGTACTTCCTCGAACGCCCCTAATCCTCCTATTCCTCAATCCTTGAATAGACACTATACAGTAATATAAAACCGCACATGTCCAGTCGCAAAGCTCCACCTGATGTGGAAACTTTAAATCGGCCCGGTATGA
This sequence comes from Pseudomugil tenellus, assembly GCA_037177515.1. Classification (NCBI taxonomy): domain Eukaryota; kingdom Metazoa; phylum Chordata; class Actinopteri; order Atheriniformes; family Pseudomugilidae; genus Pseudomugil; species Pseudomugil tenellus. The sequence goes on from JBAMHX010000024.1 coordinate 6,870,277, forward strand.
CGTCAGGACAGGATTAATTCTGAGGTCATGACCTTTTATTTGCACTTGATTTGAGGTCAGTGAGACAAATGGTTCCAAAGAAATAGCCAAAAATCAGATTTTCTGTGAATGAAGCGCCCCCTGGTGGGGAAACCCTCATTTTGATCGTCGTGAAATTCGATACAGATCTTCCTCTGTGGGACCTAAACAGGTACACAGAGTATCAAACTCCAATTATGAAAACGGTTCTAATTATCGCGCTCACACAAAGGATATATGGCGGTGGACACGGGGACGCAGGTCGTGATGACACCAATATTTCCCAGACACTCCGCGTTCGGGGATATAATGAAAGCATGACATTACCAACATTTGAAAAGTTAAATTGTATGTTTTTTCCTAAATAGACTTGCTCTGTTAAGGGAACATTATCTTTTCAACCTTCATGTCTGAAAGGTACAGTTCTGACTTTAAGCAGGTAGATTGACGCGGACTTAACCCGCTTGAAGATCTATTACAGTGTCCGCTAAATTACCCAGTAGACTATCTCGTTCAGACATACAGGTTAATGTGCGGACATTAACCTGTGGGGGAGGGAGGGGGAGATGGGGGGGGGCGCATGCTACCATGCAAAGCGATGACGTAACCAAAAATAAACACAGAAGACTAGAACCTAACATGAGTAACCGAGAGATAAGAAAATATCAAGAAACTGTGAGACAACAAAGTCAAAGATCTCCTGGCAGCAAGGGCTGATGAAAGTATGAGAAAATGTGTTCATGGAAAAGCGCGGGGTTCTGTCGTTTATGACCGCATCAAACCCAAGTTGGAGAAGCACCAGATAAATAAAATCAAACAGCAAGTGATTAACAAGCTCAAAACTATGAAGCGGCAATACCACAAGGTCAGCGACCATAATAGATAAATGTGGAACTAGACATCGCGACAGTAAACAAGCCGTTCTCAACAACAGGTAAATTATATTCTGATCCAATATGTTTTGTTGTTGTCATTACTGTCACTGTTCCAGGATGACAGTCTTACACAGACATTTACCGTTTATGTCTGTGTAATCTCTCGTAATGTTATTACATGTCCGAATAGACGTGTCTGGGTAAAGTCCAGGTGGTAAATATCCAGATATTACCCGGTTAATATGTCTGAAAAGAGTTTTAGCTGGACTGAGCAGTAATGTAAAGGTTGGTGCATACTGCAGGAAATGTACAAGAACACATAAAAATCAAAATTGATTTCATGGGGATTTTAAAGATTCTTTCAGTTTTACAACTAAATACCTATAAATACTTCCTTATGAACCTGCAAAAAGAGGAGGGACAAAACTTATTCATTTCACCTGCCATCCCTGAGCTCTCAAATATCCTCCCACTTCTTGTCTTTCACTGAGAACATGCATTAAGCACCCTGCTGCATGCTTACACACACACAGACAAAGGTTTGACCTGCTTTAGCATCAGCAGGCAGAGCATCATGCTTGTCTTTGTGTGTAAGCAAATGTTTTATCACTGTCACAACAGCACATCTTAAATCCAGCCTGCCCTACTTAACCAGTAGGTCACTAAAAGGGTGGGGCCGACGATGTCATTGTCCGGTGACTTTGCGTAGCGAGAGAATGGGGTCTCGGGGTCAGAAATGAAGTGAGAGATGATGGAAATACAGTTATGACCACAAGGATGATCAAAGCCATGAAAGAGAGAAGAGAGAGGGCTAAGCGGGGTGGGGGGGGGGGGTGGGGGGGGGGACAACGGCTACATGCTGCCCCCTTATACAAAAGTATTATGATGCTAATGGTTGATATTTTTAACTTGACCTGATTGTTTTTCATGTAGAGCTGCGCAGGAAGACAAGCTCACCATAACAGAGTAGGTATGTTAATATCAGGGATCCAACCTGAGTTTCTGTTCAATTATTTTTGTATCTCAGCAGGGTTCAGTAAAAGTGGATGATTTAACACGACAGAAATGTTAACTTCCACTATTTTTGACTCTCCGGCTGCCAGGTCCCTGAAAGGTCAGCCCTCTCAGTGGCACCAGCTCTTAACCTTTTTAACAACCATGACCCCTTTCAGGATAAAAATATGTTTTAACCCACCCATCTCACCCCGGGAAAGGCAAAGTTTAGAAGTGACTAATGCTGCAGCCAATTCTGCATGTCAGAGTTCATCAAATATAACTTGAAACAACCAGTTTCTTATCACCCTTGCAGGCAATTGCACTGTTGGTGTCAGTATGATTTAATGAATTCATTTAATAGCAAACTATAACTGCTGGGTTTTCAGAGCATAATCCGATGACTAATGGTTACCTATCATTTTAAAAAGGACTTTCACTATAATCATCTCCTTTCTGGCGTCTTTCCATGGGTCTTGGTGTACAGCTTTTAAAATCTATGCGAAGAAGTTTAAAAACTAAGATTTAATGTGGATTATCTTGTCGTTTTCAAAGCTTGGAGGTCTATCATTTAACCGTATTACTGCAGAATCCTTTACATGATGTAGAAAAAAAAGCTTTATAAATATCCATATTATCATTTACCTCTGACAAAAATCCTGTGAAATTAAAAGTCTCTAAACTGGACCAATGCCGCCAGTAATGTAATTATTGATCAAACTGCTACATATTTGTGTTTACATGCTCAAAGAACTTAGATGAACAGTGGAGTTTAACTGTTTATTGATGCAGCCAAATTCCCAACAAAGCTCTTGCTTCCTTTGTCAGACAACAGTTTCTTTACTAAAAATCTAACATTAACACTTACTTTAATAAACTAATACTATATTTTTAAAACTACATTTAATTTGCAAATTCTACAGTTAAAACCTTCTTATTTTATTTAACTTGAATGTGAGTCCAATAAAAACCACATATTTTAATTTATTCAAAGTAACTAAACTGGTTGAACAACTTCCTTAAAAAGGATTGTGGACAGAAGCTAAGCATAGCTCTCCAGTCATTACTTCTGGCATGGAGTGTGTGTGTGTGTGTGTGTGTGTGTGTGTGTGTGTGTGTGTGTGTGTGTGTGTGTGTGTGTGTGTGTGTGTGTTTGTGTGTGTGTGTGTTTTGAAGTATCAAACAGTAGCTGTCTGACATGTGACATGGCTTGAAGTCCCTGCGAGGAAATGCTACACTAAGTGGTCATTGTGTGTCAGGCTGCCAGAAGCTTCTAGCAGGTTCGGGCTCCTGACCTCCAGCCTGACATATTTACATGTACATAGAGCCTTCATCTACACCTCATCTGCCTCTCTTTATCTCCTTCATCACTATTTCTCTCCTCAGTCTTCACCTCTTTTGCACCTCCTACAAACTTAATCTTTTTTTCACTGCTGTCATTTTCTCTGTTCACATTTGACTTCAAATAATCCTAACTAAAATATTATTAAACACAATATAACAATAATGAATCACACACTGTTTAATAAAGGTTAGCACTGCTGTCAATAATCTAGCCAACATATTATGCACACTGTATAGATATAGTCAATATTAACTCATTTTAGCGATTGCTGTATTTTTCCCTTATATATTTGGAGAATATGGACTAAAAGGTAACTACATGAACCCATTTAAGGCTTTTAAAGGTATATTTATGTTCTCTATTAGTTAATAGTACACATAAATACTGTCTTCTCTGAGTGTTAGGGTACAAAATTATGAGGTAATCTGTACTTCATAAAGAAGATTTTATAATTTCCTTAAAAACATTTAAAGCTGATTTCATTAAATTAGTCCTGGTTGCAGATTGGTTATCTACCAGTCAGAGTGGTTTGATCCTAGGTTACAAAAAAAAAAGTAAGTTGCTTTGGAGAAAAGCGTCTGCTAAATGACTGTAATGTAATGTACATTACAGATACTTCACATTAGAATGCAAAACGAGCACCAGAGGAACAATCCTGATCTAAGTGAACTAAAAAGTGCAAAGGTACAAATAAGGAACATATCTTTAAGGAGAACTGACAGTCCTTTGTAGAAATGATTTGCTATTTTTTACCTCTTTCTCTCCGGGAGTGAGACAGCGACAGGGAATACTGGTCTTTCTGAGCTGTTCCATTGAGGTGATGTATTGTAGACAACAGTACACCAAACAAAAACTGTGATAATTGCAAAGTGGTGGGAGTAAAAAGCAAGATGTTACTACCGTGTATGAATACAAATGACATTCTTACAGTTTATATCTATTGCATTCCATTTGCTTTTAGCCAGTTCGAAACAGAGTAGTAGATCAATATGTTCACCAATAGCCTTTGAAATAGCCTAAAACTTGAATTCTGATTAATTAATGTACGCAGTACGAGAGGGATTTCATGGGAATGCGTGCAACTGCTGAAATGGCACAACTAGCGTGTAAATGTAAACTAACATCGCTGTTCATCCAGGTCCTGGGTTGTTAAAGAGTCAGCGTAGAGAAACAGAACTTGATTTTTTCAAGCAGAGAATCACATCAAACATCCTATCAAGCCTTCAAACCTGAATTCAAACATGAATTTTGAACTTCTGTAAATAACCTGCAGTGCAAGGAGGAAGAGTATTTACAGCATTAGTCCTCTTACCCACATTTCAATGTCTTTACCCTTAAAACCAGATTACAGAACACCGATATTATCAAAACTCTCTCAGGAATGATGAATGGCTCTGTGTGGTAACAGCTGACTCTTTAGGTGAAAAATAACACCAAGAACATTGGTGTTGCTGATGTTTTCATGGTATTTATATCCTGTATAGGAAGTTTACAATCCCGTCTTAAAATATAGTGTTCAGGATAACATCATTATTGCATTTTTTAGTTGATCAAGTTGGTCCCCAAAAGTCTGACACCAGCCTGAATGTAATGCGTCTTTGCAATGGATCTGCAAGAAGACGGCGCTGCTGTAGGGCCGTATTTCGTCAGCCAATACAAAAAAAGTAGCTCAAAGTTGAGTATTGATGGATCGTGTGATAGTCATAGTACAGAAACTCAGTTTATAAAATAAAAGGGACATTTTTAAGCGAATGAAGCGTTTAACTGAAGGCAGGTTTATACTTGTGAAGCGTCTGCATCAGGTGTAGTTGTTACACATGAAATGTGTGTTCATATATAAGTGCAGTGTAGGAGTGTTGGGTTGGGTTTTGTCTCAATATGCAGGTGGTAGTCGGGCTGGTATAGTAAACTCCACTGGGTGGAGTTTTTTTGCTGGTTCGCTTAATTTCCGGCAACTATTTCCTGTTTTACAACAGTGGCGGGAAAATGTATTCATTCAGTGACAAGAATTAAACATTTAGAAACACTATGATCAATCACAAGAGAGTACTTCCGCATATGTTTACGTAGAGGTCTGAAGTAGCGCACACTGAGCTTCTGCAGACCATAGCCTACAGTGGTTACAGCGTAGCTGGCCTGATGCAGTCGCCACACCAGCATGTAGACTGGTGAGAGTCTGTTCTGCGAAGCAAAATTTGACATATAGTGTGTTAAAGCAACTTGCAAGTCAGGACTTTCACAAAAAAATTCAAATAATAATAATAATTTCTGAAGACTGAGGTTCAACGTTCATAGTAGAAAATGCACTTTAACATCCAGCACGTCTTCATTATATCACTGAATTGTGTATTTATGAAATTAAATTATGGTTTTATCACGACCGCCGCTGGATATCCTTCGTGTGAGCGCAATAACTCCAACAATTTTCACAATTGGATTTTGATACTATATCTGTTTAGGTCCCCAAGAGGACAACCTATATCAAATTTCACGATTATTGGTTGTAATGGTTTCCCCACCAGGTGACGCTTTATACACGGAAAAAAAATTTTTACACTATATCTCTGGAGTTAATCGTCTCATTGACCTCAAATCAAGCGCAAATAAAAGGTCATGACCTCAGGATGCCTCCTGTCCTGACGTCATACCGAGCTAACTGAGAATTTGTAACAGAACATGTGCGTTATATTATTGTATTGTGACTATTTGAGGCCGGGGAATAGGAGGATTGGGGGCGTTCGGGGATATACCCCTAGCCTTCGCTCCTGACGGCATAGGTCTTGTTTGTATATGTGGTTACGTGTGAATTAGCCATGACACAAACATCTTTCCCCCAAACACACGGCTTCTGATATGGTTTCCTCAAACAAGGGGAAGCTGCTCGGTGCATCCGTTTATTGTAAATAATATGTCCACAGTTACAACATAATACCACCTTTTATTAAAGCAGCCAAATATAACTGATGCATCCAAAAGAGTTTATTTAGAAAAAAAAAGAGCAAAAGATGCAACAACGACCTTTCAGACTCCTGACACACTATAGCTGCCACAGGAATGCACAGACGGCTGTGTTTACCAAGGTGCACAGCTAACCCTCCATAAAGGCTCAACTATTCTATTAATAATCACATTTAATTAAAAGGGCATTGCTTCTACTTTAGGTTAAAACTTACACAACAGGTTAGGCATTAACAGTATTTTGTGGAAATGTTATTATTTTGATGGCACAAAAATAAAAAAGTGGCTTAATAAAAGATCTGTTGTGCTTGTGTTTATCTTCAAACTGTGATGGATGACTATAGAAGACATCTGAGGGTAGACTAGTTTAAATAATAAAATATAACTTGTTTAAATATAATAGCAAATTCCAGGGAAAATTCCCCCTAAGTGTGTCACACAGAGAAAAGAAAACATCTCTGTCCTTAAAGGCCTTGAATTTTTACTTCTTTAAGAACACCAGTTTGGCTTTTAGTCCCCCCACACACACTCTCACCTACCCATCCCTCCCTCTGGTGTATCTGTGGGTGAGAGGCTGTCACCAAGAGGAAGGACTGTTGCTGTCACCATGGGGATGGGCTCCACCGAGCATCTCAATTACTGAGTGGGACAATTAATAAGCATCAAAGCCTGGTTAATATTTCACCAGCATTGCAGAGAGGGAACCTGTGCTTGGCTCCATGGGAGATGGAGAGGTGGTGGGAGACAAAAGAGAACAGGAAGCGGAGAGCATGGGGACAACAGGCCAGAGACAAGAGAGATGGAGAGAAATTACAAGATGAGAAGCGGGATGCAGCAGATGGGTGGAGGAAGTGAGAAAGCTTCAGTCTTCGTCTGAGCAGCAGGAAGCATAACATTTGGTTGGACTCTGGGTCTCACTGTGGGTCCATTTTTCAGATTACCGCTTCACACTGAGCAATGCCATTACTGTTTTTGTGAGATTTCAGTCATTGGCATCTGCAATGTTTTTTTCTGTCTTGTTAATTAATTAGTTTTTGTTTTTTGTTATAATTACATCACAGGTTCCACAAAGAGGAAAGCAATGACCTCAACATGTCCACCTATAACCTGCAGACATGGATGGGAAGCCTGAATATCCATTAAACACGATAGAACAAAACATTTATTCAGGACATAGTACAATAAAAGCACACCCTCAAAAAAGATGACAGTAAGAATAACTTTCTAAAGCAGACAAAAAACATTACTAGAAGTAAGAAGTAAGATCTGTGCAGGTTAATTGTCAAGAAGATGGTATGTGTGCTGGCATAACATTAGGTGCTATTCAAGTCATCTGCTGGAAATTCCAGCATTATTTCATTTTACATCGTAGAAAAGAATCAGTCAGTTTCTTTCTTCTGCCCTAGAATGCATGCACCCAAATAAACGCTAATGCATCCATCGTGTTGAGAAGCATCACTTCTGTCCACGAACACCAAAACAAATCATTTGTCAGCTTTTAAAGCTCTTCCTTTCAGATCACTTTTAACGAGAGTTCACTCGAGAGCAACTGTGATTAACTTCTTCACCAGGAAGTGTATGAGTGTTTTAGAGCCTCAATTATACTTTAATCAAATGGTGTAAAAAAACATTATCACTAAAATGCACATAAAAGGGAGGAGTTATGGTGAAACTAGAATAATTCTGTCAGCCCTTTCAAATCTGAAATAATGTATTGCACAAACTAACAAGGGACGGTTTAGGGTATGTCCCCAACACCCCCAATCCTCGAATAGACACAATACAATAATATAAAGACGCACATGTTCAGTCACAAAGCTCCACCTGGTGTTGAACTTTAAACCAGCCCGGTATGACATCAGGACAGGATGCATCGTGAGGTCATGACCTTTTATTTGCGCTTGATTTGAGGTCAATGACACAAATAGTTCCAGAAATATAACCTAAAATCGAATTTTCTGTGCATAAAATGCCACCTGGTGGGGAAACCATTAATCAGATAATCACAAAATTTGATATAGTTCATCCTCTTGGGGACCTAAACAGATATACTGAGTATCAAATTGTAGTTGTGAAAATTATTTAAGTTATCGCGCTCACACGAAGGACATCTGGCGGCAGCGGTTATGATGAAAACATTATATTCACCTCACTCTGCGTTGTGATATTTAATAAATGGTATTGCAAAGAAGTTGTAGGCCACTAATAAATTAGGTATGTTGTTTTCTTTGTGCTGCAATAAAGAGCATCTCTGACCACATTTTAAAATGCTTGCATATCTGTGACTTTCATATCTGCCAGTAAGCTGACATATCAGCTGAGAAGTGAGTGACCGTGGGCCGGATCTACTAAGATCCTAATTTGCATGCAGTAATTTGTGTGCTATCTACAATTTTGGCCATGAGTCTGAACCATGGTTTGTGGGTGATTTACTGAGAGTGATTGGAAATATCCCATTTAAATGAGGGGGTGGTTTTGTGCCACCGCTATACGGGAACAAATTTGTTAAAAGGTAAATGCGGTCGGCAAACTGATACAAACAGCTAATAAAGGAAAAAGATGATATAAAGACATTAGAAGATGAACAAAAGACAAAAAAACTGATCCATCTGCAAGCCGGCATTTGAAAAAGAATGAAGCATAATTGAATTCCATTAAATTGTATTAATGACTGTAGAGCAGGTGGACACCTCAAAACCTCGCCTCATGCATGCTCAGGGTGGGAGATTGGATTGAAGTCAAGATTCGATGTGATCTTTTGCTTTCCCTTAGCTATGCTATTTATTATGAACTGGCTCAAACTGATGTCTGTGAAGAGTCCTGAGATGACATTGTTGTGAACTGGTGCTAAACAAATAAAGCTGAATTTAAATTAATTAAATAACCGTGATCTTCCAGGACACGTAGAATTTAGTACTTGACAGGATTGTGGGATCCCATCGGTGGCTGTTACTGTACACTGGAATGACGCAGATCCAGCAAAGTGCTGCCGTGGAAGCAGGTTTGTCATTGCAGGTATTGCGTAATCCTCCCAGTGTCTCCAAATCCATCCTGACTTCCTCCAACATCTCCAAAGTGGCAATGCTGGATAAGCCATACGTCGTGATGTTTCCTTTCCTCCTTCATGCATTCTCTGCGTCTCCTTGTTTCGTTTCTACGTCTCCTTCTTGCAACAACAGTAAGTCCTTATGTGTCACTTTATCGAATCGGACACAAACTGTTGCACCTCCCTCTGAAACATGTTAAATATAGACACAGTTTCTATGAGCAAAATTGCTTTCATGTTGATAGATCCCTTTGCAGGTGCCTAATTAATACATTTCCATCTTTTCCTCCCAAAACACTCAGAACTGTGTGAATGCCCCTTATTGCATATTCATTACGACAGACGTACTAACTGGATGCAGACATGCCATTATCACCTCTAAAAGACGCAACCCTCATTGGGTACTCTTAGTAAATTTTTTGTTTGTTTTTTTTTCATGTGCATTAAATTTGCATACATTTTTACAATATCAACACACCAGTGACAGGTTGGACCAAATCAGTGTCTTCTACTGATATCTTACTGTTTAAATCTCTTTTATATGAGGTATTGTAATAATTTATTGTAATAAAACCAAAATTAAGGTGAATATCTACATTTTACTTCAGTTGCACGATGAGTCAGAGTGACAGAAATCCATCTGATTAAATCAGCACTGCGAAGGTGAGTGAACAAGCAGAACAAGAAAGCACTTTTTTTTTTTTTTTACAAGGGAAAATAAAGTTTGAGGGGAAAATAAAGGCCAAATATAGCCTTCTTGCTCGATTTGAACTGGTAAATAATAACTGATTAGCTCACTTGTTCTGCATTATGCTACTTTTGCTTTACTTGGCTCTGCTGGAAAATTAGTCAGCATGGCTTTAGAGTCATAAAAAGAAGATTAGGATCTTTTTTCTGCTTTGCACAGGATGTGAATCACAGGAGGCTGTATGAGCGATTGACTCTTAAAAGAAAACGTGTAAACATTAAGACATACGCCGCTGTTTCAGAATTATGGCATGTCTATGCGAATGCACCATTGCAACATGTTTTCATGCAAGAAAAACATTTACGTCATTTATCAGCAACTGAGACAATCATGCATTCATCATGGATGAAGTCTCAGATGTCTATTATGCAGAGAATTAACTGGAAATAAGCTTATTTAGATTTTAAAAAATGGTTGGACTGTCATTTGTTGCATTTGTACCCCCACCGTGCAACAAGGTGAAGCTGAGCAAGTACATGAAAATCAAACTAGTCACAGACTGTATGGTGGTCCAGTGCTACCTGAATGTAGCCTAGTAGCACCAAAAGAGACAACAAATATTTCAGCTTTTGGTAAACAGCAATGACTGATACTCATTATGTCTCCCTGAATAAATAAGTCACATTATGACCTTTCACCTTCAATCGCTTCATTTTAATGGGATACTGTGTTTAGCGTCGACCCTGGAAATGTGGGGTGACATCGCACCCAGGAAAAACTAAAGACAGAAGCGAAACTGGAGTTTATTCGCTCCACATTGAATGCATGAACATATGCTGGACCAGTTTCAGTAACACAAAATCACACATTAAAAATCACAGAGGAAGTATGACCAGTTACAAAATGGCCATAAACCATAAACCTCTACAATGGAACTAAAAAGATGAGCCTAACACAGACAATCCTGCACAAAGGCCGCTGGGCAGAAATATTTGACAATATTTTAAGCCAAAACTAATTCCTAACTTGGCAAATGTCTTTTTTTGTACTTCATATGATTTAATTTAGTTGGCATTTCAGTCTGGGAATATCTGAAAACTCCATCCAATCAAGATCAAGTTAGAAATTCACAATTCAAAACTGGAAAAAAGTAAAAGAAGTTAAGAGGATCAGGAGGAAGTAGAGAGAGGAGGGTTTTAAAGTGTGACAGGAAGTAGAAGAGGTTGGATGGAGAGAAAGAAAGATGGGGGGGTTGTAAGATGGGAGAGGAATTCAGTGTTGGGGGGGATGAGGGAGACACAGGAGGCATGAGGGGTGAGTAATGGAGTAATGCAGGGAGGTGGACGGAGTGGAAGTGGGAGGGACTGCGACACTTTGAGGCAGATGTACTGATGCGCCGCTCGGCTGATCAATAGGATGCAGTCAATCAACAGAGTGATCCATACTCTGACCTTACTTTTGGATAGCTGGCTGAGGTGTGTGTGTGTGTCTGTGTGTGTGTCTAGTTATATATGCTGATATAGCATATTGTTTATATAACCGTAGAGCAAATAAAAACCTGCTAATAACCAGTTCTGCACCTTCATATCACAACACAAAAGCTCACAACTACACTTTTTACAGTACGACAATATTAACACAAATTCCCAGAATTTCAGATTTGAGATTAATTCACCACAATGAACATTTTGTTGCTTCCTTTTTTTTCTTTTTAACATTACATCATGGTCATATGTTAATCCAACTGAGAGCAAGGCCTGTAATAAACACTCTGACATTTAGGAGTCTTATCATGCAACAAAAATGCCATCTGACAGAATAATCTGGCAATGAGCGCAATAGCTGCAGTGATTATTCTGAATTTTTTTGTTAAAAGCGTTTAACAGTTGATTTTATTGAATAATGGCATAAAATGAAAGTAAAAGTGGCCTGAAAGGTAGTTGTAAAAGCATAAAAGTCTGGAAAATACCTCATTACAATGTCACATGCATGTTGAATGCATGTAACGGGCTAAATGCAGACAAACTGTCTACATGTGTCTTATATGTTATCACATGTCTCCATAGCAACATAGCAGCTTCATGTCTCCAAACGTACAACATAGTTTAATATCCCACTCTGAAGATAATTGGGACTTCACCACTGATTCTTAAAGACACTTATCAACATCTGCATTGCTGTTTTTGCTGTACAAATGACATTTTATGGTGGTAAATGCAAAAGTCTCCCCCTATTAGTTCCAGTAATGAGGCAAAAGGAATGTGAAGAATTAAGAACAGGCCAGATCTGAGATGCCCAAATCAGAGGCCGAGCCTCACATCGAGTAGCGGAAAGCAGAAAAGACGCTCAGCTGGATTAAAGTAGCACAATCTCACTCCTTATTCGTTACATACTGGTGCTCAGTGACGTCTCACAGCTGCATTTTGCTTTTCATATCCCAGTTTGAAGGTTGGAAGGGAAGCAGAGGCTAGCCAGCAAACTCACGTGCTATTCCGTCTGAAAAGCCTGTCAAAGCTAAACTTTCATTTTACATCTGCTTCAACATCTGGTTTAGAAGAAACCTGGCCTGTAACAAACTGCTCCTCCATTTTCCTGGTTACCATGGTGATGAAGCGACATCTCAAGCAGAGAACAGTTAAATACAGTTTCATTTCAGTCAATGAATGACTTTTATTGAAGCTTATCCGAGACAAAAAACACTCGGATACCTTCTCGAATACGAGATTTTGACAAGTCAAAAGGTGGAAGCGGAATAAGTAGCAGCTCAAGGGACTCGCAGAAGAGAACGACGCACGTTTTCTGAGACTGCAGAACGTAACTGGACCAAACCGATAAACCAGACAGCACTTCATGCATCAGGTTATGACAGTGACAGCAGCAGTTAAAGAGGAAAAGGTTATGGGTATGAATGTGGATACACATGATCATTCAAACTATTATTGTTCAGTCATTAATGGATTTAATGGATTCCCTCTGAAATGATTCGTCTTGCTCAGTGAATCCACATTCTGCAGTAAAAACACATCAATTCAGGCTTGTAGGTTTGTTCCAGAGGCCTCAACAAGCTGCACACCTTCTGTCTTTGGCTTTTTTTTTAGTGTTTTTGTGGTTAACTCTTACCAGCTCGTGCTCACTTGCAGCTTGCACATGCAAACCCGTGTCTTTCATGACACACACACACATCTACAACTCAAACACGTACCCAGTCTTCATAGTGCCTGGTTCCGTTCTGCAGCAGGTCCTCCAGCTGGATGGTGCAGTTGGCCACAAAGTCATCATACCCAATGGGAGCATCGTGGAAAACTGACAGCTCCAGGCTTCTTCCTTCACGAACCTCTGTGCAGAACTCCTGGTGCCAGGCTGGACTGTTGGTTTTGGTTCTGGTGGCGGTCTGGCCTAGTCGAGTCTGGTCAAGGTTCAGGGCCAGGTAGGGGTCCAGCAAGAAAGAGCCGCTTTTCCCCACAGCGTGACGCAGAGCCCATGGGGTGGGCTTCAGGTCCACAGCCTCACACACTTTCACCTTCAACAGGCCACTGAACACAGGCATGGCTGCTGGGATGTGTGTGTGTGTGTGTGTGTGTGTGTGTGTGTGTGTGTGTGGGAGAGTTAAAGGATGAGGGTGTGTACGTGTGTGTTTAGGCTTGTCTGGCTGTTCCTGCTCCTGTACACTGAGTGTTTCCTTCCAATGAGCGGGGTCACAGCACAGTCCTGCTACATCCCATAATGCCGCTGGCTCCGCAGACTCTCAGTCTAATAAAGCCATATCAGAACACCGTGTTATCCGCACGCGCACGCAGACAGGCGCTAACAGCGAAGCTACTTGGGCTGTAGCGGTGAAAAGCAGAGCTACAACGCAGGCGGCAGAGGCTGCTCGCCGAACACTCTCCCAGTCGAGCGGCTGTCTTGTTTGTTTATGCTCGGTCTCGTGCGCCACGCAAAAAAAAAAAAAAAGAAAGAAAAAAAATGTCCGTTTCAGCGAAAACAGGCCGGGATAGAAACGGCGGTGGGGGGTAAATTCAGGAGAAGTGGTTCACGCTGAAGTCCCGGAGCTTCGCCACGGTCCTTATGTGTCTCTCCCGGGTCAGGGTGGGAGAGAGCGCGAGCAGCCGCGCCTAGCCATTCGGGATTGGTGCTCCGTTTCCAGCCCGTCGCGGCTCGCGCTCTCCTCTCTGGGATAATCTGTCTGCTACGACTTCACGCCACCGCGATATGTGCGTGTGTACTCTCGGAAAAGCTACACCGCTCTGCCTCCTTATGTTGTCTTTTCTCGGGCTCACGCGCACCCCAAACACATCACAGCGTTTTTGTCGTTGGCTCCCTTTTTCCCCCCCTTTTCGGTCCTTGCGCGTGCCCCTCGCTTCCCGTCCCCTCTCTCCTGAATCCGTCAGAGAGCGCGAGCTGCAGGAAATGCGCAAAACGCGTCACACGCGCTGCTCGGCTCTTGCGCCGGATGAGAGAGAAAGAGACTGTATTTGTGTGTGTGTGTGTGTGTGTGTGTGTGTGTGTGTGTGTGTGTGTGTGTGTGTGTGTGTGTGTGTGTGTGT
>JBAMHX010000024.1:6885415-6900777 GCA_037177515.1 Pseudomugil tenellus
ACCTGAACTGTAGTTGATGTAATACATGTAGAATGTGATGCGGCGCTGTTTTGCTAAAATTATGAAGGTCTTCTGTGTGTTTTTTTTCCTCACATTTCTAACTAGTAGATGCAGCTATTTTTTTCTTTTTGGGTCTGGACTGTAAGAATACGGGTTAAAAACCTGAACTGTAGTTGATGTAATACATGTAGAATGTGATGCGGCGCTGTTTTGCTAAAATTATGAAGGTCTTCTGTGAGAAAATGTTTTGTGTATGGTATGTTGCTGATGTTGTATTAGAAGACAAATTTGCAAGCTACGGAGGTGATGTGGTCTAATATCCCCACATATCATCACTGATGCTGTTTTTTTTATTTGTATTTCACAAAAATCCTGATTATTCTTATCGTCTTTAACATGGATGACATGTTTTTTTGTTTTGTTTATCCTGATTAACAAAACATTAGATAATTGCACGGAGGAGTTTTCTTGGAAGCAGCACCCGACTTTTCTCAGATGTGTTCCTGAGCTTCAAGCAGTAATTTCCAATACAAAATCATCTTTGTTTTAATAAAATGCACCCTGAGGGCCTCTGCCATTCCATGTGCAGAAACAGCTCACAGGTTTCCTCATTTTCTTCATATCTTTTCAAATCTGTACTGTAAAAGGGGAAGTGCATTTTTTCTGGTCATTTTTATGGAACTGTTTCCATCTTACCTTGGAAAATTCAACCTCTCCTCGATATTTCAGTCACGCTCCTGACGTATTGCCAAGTAAGCTATTAAACAGGCAGAATTTTCCACCAGTATTGCACTATTGTGAGTAACTGGAGGTGAAAAATGTTGGGTTTTTTTACTCTAAATTCAAAATGTGAAGTACCACAGTTGGGTGCTTTTAATCTAGAAACTAAATTTTACCCAAGTAGAACAACTACAGCAAATAAGTTGATAATAAACATCCCAAATCTGTAATAATAAAATAACAAACAGCCATTTGTAGAGTTTAATCAAGCTTATATTTATCTAACAAGATATATTTTAAAAACACGAATCTACATTGTTCTGTAATTCTATGAAGTGACCTGGTAGAGCAGTGTGTAGAAAACATTTGGGGAAAAAGGCTAAACCTATTAGCCAAAAAGCTAAACTTGTTCTTTTTTCCTGGCCAATCGCGCCTCCTGCTGGCTCGAAGGACGCATAGCCAACGTGATGACGCAATCAAGTTGTGATGTCAAACAATGTGATGTTCGGATGCTCCTCGGAAATCAGAGAAACTAAACCGAAAAAAAGATACTTAAAAAATATGATTTATTCAGCAATACATTCATTAACTGGATTAACTGGAGACTCATCGAGTTGGAAAAATGAATGATTGAACACAGGAAGTGGAAAAATATCTTCTTTAATACAGGCAACAATTATTTAATCTGAACAGTTGGGTTGATTAAAAGTTCAAGCTGGAATAATTCATCACTTATAACAACAATGTCAATTATGACGGTAATGAAATGAGTTTTGGACAAAATAAGTTATTTTATTAGTTTTGTTTAGGCTGCCACTGGGTGGTGCTGTTGTGTTGTTTTTCATTATTACTACAATGAGCTGTTGGAAACACTATAGATCATCAAATGACTAAATGTATTACATTTACTAGAAATTACCCTTTTTTGATACTGATTTCAATTTAAATTCATTGCTTTAGCATCACAATAGGCATTAAGAAATGTAAAGAAATCCGACATTGTTCAGAAATAATGCTAAAAATACACTTTTGCATTAGAACGAGAGACTTGAGGCTTGTACTGGACTAAGAAAACCACGCATGAAGTCAGATCTAATTCTTGATGGTTCCTGAATTTGGCTGAAAAGTTGTTGAAAATTAATCAAATCATGTTTGTTTTGCTTCTGTAATTTCATTTAATGATGTATAATTAGTACGGATATATGACATTTGATACTTTTTTGTTGTTAATTTAAGTGGGGTTACTATAGATTAAAAGGAAACATTAATCGTGAAAAAAGCTCCCAACTCACTCAAAAAGTCCAAACATGCAAATGTGTTTATGGTTGATTCTTTGAGAGGGTCCCTTGGAAAATTTACACAAACAGCTACTAAATTCTAAATTCACATTGGAAAAAAGCAACACCTCAAATAAGTGTTGAATGGAAATGTATAGTAAATGACACACATACACACACACACACACACACATCTTAAAGAATAGTTCAACTGACAGACTTATGTTAAATAACTTTATTTATGTAAAATACCAAAACATTTATTCAGCATCAAAATGATTATGGGGTATGATATTGCTTGACACAAACTGCACATTGAACTTTTAATAAAGTTGAGATGAAGCCAAAAATATAAACAAAACCATTTAAAAACATACAAACAGGTAGACACAGAGGTAGGAGCTTATGGTATTGATTGTCTAAGGTAGAATACATCCTAGGGTCCTCCAGGGGCCTATAAAGGAACAAATAGCTTCAGTTTTAGAAATGACTCAAAAATTGTGGATGTAAGTGTTTTTTTGTCTGGCAGGCTTCAGTCTGTAAAGGTCCTCTGTGGGGGTCCCAAAGTCCAATGGGTGCCAGTTCACAAGGTTGATGGTGCGAGTTAGGTCAACAGAGGATCACATCATATTTCAATGATGTGGTTAAATAAAAAATAAAAAAGTGGTCAAAGTTAAATGTCATGATTTGCACTTCGAGAATACCAGAGTAGAAAACCAGGGAAGGAGGAAGAGGATAAAACCTTCATGTAGCCTTTTGATCTGCTTTAAACCTTGAAGATTCTTGCAGCACAAACACTGACCAGCTTTCCCCACACTCACATTTTCTCTCTGCGAACTCACGACACACCCCCACAGGCCTCGTAAGGTCCATTTCTTTTACAGAAAGTTTCAGACATCCAAGTCCGAGTCACTATCCGTTACTGAGAGGAAAGTTTCTCCATCCGCGCGCTCTGCACTGCCGTCTGGACTGCAGTCTCCTCTGCTTAGTCCACGGGCGCCTTCTGAACAAGAGCGATGGTGCTGCAACCTAAAGAGGAAGAGAAAATACAAAAAGAGAGGTTAGAGTGAAAAACTGAAGTTTTTTTTTATTAAAATGTAAATGAAATCACACTGAAAATAAAATAGTGAAACCCCGACTATAATAATAATTAATTAAAATAGTATTTAACTGCCTATTTAAGTTTGGCCTTCAGGAGCAGAATGATTGACATGCAAATTACCGAGGAATAAAAATAAAATATTAGGTTAAACTCCCAACAACAAAACAAAAAACCCACAAGCTGTGCCTGTGCGCTTTTACGCATGATTGGCGCTTTTACGCACAGCTCTGGATGACTAAATCACTGATTTGAAACGAATGTGAGTGACTAATAGGTTAAATTTAGGACATATCTGAATCCATAGAATTGCAATGATTTCATAGATCCACCAAAAAAAAAGTCCAAATGTCTTACAAAGATGTTTCTAAATAAATAAGTTCTTTTCTAGAGACACCCATCCAACAGCTTAGTCCAAGTCATGTCTGCTGACCTGTTTTTGGCTGCTGCCGCTCGGTCCCTCTGTCTCCGGTTTTTGAACCAGTTCCCAACTTGGGTCGGTGTCAGTCCTGTTGCGTGTGCCAACTCCCGCTTCTTCCCCGGGTTGGGGTAGGGGTCCTGCAGGTACCATTCTCTAAGCAGCCCCCGCGTGCGCTCTTTGAAGCAGTGCGTCTTCTGTTCTCCATCCCAAATGGTTCTAGGTAAGGGGAACTTCTTCCTAACGCGGTACTTGTCCACTGGTCCGAGTGGCCTTCCTCGGAGCTTTTCTGCATCCCGATAGTGAGCCTCGAGCCACATCGCCTGCAGTTTACCGTGCGATGCGCGCGTAAAGCGGTGCGTCTCCAGAATGCGATAAAGCTCGCGGAAACTTCCCGTATGGAAAGCCACCACGGCGCGAGCTCGTAGCACGGACTCGTGTTCAGAGATAGAGTCGCGGCCGTCGGCGGTCACCGGCAATGACCAAAGGAAACGGGCCAGCCGCTCGATGTCTCCGGTTTCCTCCAAAGTTTCGCACACGCTGGCGATCTGCGCTGCGGAGAAGCACAGTCCCGGGAGAGCCAGGGAAGGGCAAGCGGTGGGAGGGTCCTCCGGGGACCGGGAACGAGGCAGGGCAGGGGGGGCATCGGTGAAGTGCGGCAGGAGAAGGCGGGAGGCTGAAAAAAAGTCGAGCGGTGACCTGAAAACCATCTGGATTTCAACATGAAACCAAAGACGACATGAAAAGCGTTTCTGAAAACCGACTGACAGAAATCTATCGAAGTCTGACTTTTTAGTTCACCTGAGAGTCAGGGAGGGATCCTGGATTTGATTTCTCATTGGACACCCGTAGCCGATGCGGGGTTGTCAAGGCAGCGCTGTCAATCAAACGGGATTTATCTCCCTCTTTGGACAAGCTGGACACACGAAGTTCCCCTCTGAAGAACCTCTCTGCTATAAAATGCTTATCCTAGTGTTTTACTTTGCTTTTTGATTGGTGACAGATTTGGGTTTCTTCCTTGTTGTTCTTTTATTTAGTTTGTTTTGTGTTTTTTTCTGAAGATCCGTTAAAGACAACAAATGTCTCAGCAAGAAGTCACTAAAATTTTGTATGCAGGATGATTTCTGGTTAGAAAGTGTGGAATTTCTGTTCTTTCACCAAATCACGCCCCACACTGATTGCAAGGTAAGAACAGAACAAAAAGAAAACAGATTTTCTTTTACATTTTTATCCTTTTGGTCTTTTTATTACTTCTTAAGATCTTTTCAAAATGTTTTTTGGTCGTTGTCTACATTTCTACTCATTGTCTCCTTTGAATAAATAACAAGATAAAGTTTTTTGGACCATATGAGGGTAAAGATATGTGACATTTAAAGAAGAATTTGTAGTAACCTGAACTGAGTTGAACTCACTTTGCAATCGACAATCAGTTATAAATCTCATAACCTTTCTGGTCCTGCAGTTAAGCTGCTTGCATCATTAATGATGACCGAACCGGTGTGATCAGAAATCTCATCCAGACCTAAAAGCGTATGTTTCTCTAAGTGGTCTCCCATCACTCTAATCACTTTCTAATCACTTTTCTATTCTCTAATATCCGTAAGTTCAGAGATTCAGGATTAGCATTGAGGCTATTCAGCCTGCTAACATTAGTGTAATAGAGCAGCATATTCAATCAACATTAACATTTGGCTGCCCCAGACCATATGCTTTGGAGTGTGGCACACTTCACACTGCTGTCTATGTGTGTGTGTGTGTGTGTGTGTCCTCGTGTTCTACATGTTGCAGGAACACAAATCTGTTTATACAGCCGGGACACACGTCTCCTTTAAAGGGGCCAAAAATAATACCCCTCTAATGTTAATCACAACATGGCTGCTTGAACACTCCATTTCACATTAAATAAATTAAATTACGTGTCTAAAAAGTTCATAGAAGTTACTGTAATATCAACTTAAATGATGGAAATGCAGTTATGTCTGAATTTGAGTGGGATTCATCAAACAGTGTTTAAGTCTAAGCAGCAAAAAGATGTTTTTACACTTTTACACACCCTCTAAAGTTACACACATACACACAAATGCTTTCAAATGTCCCGATGTTGGTCGTGAAATAAAGGGGTCACCCGGTTTAAAGGGTTAATGCCAATTACCGGAAGAGACAGATGTCCCTGCATGGGGGCTTGAAGAGTGTTGTGCCAGTTTTTGATACCAAAGGAATCAACTAAATGAGCTTTGCTATAAAAATAATTAATATGTCCAAATGAAGTTTATTAACATTAAGAATTTCTATTTTATGTTTTTAATCTGTTGAAAACAGCAGACACCGTTATTAAGCACACGTACAGTATCTGTACATGGATTTTTGAAGTTGAAGTTTAACAAACTATATAATAAAGTTTATTAAAGGAAGGTATTGATATAGAAATAATTTCCTTCACTGGGCACATCGTTCATCACGTGAGGAACTGAGTCAACAAAACTTCTGCCTTTTTTAGTCCAGAAGTGAAGCACAGTCTGGGCATGTTTTGGTGAAATAAAAAGCAGTATTTCACTTACCTGTCCTTTATGTTTTGCCATCTCTGAGTCAACGTGTGCTCGAGGTCGCTGCTGTCATGTCAACCAGAAGGCAGCAAAGTTACAACCAGCATTTCCTCCTTCAGAACGCTTTAAGATATGCAAAACAGAACTTTTGTTTTTTAACAAATCTGGAAGAAATGAGAAGAGTTGAAACAGAATAATCATATAGCATGTGTCTCCTCGCCTTAAGACAAAGCTTAGAGCACAACTTTCCTGTTTTTATGTTGGTTTTCTGCTTTTCAGCTATGAACTATTTCATGTTTTGTTTTGCTGAATAACTTTGTCATACTTGCTGCTGAGACAACTTGATGACAGAACAAGAAACACAAGATGTAAAATCAATGCAATATCACTAGAAAAGCTCAAAGATTTGCACAAATATTCTGACTTCTTGACTCTATTTTCTAATTAAAGAATGTTTCCACCATTTACAAGACCAGAAATGCTTTTATGGAGGAAGGGGTGAATGACAGGAGATACGAGCCAAACTTGAGCAGTCTCTGATTCTACCTCGATCCTGCAAAATATTTTCAACACTTGTGCTTCCCTCCCATGCTTGATTCGCACTGCATCCTTACCTAAGCAATGAGGGATTAGAGTTCAAACCATCAAGGCAAAACATTGAAAGTTCCCAGTTTCACTAGTTTTTATTACTATCTTTTCTGAAACAAATGCATTCTGAATAAGAAGGGAAACCATGTTGAACTCGTGAGACTGTGGTTTTCAGGTTCAACCTAATTAGACTTATCCCTGATTCTAACACAAACAAAAAACATATAGATGACTTCAGCAGACACCAAAGCTCGCTCAGTGTTACTTAATTCAATTTCTTCTCTTCAAACATCCCGTCTGCTCTGCTCAAGGTGTCTCCAGACAAATGCAGCATGTTGTTACAGGAGAACAATGGAAAAAAACACACAACAGCCAGACTTAGAGCTCCTCCAACTTGAAAATACATTAATGATTAAAGCAGGAAGGACATGCCAAACACACTCGAGGAAAGATACTCGAAACACTTATCCTGTGGTTGATTGTTGTAACGTTTCTAACTAAATGAAAGCATCCACATCTCTATTTAGCAACGGGGCAATTATCAGGGTGGAGGAGGGAATGCAGAGCTAGCTAAAAGTGGACGGATGACACCGCCAGGATGGCTGAAGGAGCACAGCGATGAGACAAAGTGAATTGCTGTTGCGTCTCCTTATCCCTTGTAAACAAAAGCCTAGCTCCTAATTAACCTCGCCGGTGACCTCTACAACCTAACACTAACCTCTTAAGCCCTGAAACTTTAACCCCCTTACCAGTCTCTTGGAAAAGGCCATACATCCCCCCAACTCCCTCCCAAAGCCTCCTCCTCGTTAAGCCACTAATCACTTCCTGAGTCTTTGTTGTGCTTTTGTGCTCTTACAGGACTCCAGGAGAATCTGGGGGACAATGGTACCCAAACAAAGAAAGGACGAGGGAAAATTGTTGCAGACTGAGAGGGATGAAAATCAGAATGGGAGAGAGGAGCAGGACAATACTTTTTAATGCTAACTTAATGCTAAGCTCTGAGTGCATGCTAACCGAGTGTCACCTCAAACTGTAAAGCATTCTTTTTACTACTCAGCGATGCTTTGGGAGGACAGGATTAACCAATTAATTGAGGAAAATAAAAGAAATTGTCAGGCAACCACTTTGTTGTACAAATCTAAAAGAAATAAAGCTAATTGAACTCGTATACCTATGAATATAGCATTGCATTACGATGTGTGTGTGGTCACTTAACCAGGTCTTGACCTATGTCAAGCAAAGTTGAGAATGGCAGGTACTCAAGTAACTGTACCTGAGCTACTAATCCTGTTGCCTGATTGGCTTGTAACCCAATACCGTATACAGAGCTAATCCAGTCGTTTTGTTGGGGGAGGTGTTGGTCAAGCAAGCACTAAAAAAAGCTGAAAAGGTCACAAACACCTAACCAGGATTGTGACATGCAAATGCACAGATGCTCACAAATATGTATCCAGATGGGTAACACAAACTCCTCACTGATGGGTGAAAAAACAAAATAATCACTTAATTTGACTAATAATTCCTCAGATGTGCTGCTTTCTGGGCCCATTTAAGACTGTAGATTAGGAGGACTGGGCCAGATGTAAAGGCTTTAATAATATAATTATTCTGTGTTTTGTTAGTGTCATCTCAGCACTCAGAGTGTTTTTAATTAATAGCTTGGGTGAGATAAACACAATGGCAGCCTGACTAATAAACAGCAGCAGCCAAATATATAAACAGCTGGAGTCTGAGCAAACAACTGGCTGTCAGCTTTTCCAAGGCGGAGACTTGTGGTCGAGCTGAATTAATAACTGCACACGCAGCTAATACATTAACACCCTTTGGTTGCACATGTGCAACTCAGTGGGTGACGGAAATGAATCGGTGTGTCACAGCGACGGAAATGAGAAGAACAAGATGGAAGTTCGTTTTTTTTATCTGGATATATTACTGTCAAAAACCCTGATGAGAGCTGAAAATTCAAACCGTGAAAAGGACGGAGATAATGATTCACCTCCTAATTTGATTTGATATTCTTCAAACTTTTCCTGTAACATGTGTAACACACCTGGAAATATAGGAAACTAATAAAAACTTGTAAAAATATTTGTTTGTTTTTGATATTTAGTTGTAAAGAAAAGTAACTGAATGAGGGATGATGCCCTTTCTAGATTAAAGTAGAGATCACAAATAAATATAGGTGAGATAAAAACTACTTATACATAGAGATAAATTCACAAATAGAAAGAAAATTTCCTTTTTTTCTTTTAAAAAAAGAAAAAAAGCTGATTCCCACATATTTACACATCATTCTGCAGCTAAACTGTGTGGTGCAATAACCGTACTATAATGCCGGCGCAGGCAAATCTTTAATATGTTTGTGGAAGATTGAGAAAAAAATTGAGAAAAAAAGGGAAAATCTGGATGCATTTCCTGTCAAATGTATTATAATTTCTGCCAAGTTCATTTGCGCAAAGTCTGAGGAGACGTTTGTTGTTTCTGATTAATCCACCCTCCTGACAAAACCTTTAATATTTATGAAAAACATTTAATGTAGTGACTGTAGTTTATCTTGTTTCCTTTATTTTGTCTGATAATTTCCGTCATCAATCATTCACCTCTGCGAAGATCAAATGAGTTATTCTTTTGATCCAGGTGTGTTGGTGAAGAGGTGCAGCATAGTAGATCTGGAGGACCTTTCTTTGGGAACCTCTGACTTAAAGTAAATGTATTTTTCACATTTTATGGTAAAAATCTTTGCATATGGAAGATTTAAAAGGCAAAAAGGTGTTATATACACACTGATGAAACTTCAACTATTAGAATTATTTGTATTCTTTCAATGCATTTAGTTGTGTATGGACAGCTTGATCTTATTATAATTTATTTATTTTCACTTGCATGTTTTACTGCACTGCAAACCAAATTTCTCCTTGTGGGAAATTAAAGTAACTGCTCTGAACAAGTAAAAAAAATGATATCAAGTTCTGTTTCTTCAGCTGAGTTTATGTAAAAATGTAATTTTGCATTTGCTGCATTTGCATTTTTTTTCTTTCTGTTTCACTCATAACAACCTGCTTTGTTCAGGTTGGCTCTCAGATGTTTAATGGTAGAAAAATATAACTTGCATTAAAAGCGAAACGAAGGTATCGCACATGACTTTTTTTTTCCCCTGAAAAACTAGCTGACGATTCTTACAAGTAAGACTTCTCATGCATTTTGAACTGACACAAAAGAAAATAATCAAAACTAAAAAAGTTAAGTTTGTATTTTGGTTTTGTGCTCATTAAGGAGCAGACATCCCCAAACGCAACTTTAATTCAGTTGATATAGGTTCATCCCCCATCTGGGACTTGTACATTTCAGTTTTTTCTTTCCATTGCAGCTAACTGGTTAGGTTAAACCTATTTAACTTTTACTAGATGAATCAGACACAGTTAAACATAATAAAATTTAAACTTATTTGAACTTTAGCTGCTTTTTTACAGATATAAAGTCCAAAAAAAGATTAAAAACTCCAGTTTTTTTTCCTTCTCATGAACCCCAAACATAAAGCAAGATCAGCTCAGAAAGACTAAGATATCCGACCGAACTGCTAACTGGAACTGCTACTGTATTAGTGAAATGAAACTCTGTTAAAACTCTACTATCAGGCAACTTTAAGGGTAGATTAGTGGATGTCAAACCAAACTGCATTTCATAACAAAACCGGGTTTTGATTTTTTTCCTTTAAAGTAACACAGTTAACATTTTATGTATGAGATCATAAATTTAATCGTTGTTTATAATAGTACTAAATCTTTTATTTTAATGTGAACTATCACTGTCCATTATAATTGCATTTACTCAAGTTAACTCTTAATTTTCAATATTTTTATCCATTTTATTTGACCGTTTTGTTTTCTATAAATCATTTTCGGTTGCTCTAATGCTTAATAAAGTATTATCTAATAAAGTAAGCAAAGAAAAGTATTAATCTCAATCAAATTAAGTCACTTTTTTCTCCATTTCACTTTTGTTATTTATGTTTTCATATCACAAGCATTAACTTGGTCATTTACCAGCAAATAAAGTAGAACTGTTTTTAATACTATCATTTAAAAAAAGGTAAAGAAATAGATGATAGTAATAGTTGCTGGAGATAGAAGCTAAAAGCTGATGAAAGATTGAAAAAGTAACACACAGCGTTTATGGAATTAAAAAAAACCCAACAGAGGATGAAATAAAATCAATGGAGGAAGACGACAAAGAGGGGAGGGTTGGTGAGATGAGGGAGGGAAAGAGAGGGAGGCAAAAGGAGGAGGTGGCTTGCTCCTGTCTGGTGTGGTTGGGGGTAATCTGGTCTAATCTGCTGGATGTTAACCTATCTGAGCAGCAAGAGCCAGATTATCCCTCTAACAATGGCCAGCCGCTCATCTGCTAAATTACTCCACTCAAAATCATATGCTTAGACACACCCGCACGCACACATCATCGCAGCTCAGACACACAGCCAGATTTCAGCTGTCCGTATATTATACATGACAGAGCATTCTCATTTACTGAATTAAATTTAGTTTCAAGGAGAAGTATTTACTTTGCAACATGATGCAGAATCGTTTGCTCAACATTTCAGATGACATTTAGAAGCACAAAATCGCTTACACTCAAAAGACAAGGTGATGATTAGAGAGGTAGATTAAAAAAAAACACAAAAAGAGCTACAGATAAAGTACGAGGAGAAAAAAAAACACCACTTGCATCTTCATTACAGCATATTTTATTCAACCAGGACGAGTTTTTCAGAGGGTCAGGGACAACTGGGTCACAGGGTCTTAAAAGGAACAGTACACAAAAGCTATTGAGACTGAACGTCCTCACTGGAAATGAAGAAATAACCACAATTATTTTGCAATATTATGCAATATTATGGTGAAATATACAATGCAAACGTGTAACATGAGGAGACAAAAGGATTGCCTGAAGAAAAAACAAAAGGTTAACATTTACAGAAGCTGCTGTCGAATGAACAAGAGAGATGGATCTAAGAAAAGGTGAATGGAAGAGTGTAATCTTCTGCAAGGATCTACAACATGATTTATATGCGGCATGGCCAAAAAACAAAGTCACCATCTGGATTTAACTAGGCAGGTATGAGTCTACTAATGGATTAGTACTCCAGGAGTGCATTTTGGTTATTTAGGCCCAACTGATACAGCGAGTTGCTTCTCATTTACAACAATGTGGAAAAATGTGGGTCAAATAATTTGCATGAATAGTAGGGAAAACACTCGAGGAGATTGCAGAAACCCGGGAAGATTGGTTTAAGAACTTTCCCAAAACTGGAAATGATTGTGGAGAACCATCATTTTCAATCATAAAGAAACGTGGTTGAAAAAAATCAAAATGACTGGCTATTATTTCAACATTTGGTGAAATCAAAAGGAAGAAAAGCAACAGTAGAACTGAGTAGAACGTTATTAGTTGAAAGTAAGAACATGGACAATGCAAAGGGAACTAAAAGGGTTGGGATTGAACAGCTGTGTAGTCATAAGAAAACCACTAATCAGGGACTCCAACCAGAAGAAAGGGGCTTTGATTTGCTAGAGAACATAAAGACTGGATCTGTAGCAACGAAGGAAGGTCATGTGGTCTCATGAGTCTGGATTTGATCAGCCGGTTGAGCAACATTAAGTGTCCAAAGACTGAGGTCAGCTGGCTACATGAATGTACTAAATGAGCAGGTTAGTTAATCAATGGATGTCTTCTCTCCCTGATGGGGCGGCCATATTCCAAGGCGACAATGCCAGGATTCATCAAGCTCAAATAGTGAAAGAGGGAGTTCAGGAAGTGTGAAACATCTTTTTCACACATGGATTCATCAACCAGAGTCCAGGCCTGAACCCCACAGAGAATCTTTGGGAAGTGCTGGAGACGGATTTGCAAAGTGGTCAGACTCTCATCATCATGAAAGCAACACTGGAATGACATAAATCTTGTGACATTGCAGGCAAAAAGTTTTTTTTAAGGTAGTGAATAAATTGAACATAAGAAATGATGTTCCACTGAAAAGCCTGTTTGTTTCTATTTGTCTAGAAAATGTGCCACACATGCTAAATTAAAGTTATCAACCGATACGAACAATTAAGAAACATATTTTTTTTTTAAAAAAGCGCTTTTCATTTGGATATTGTGTAATATTTACCTAATCTTATCAGCTCTTATTTTAACTAAGTTTGTTGAGTCTTTAGGAAATTAGGAAAACTTTTTTTCCCCCCATTTCAAATAGATTTTTCTCCATTTTGGCTTAATACCGTATATCAGCAGAAAATAAAATACCAAAACAGTTTTATATTGAGTCAAATGCTGGGCAACACGTTTAAACTACCCATTTCATGCCCGAACAACCCTCCTGTATTGCATGCAGAGTATTTTTCATCATTATCATAGTGCAATCTGGAAAACAGGGCACATTAAATGAACTTGACCCAGAAAAGGCAGTATGTCTTGATCTTGTTAATCACGTCTTTTTGGTACGGTTTCACATAAAGCAGAAGCAGCAGAAAAACGGCATTCGTCGTAAAAGATTTCGGAGATTCTCCTGAGCGAGTGATTTCCATCACAGAATTGCATCTATTTTTGATGCACCGGCTCTTGATTTTCATCCCAGCTGGGTAGTATTATGTTTTGCTTTGTCCAATGTGTCCATAGATCTCCTCAAATTCTCAGAATCCTTAATCAATATTACAGAACTGTGATAATGAGTGGTGAATCCATTTCTTCTGGAAACTCAGCTTGTATACGAGCACATAATTAATATGGTTATTATTGACTTGCTGTTAACCTGATGAGCAAACACTTTTCATATAGCCATATAATTAATCAGATTCAGCTTTTGATTGGCTGTATTTATACAATATTTTTAGCTTGAAGAAGAACCTAAATAAGTTGAGTTATACTCTTTTTTTTAAGTTTTAGTTTTCTGGTAAATTGTTTTGTTTGTTTTGGTGAAAGACAGTTTACATAAAAAACATATAATCAGCTTGACATTCACATGATGCATCTCTTTGAAGATAATCGTGCAGATTGAAATGATTATGGACACAAAGAATTAAAACAAGAAATAAAAATGTTAAATATCCCCCATGTTGCTGCTCCATTGCTATTAAAAATCTCTAAACAATCTCTGAAAACTATCAGTACAGATAACATTTCATTACATTATTGTCCGCTGTGTTATGCTCCTGACGTGTAATTGCTCAGCCCATTGCCGGCGTTGATCTGCACCTCTTAAAACTCATCTTGACATCTTTTGTCATGTAGTTCTGCAAAAACAAATTAAAGTGAAAGAGATTAAAGATGAACTAAACAAGGGTGCCTAAACACAGTTTTACCAGGTCAGTGTCTGTCTATTGTTTTGTAGTACGAGGCTTAAAATGGATTCAACGGGCGCATTCAGCGGGAGTATTTTGTACCCCATCCACCATCAACAAATTAAATTTACCCCTTATAATATTTGGATCATTCATTCACACTAACACACGCACGCCCAGCAGTCACATAATCCCACACCAGATTGAGAACACCTTTAAGATACGATGTGATTATGATTAGGGATTATGATCAAATTATGACATTGACAGATTAGTCCGGAGTAATATGTGTTTGTGTGGAGGGATGTACGGTGGAGTCAAAGCTTACGTTTTCTACATAAGAGCAAATAGATTTGCAAAGTTTCTTAACACAAAGGTTGTTTTAGCCTCTGCAGAACAGAGCTGAGGGGGGGGGGGGGGGGGGGACAGAGGGAATTGGGATGAGTGTTAGTTTTAGTGATATTAATGGATTCACCTGTGGATGAATTATTAGTCTGTCAGTCTGAGATGTTCCAGCACTCTGGTGTGGGGTGAAATATTTTAGTATTAGAACTGCACTGTGCCTCTTTTCATATCTGTTCATCATTTCACACAATGTCCCAAGGCCAAAGCTGTGAAACAAGGTAAATTATTTACTTGGTCTTTTAGATAGAATTGCACAAAACATACTGAAATAAAAATTCAAGACACTTGGTAGAGACACAGATGAACAGTTCATTAAATGCGGTTTCTAACCCTCATTACTTACATTTAGTGACAAGTAGGACCGCATCTTTGGGAGTGCATCCATTGAGTGTCCTTCTGTTTCATGTTGTGGTTAATTATTTAGTTCAAATGTATCACAATGATATGGAACAATAACATTAGTATTTAATGATAAATGTTTTTCATGTTAGTGCCATGAACCTCAAAAATATCTGCATAGTGGCTCAAATTGTGACACTTTAACAAAATGGCGTTTGCTATATTTATACTAGTACTTTTGTATTAGTTGTTTTTAGTTGTACATTATATTTAACAGCTTAGACCAAAGACCAGTCCTTCTATTGTTGTACTAGATTGTGTCCCATTAAAAAACATGTAGTACAGTAACTTTTGCTTTCAAAATGTTGTAACAGAAGTCTGTTTCTGGATTCCTGAAGTCAGTAAAGCACAGGAGTAGATCCAAGTGGAGCAAATTGGATTATGCCTTCAGGGAATATTTCAGATACTTTAAAGTGGGATTCTGTGAAGTAGCCTAAACTTGTCACTGCCTTATATATATACATATACATATACATATATATATATACATATATATATATACATATATACACACACAAATATATACACACACACACATATATATACACACACACATATATACACACACACACACACATA
>JBAMHX010000024.1:6908929-6919772 GCA_037177515.1 Pseudomugil tenellus
ACAGGCCAGGTCTATAGTGAGAACATTTCATTATAATTTATGTATGATGGTGTTTAAAATGCTGACCTTCGACACGGGTTTCTAGGTATTTATCCAACTCCTCTTCCTTCTTCACGGCCTCCTCGGAAATCTTGGGAGCTCCAGGTAAACACACCAACACCACACTCATATTGTCCCTGCTCCCCTACAGAAAGACATCACAGACAGATCACATTTACATTTAACTGATATACAAAAGAAAGTGCAAATAAAGACTGATGACTGGGTGTGATTTTTAGTTTCTTAAACTCAGTTTAAAAGTTAGTCTTTTTTTGATTTGTAAGCTTTTTTAAATTAATAAAATTAAGACAATGTTCCTAGATTATAAACTAATAGCGCTCTTTAGCACTGAGCTACTTCATCTGTTTTTGATTCGTCTGTGGCCGTGGGTGTTGCAATATAGTCTAGGGTGGTGCACTTAATCCAGTCTTTCAGTTACAATTTTAGCATTTCATGGGTTATGAAAAGATAATCCGTTGTAAAACAACTAATGTGCTACATTCTGTTTTTTTAATGTTGTCCTTGTTTCATCTTGTTTAGCAAATCCAGTGCATCCCTTTTCGTCCTACCACTACGTGAGCTATAAGGAAGCCCTGCGACTTAAAGGAGTTGAGTAATGAAAAAGTGTAATACTGTTGAGTATTTAAACAAAACCAAGCAACTCTACTACAGTTTGTCATGCTACTAATGATTTCACATTGTACCAGAAGAGCCATGGGTGTCTGGTTTCAACGTATACCAGCTTTTAAATGTCATGATGGTTTCATAACCCCAAAACATTTCCATGAATGTTCTTGTGATATGTTGTTTTTATAACAGCAATACTTCCTTTTCACTTCCTGTTTCAATAAGTATATAAATATTAGATCAAGAAAAAAAGATTATCTCCCGTAGTTGTTATAGCAGTAGTGGTAATATGTGTATATGTTTTAAAAATAATCAACAAGATGCTTAATTCTTGTACTATTTTTCCAAATGCTCCACATGATATAGAAATATAATCTTTAATTCAAAAGTGTAATTTTTTTCCTCAAAATAAATGTTTCAGTGATATTTTACTAAAGTAACCATGTTCTCAGAAATTTCCTGAATAAATCCAACATTTGGAGAGAAAAATGTGTCTATAATAACAAAGAAAGTTTGGGCTTGGGTTGGTTGCATGATCCTAGGAGTACAAGCTGAGCTGATACAGAGATTCCACAGCGTCTATTAGAGGTAAATGTTTTTAGGGTTAACACTAAAACCATAAGCAGGACGAGTGCAAACTTGAAGAGAGTCAAAGATAATAATAGTAATAAAATATAAAAAAGCTCTGCATGGCCCAATTGATCAACACCTGTAAATGGTTTCCTCCAAACCAGAAAGACAAGCGGAAAAAAAAGATTTTTTAACCTTAACCAGAAAATAATTTTAAATCACTTTAGTTCATAAAGTAATGGAGTAATAAAGTAATAAATCTTTGGGATATCAGCTATTATTTTCACAGTTTAACACTTTATAAAGCAGGAAATATTGGATTTTATTCTGTGCAAAGTACCTAGTGTAATATCCACCATTCTCCTGTTATGACACTGGGTGTCGCCATGACACCTGGTCCCCTAGAAAGCTCGGTTGTTCACTTCCGGACTTCGCTACTAGCAAGCATAACAGTCTATTTTAGAAGTGCAATTTGATCTGATATATGTACACAAATGTTTTCGGGGCCGAATGTGCGGTTTTTGGATACTTACAAAACTCACGGAAACTTAAAAGAATGCTTATGAACGGATCATGTTATGACCAAAAAGTCATTCGCACGATAATGCAGATAGATGAAGTGATTTCACAACAATGGCTCACAGCGCTGATGTTAAAACACCCACGAGGGTCTTCGTCTGCTCTTATTATCTCATTGATCATAAACAGACAGAGCTGCATCCAGATCCAGAATTATATCTGGGCTACGAACGATCACCAGAAAATTATGGGCAAAGAGAAACTAGATACCACGATTCAGCTGATGAGACACCTGCTTCCACCTGCACTACTGAAGTGCAACAGGAAGAGCCTCGTAAGTACTCTGATTATTAGTTCAGGTTAGTTCATGAGGTACATTTTATTCCGGACTTTTTTAAACAATCATGAAGGAACAGTCCACGATTTCGTTTACATTATCTCTCGTCATTCCCCACACAAGATGTTTAGATTTGTTAATACGTTGAATTGGCTCCATTTCAGCTTTTAAGACAGTAAATCTTCCCTCCTTTCTACACGATAATTTTCCTATTTTTCTCTCACAATCTAGATACTTATAGTTGGGGAGTTAATCGCCATCGACACCCTCACTAAAAGCAAAGCAATTTACGATGACAACGTCATCTACCCATTCTGTTAGAGTAGACAGATGGGACACACTCCAGTTCCATCTTCTTTTGATATAAAAAGTGCGACCCATGTATCCATCTTTGAGATTTGGCCATTGTTTGAGTAATGGAAATATTATTTTTAAGATTGTTCTAAAGTAGTATCAAGTCTTAAAACTGTACTAGTTAATCATTATTGCAAATGCTCAACTTACGCAGTGGATCATGAAAATGATTTCCACGCCAGGTGGAGGTTTTGTGACGGAGAGGGTTGGGGGCGTTTAGGGATATACCCCTAGCTGTCGCTTCCAACGGCATAGGCCTTGTTACTAGATGAACTGATTAGTCCAGGTGTGTCTGACCTCAGTAACAGCAACGACAATGGCCAGACACACCTGGACTAATCAGTTTGTCCAGTAATGAAAAACAGGAAACAAGGAGCTATCAAAAGTTCAGGAAGTAGTGGAGTAGCGCATAAAGCCAATTGGTTCGTCAAAAACATACTGCAAAGCACTTTTAATGACAGGCAATGTAAAATAAAGAATAAAGAGCTAAAAACACTAAATCACGCTATAAACGTACAATTTACTTTAATGAAGAATGTCTCAAGAGGTACACCACAGAGTTTTGAGATTACTTTAAATACGGTAATTATTTTATCTTAATACAAAAGCTTTTCAGCTACCGTCTTAATACCCGATTGACCTTTCCACTCATTCAGCAGCTATTTGTTTTAACTACAAATGATAAAAATACATCAGGTTTGATACCTTTTCAGCCTCCACTGTACAACACTGGGCATAATTGCGTTCTATAAGACACACTGAGAGTCCTAGCCTTCAACTAGACAGTCACCTTGCCAATATCTTTTAACAGTAAGTATGATAGCATACAGTGTGACATTCATCACTAAAGGGAGAAGAGATTTATGGCCTCGTGTGGCTGTTACTTGAAATAACCCACCCAGCAAGGTAAAAATAACTTCTCTGAAGTGTGCTCCCTGTTTTTATTTTCTCCTGTTTCTTTTTTTGAGAACAGAAAATGACACCAGGGTGACAAAAGTCGAAAATATGGACCTGTGAAGGATGTTAGAGTGACTCTTACTTTGCAAAATTCAGGACTTTACAAATTACACCATTAAGAGTTATGTTTTAGAATGTTTTTATATTGTTTATACTTTGTATCAGGTTTCCTTTAAAAAGTTAACAAAACAGACAGCTTGTTCGCTTACCTTGTGAAGACAGGTGTCCACCACTGAATTACACACTTTCTCCAGGTCATCGCAAACCAGCAGTCGTGAGCGGACAAACTCGCACAGCTCTTCGTTGGACATGACGTCCCAGATTCCATCACATGCCAGCACTACAAACTCGTCTCCTTCGGCCGCCCGCTCTAACACACAAACCTCAGGCTCAGGGCTCACCAGCTGCTCCGTGGGGCCCTTACCATCCACACATTTGTAGTCGTAGTCCCCCAGGGCTCGGGACACGGCCAGGGAGCCGTTTACCCTTTGGATCATAACCGAGCCACCAGCATTCTGGATGCGCTCCTTTTCACGCGGGTTACAGGGTTTGTGGTCCTGTGTGGAGAAGCCCACCTTGTTGTCTCGACTGAGCACGGCCCGCGAGTCACCGCAGTTAATGAAGTAGAGGTGAGTCGGGCTGAGCAACACACACACAGCTGTGGATCCACTGCGGTCCAGGCCCTGACGCAGGTCAGCGAAATTGCGCATGTATTCATCAATGTTCAGGAAACCCGAGCGGATGCCGTCTTTCACTCCCTCCACGGAGCCCGCTCCTGAACCAAATTCAGCACCTCCTGACAAGATGTGTTCCAGCAGATGCCCAGAACAGTAGTTGGCTACCCGGGACCCGGCATGGCCATCGTAGACAGCAAAGAAGGACCAGTCAGTGAGTCCATGGGGAAGGCCCACCACAGCTGTGTGGGCGTCCTCCATTTCCACTCGCCAGCCCTGCATGGAGCTCAGGCCATAGCGTAGCCCGTTTCCCTCACCATGGGCACTGTGTTTCTCTGTCTTCGGCTTGTCCAGGAATGCACCCATTGCTGCCTATAGCTGAACATCGAATGAGGAAAGAGGAGAAAGAAGGAAATTTAAGTTTAGATAGGTACTAACAAAGACAAAAACCCGACTTAAAAGTCAGATCATAAAAGAAACGGTGGAATAAGCAAACTATAAAGTGAATTTTTAAGTGATTCTTTAGACACATCTGCAAATATGTAAGTAACTGTAGCATAAAATGAACATCATTTCCACATTTTTAGCTCATTTTAAAATAGGGTAATGCTACATTACAGGGGCAGCTGTGCTTCAGGAGGAACAGCAGGTGTCTTTCAATCGGAAAGTTGGGAGATCCATTCCAGGCTTCCCCTGACTACATACCAAAGTGTCAGAAAGACACTAAACCCCAAGTTGCGTCAATCGGGGTGTAAATTTGGGTAAATGGGTGAATGTACTATCTAGTGTAACATGCTTTGAGTGATCAACATGACTGGAAAAGGGCTATATAATTACAAGTACATTTACATTTACAGAGCACTGTCAACTGCATGGCGGCAATATGGAGAATATATGTATTTATTAGGAATGTAACAATGCTGTAACAATAAATTTATCATCCACCTGTAAATAAACTCCCAGACGCACAGTACACAAAATACGGCAACTACCTAAAGTATGCAAAGTATAAGTACGTCATCTGGCACGCTCGACCCCGGCATCATTATTGCATATTGTATTTGTGAATTGCAGCAGCGCCACTAAGGAGCATGATGACCTCAAGCAACTTTGAAATAGAAGACGCTTCTGCTACTTTGAAGTCAGCTGTGTGGCAACATTTTGGCTTTCCTGTGTCACAAACAAAGATGGCGATAAAACTACAGACAAGACAAAAACAACGTGTAAACACTGTAAGAGACTGATAACCGACACAAACAGTACAACCAATATGCTACAACACGAGCTAGCCTTGCCACACACACCACCGCAGGAGCGCAGAAAAGTAACCTACATGAATGAACTCGGTCCATCGCTGTTTATATAGCAAAAGAAATGACGGGTTTTTCACCTGTGGATAATGAAGGCTTTCAAGAAATGAACTTTAGAGCTGAAGTACTTCGTCCATCACGTCCACACTTCGGTGAGACCGTGATGAGATTAGATATCTCTTTCAGAAAACATCAACTTGATACATAGACATAAATACAAAATATTAAAAATATAAATAAATAAAATCAAACATCTTTTAGTCATGAAAAGATTTATAGTAATTTCCATATTATGTATAAATATTACTTTGTTTGGTGTTAGGGTCTGTTCAGCCAGATGTTTAAATAAAAAATAATACAAAAATAACTTGGCCATGAAATAGGTAATGTTAATTTTGTTGAGAATAAAATCAAATCGTGACTTGAGTGTTGCATTCCTGGGACTTATAGAACATTTTTTTATTTTTTGTCTCCCACCACCACACTGTGTTGAATTGATTTTCAGGTCTGCCTTTGAGGTAAAATCTGAGGTGTCTTGTTAAATGCACAAAAACAAAGATGTTCATATTGCAATTTTCCCCTGGGATTAATAAAGCATCTGCCTATCTATCTTTTTTCTTTTATTCATTATTACATTTTCAAAGTCTAACTGGACAGTGTGGCCACCAGTGACCTTGTTAACAAGCAGCACAATATAATGTGTTATCCGTTTCTGTGAAACGTTACCAGATTCTGCTGTCATGTTTAGTTTAGACAACTTGCAAAGTCCCCTTTTCATACAAAATGTTGAAAAATAAACGCTCAATCAGTCTGTTAAATGGGATTCAGTTGCTCAGACATTGATCAATGTTGCGTTAAGTTAATCTAGGCTAAATTCACTCATGTCCACAACTGTGAGCATGACCCACAATCTGGAAAAAACTGTCAGTCCAAGTCAGTCGATGCTACCAATGACCCCTTTTCTATGTGCATCAGATTGTCGATCAGGAACGTCGGCTTCTTGCACACAATGTGTGATTTATAAAATATGCAGTAATTGCAGTAATAAACATGCCTGAAATGAAAAAGAGTCGAAAACTAGCAGACACAGTTGTACAACTATGCAACAGAGTCAAACACTGTGTTAATCACAAAAAAAAATGGGAAGAGGACTGTCAGATTCTTCAGAGAGAAAGTAAACACTAGATCCAGGACAGAGAAACACATTTCCATTGATGATAAAACTCTTCCTGATGTCTGTGTGAGTGTGTTTGTGTTGTGCTAAAACATGTGCTAGTGGGAAATTTCAGATCCAATTATTTTGTTCAGGTGTATATTTTAAGATTCAAATTGGTCTTTAAATTTGGATTATTTTGATCTGAAATTAAAATGAGAAATGTAGCCTACTTGTACAAATCAGAAAAACGCCTGCATGTTATTGTTATGCAATATTTAACATCATAAAGCAAAGTAGCATCATGGGTCACAAAAAAGACGTTTACTCTATAATACAACTGGAAGTATCCTATAACTATATGTTAACTATACATCTATAAGTTAACACGTCGTACACAGCTTGTGTCTGCAACGAAAACATGTCAATAATGTCTTCATTTCTGAAAAATATGCATTGATTTCTCAGATTAATTTATTTTGGTAACAAACCCTTTCAATGTTTGTTTTCCTGGACGCACAAGTAGACATATATATATATATATATATATATATATATATATTTATCGAGTACAAAGAACAGACTTTGTACATGAAATACTCATTTTAGAGCTTAGCATAACAGATTGTGTTGAGAAAAAAACAACATTGATGTCACAGAAATGACATTTATGCCGTGCAGATTTGGTAGAGAAATAAAAAATAAAATAACAATAAAAAAAAAACTATTTTTTCCCTTAACCTGGTGATAATGAACTGGGGGAGGCATTAAATTGATAAGCGATGGTTGCAGCCAATTTCTGGATCCCATTAACATTCACTTTGAATGGATAGTGTAGAAGTGGAGGGTCTGGTGTTAGTGGGCGTGGCTTGTAATGTGGCGAAACAAACCACTTACATGTGTGTGCAGATTGAGGGTCCGGCTCCACATTCCCACCAGTCACAGTGAGAATCTACTCTAAAATGCACTTGCTTGGTGCCACAGGAGCTGAATGTCAGAGCAGCTTCACAGAGGGCAACATGGCGTGTGCGTTGCGTGAGATGTGCTAAACTGCTGCGTCGTGGCTGCATGTTTGTGTTCCCACATTTTCCTGCTGTAGCACAGTGACTGTCTGTATCATCATTTTTAACACAGCATGCCTCTGTGAAACACCATTAGGTATACAGGATTTCATTAAATCCAGGAATAACGGGACTCAAAATGCAAAGACATGAACGCTACACAACTCTAAACTAACAGGCACATTAAGCTGCTGAAATTAACTGAACATATTTCTTCATCATCATTAATCATACAACTAAATGTATTTTTAATGTTTATAATATATATATATATGCACTGATATGATTACTAGTACGTATCTTTTTTACTATTTTGCTGAACGAGCACTTCCATGACTCACGTAACAAAAACCACACCCAAACAATAGAAGACTGCACGTACACCGCTTACCGACCTGTGGATTTAATCTAGCAGAAGTGGACAGTCTAATCAGCAAACAGTGGAGCAGAACGGAAAATAATGAAGTTCCAGACTTTCCACATTTCCCATTAGAAGCCAGCGTTACATAAAGGGATCTGATAATCAGTGATTCACAAGCAGCCAAATAAAAACAAAAATGATAAGAAATAATGCCAGCTAAAATGCAAAAATGGTTTTCATTTGTAAAATAGTAAAACTAAATATATACATTATAAATTTGGTTAGTATGTTAACATTTACTGTTCTACACACTAGCCACAGTCGCCTTGTAATAAATTACTTTCACCAAAGACTTCATTCAGATCGAAACAATTTTATCACAACTGCTCAAGCTTGGATTGCTTCATTGGTACTTTTTAACAAAATGTAAAAATCAATGAAAAGCAATTTAAAAAAATGACAAGTATTACAACAAATTACTTTCCACATGAGCTCACAATGTGGCATGACAGGGATGTGCCCAAAAAAGGCTGTTACACACAAGTAATGACTACAGCTGGTTTCAGAAGAAAGTGAATGTGTGCGTTTATGTCTGCTTTTCGCATGTCTGGAGTGTCATAGTCTATCTTGGAGAGAAAAAAAGCTCTATAAATACTCCAGGCCGGTTTAGATTTCATGAGCAAGGGAAAGCAGTAAGCTAGGCCATTCACATTTCTGCCGCCAGATTATATCAACCAAATTTTCCTCAAGCTCATTGTCACGTCTTGGGCGCTGCTTGTAACTCAGTGAGAAAGACTGTTCATATGTATGTGAGAAAGACAAATCTGTTACTTAACCAGCAGTGATTCTCTCTAAAAATAAAACAAACACACTGCCGTTGCTTAGCAACCACCTACCCTGAAGTGCAAACATCCAAGCTGAGCTTCATTCAGCGACAACCCCCCCCCCTCCCAACGTCTTTCTCTCACACGCATTCAGATGCTGGTAGTGAGAGGAAGGGGAAGTTGCATCATCTATGTATTAAAGCAGTTGCAGCAGGCAGACCCTGAAAGGAGACACGCAGACTGCTAGACAGCACACACACACACACACACACACACATGCTGGGACATTTCACTTGCTGCAGCGTTAGGTTGATGGGAAAAAAAACAAAGAATCCCACACACGAAGGGCACCAAAAAGCCCAGAAAACATTTCAACTTAAACATCAGACCAAATTGAACACGTCTGTGCCACGACTGTCAACTTTGCTGCAACTGTGACTCGAAACCAACCCCCCCGATGTAAGAGACTGGGGGAAGTGAAACGTCAGGGATTACATAATGCTGCAGAAAATTCCAGCGCTGCTCTGCAAGCAGTCACATTAACAGGCCACACCTTCCAATTATATCAATTTACACGCCTAACGTAATCGTGCAAGCTTAACCACTGCCTGTTGCACATTTTTTTTAACTTTGCCTGACTCTTTTTAACAAAAGTTACTGCTAATAAAACTTCACCTTTTCTATATTCCCATTCTGACCTTTTAGATCTCTTCAATTACACGCAAAAGTGGAAAGATTCAACATCAGTTGAACATCTCCCACTGAATAAACTGTAAACAAGTCAGATAATGAGATGGACCAAGCGATATGTAAATGAGAACCATCATCATTTTTGACAGTCATGAAACAGAAAACATGTCTGTTCATATCAGTAAAGAAATCTGATTGGTTCAAATGCTTAAGTCAGGACTGCTCCGTGATAGACCTACGACCTGTCCAGGGTGTCCCCGGCGTCTCGCCCTATGTCAGCTTTAGCCACCCCGCGACCCTGTTCGGGAATAACCGATAGATAATAGATAGGTGAAGATATGGTCACAACACATCTCCAAATCTCAAGAACTTCATCTTGTCGTCACTTTTTGCCTTCTGAGTTTAAAAAATAAAGTTACACAATAACCAAGCATATCTATCTAATGTAATCTATTGTTGCTGCTCCACTAAACACACAAAGTGTACAGTCATTTCCCGTGTAGTGTGTAACATCACTTTCATTATTTCCTCCTCAGAAAGGTCGCCAGACGGCATTGACTCAACACACTAAAATACATACTTCTTTTAGTGAGAAATAATTGAGAAAATAGTCATTTCTGAATTGCTTTGAAGTAAACTTGAGAATTTATGACATGTTCACAATGACTTATGAACATCAATACATCTATTACTAAATCCGATGTTTTTCTTTTACTTTACAATTAATATAACTTATGCTTCTGTTAGAGCTCAAAATATATTAAAGATACATTTTGGAACCTACATTCATACCTTTCCATTAAAGAAAAGCTAAATTATCAACGGTCACTCAAATAACTGGAAACTGAAAAAAAACGTTATAATAATACACTTAAAAAATGCTAAATCATGACTTTGTTATACGACATTCCTTCCATTATTTACCGTTTATTCCCGAATGGGGTCGTAGGGGGGGTGGAGTCAATCCCAGCTGACACAAGGCAAGAGGCGCGGTACACCCTGGACAGGGTCGCCAGTACATCACAGGGCCACACACATAGACAAACAACCACTCACTCCGATGGGCAAGTTAGAGTCTCCAATCAGCCTATCCCAAAGGTGCATCTCTTTGGACTGTGGGAGGAAGCCGGAGAGAAACCACGCTAACACAGGGAAACTCCACATAAAAGGCCACCGACCGAGCCGGGGATCAAACCGGCAACCTGCTTGGTGTGAGGCTACAGCGCTAACCACTGTGCCACAGTGCAGCTGTTATACAATTTAATTGAGTTTAAAAAATAAAAAACAAAATAAAAATAATACACAAAATTGTACACATGCAAAATAACTAAAATAATGTAGCACACACACAAACATTTTATTTATTT
>JBAMHX010000024.1:6935822-6945988 GCA_037177515.1 Pseudomugil tenellus
CGACCTGTCCAGGGTGTACCCCGCCTCTCGCCCTGTGTAGCTGGGATTGGCTCCAGCCCCCCCGCGACCCTGTTCGGTAATAAGCGGTAGAAAATGGATGGATGGAATAATCTGCCCTGATAAGATTCCTAACCTTAACTTCAACAAACTCTTCTAGGGAAACCTGTTTAATCCAGAATGAAGCCTTGTGATAAAGATGAAGGGAATTCCTTCCATCAAAAAGTTGTTAAAAGTTGTCTGTCATGTAATAACACATTCAGCCCACAAAGCTAACAATAATGTTCTCTGATGTGCAAGTTTGAGAATAGAGAGTTTTCAGACTTCCCACTGATGTTGAATAATTCTACATGTTGATTTCACATTTTGTAGATTTTGACACACCTCTACCCGGCGGGAAAGATTTTAACCAAGCAAGCAAGGACTTTTTTTTCGTTGTGTATTTCTCCCTTTTAACAATAATAATTAGTGGTTTTATACATAATTGAGAAGCCTAATTAATAACCTTTACAACTAGGTATAACCATGCTTCTGTGGAATGAGCAACACTACTGACCAATCAGGCTTTCCAACAACCTATAACACAAAACAAAAAGATTTTTACTTAGAAAAGTTGGGCTTATTCCTAAAAATTTCCTAGCTAAAAATGTCTTGTTCAATGCTGAGGAAGGAGGCCACGTTGCAAATGTAAACCCAAACATAACAACAGGGAATGTTTTGAGACTGAAGCGCCTCAAGGTGTGCTGTCAGCTTCCACAAGATCGCTCCGCATTCTTCATCACTGTGTCGAATTGCCATATTTCATGGGGGAAAACTATAACATCCACACACAGGCCACAGTGTGTATCAGGCCTCTATCTACCATCTGGCCCACTCCCCCTCAAAGAGCAACACAAAGGACTATAGATACATAGAGACAGAGTAGGTGGTTGGTAGACGAGACAGGATGTCAGAATGTCTCAGAGAAGGGACGCCACAGCCTGGCAGTGTTGCTTTTCTTTTTATTATTTTCATCATATTCATAATTCAACACATGACAGACAAGAAACACTAACATAAACATTCTGAATGAAAGAGAAGAAAATATGTGACCCATCGGTCAAAGACATGCGGCGGCGATGCCAGTTTTTAAAACTAAAAATAAACACACCCAAAGGCTGGACGGGTTAACCGACAACTTTTAGAGATAAAAGAGTAAAAACCTGCTTTGTTTTATAGAAGAAATATTGCAAAGAAAACAGTTACTGTCTGGAAGTAGCCAAAGAAAAGTTGCACATATTTATTTTCACCTCTAAAAGTTGCAGTTAGGTCTCATCCTGACGGGAGATATGACATATCCATGCCCTTTTCTGCTGCAAAAGAATGCTTTTTTTACCCATTTTAGGGCTGGGTAGCCAAAAAAAATAAATAAATGAGAAGAATTTACAGTGCAGCAATGAGATATACAATATATTACACACTGGTTTGTGTGGGAGGCTTATGCTGTCTGATGCAAGCTGGCTTCGTCTTTCTTTTTATATTTTAAAACCTGCATATTCATCATGGAAAACCGACAGCTTTCTTTTGGGTGAAGTACGAGTTGCTTTGATAGATAATGTCTGTAGGGGATTATTTTTCCTCACCAGCTCTTGCTGATATACTTACACCTCAAATAGAACTTGGAAAAATATGGAAGTAAAACCCATCTTAAAGCAGCCGCTTCAGCCTCACTGTAGTGCATTTGCTTTTTTAACGTCAGCGATGGACATTTGTCTCTTCTTACAAGTTAAAAGGCTCATTCTCCACAAATCCAATCCCTTCCCACCCCTCCCAATCCAGTCCCCTCCCCAAATAACTTTATACAAACTGATGAAACTTCACAACAATTCACCATCAACACAAAGTTCACACAAAAGTTCCGTCATTATGTTCAACCATAAAAATTAACAACAGTATACATCTCCTTATTCCGCTGTGTGTTGTTGGCATAATGGCTCACATACACACTCTCAGGTCGCTCACATGCACCCAGATACACTATATACAAATACAAACAGATTCCCAGATGGGGGTCAAAGACTTGGAGTCAGGTTTATGTTTCTATTGCATCATCCTCATCTTTCTGTGGCCAAAGAGCTGAAATGTTGACAGGGTTATACTGGCATTTATAGGATAATAAAAGAGGATTTACAGAGAGAACAGGAGGTTATAATGTTATTAGCCTGGATGCAGGTGGGATGTGGAGGTCAGAGTGTTTGTATTTGATCAGTCATGGATGACGATGGGGCCACGCATCCTTAGGCTGGGGTGAGGGTGTGGAGGAGCAAGGACGAGTCCCTGCGGAGGACCTTGGGAGACCCTGCGCAGGGTGATTTGCTCGCATGGCTGCCGGCAAGCATGCCTCAGCTGGGAGCGCGACAGCAGCCGTCGAGCCCTCCTGAAATGGTGGACACAACATAGGAACCGACTGAGAAGGGTGATATATAAATACAGTAAGTACAGTGTTATTCACTAAGATGGAATTCACAAGTTACCCTACTTCTACTTGTGCATGTCCTCAGAAATGAATGCTACGCATTCACATGCTGCAATCTGTGAGTACCCGCTAGGGGCAGCAGGTGGACTAGTTTCATTGGATGGAAGGTGAATAGGTTGATAGCAATAAAAATAAGAAGAAAATTTCAAACACAAAATACAACATGTTTGCA
This sequence comes from Pseudomugil tenellus, assembly GCA_037177515.1. Taxonomy (NCBI): domain Eukaryota; kingdom Metazoa; phylum Chordata; class Actinopteri; order Atheriniformes; family Pseudomugilidae; genus Pseudomugil; species Pseudomugil tenellus. Next base: position 6,938,507 of record JBAMHX010000024.1, read on the forward strand.
CATAATCCAAAACAGCGCTGCTTTCATCCTGCGGTCCAATAACGAACCAAAAACTAACCTATTTCATTGTCATCAAGTTTGTTTACACCCTTCTGTGCGCCCCTAGTGGAGTCATCAGTAATACGTGTACACGAGCAAGTAAGTTAGCATTAATAAGATTTTAAAAAGTAAATATATTCTTAGCCTTACACTGTCCTTTCCAAGACACGCAAGAATTAAAAGTATTACAGAATACGTTTTAAGCATGCATGTAATACATTTTTCCCATTTCTGGGCATAGTCCTTGTTTACAAGTGTTGTGTTTAAATCAACAAAATTCCTCATATAGTAGATGTTGTCTTCCCCAAATCCTCTTCAAAAGCTGAGATTTATTCCCACTGATGTAATTTAAAAGTTGGGCATGAGTTGCTGCAAAATAATTATTTGTTTAAAACCAAATTTGGCATATTTAGGGGTTTGTCCTTTGGATTGACAGGTATCTAATATCTGCAGTAAGAAGGCAGAGTGTAGCACAACCATGCTAGCTTTAGCCCACCTATCCATTTTAATTAATTAGCTCCCATTAGATTCCAGTTAGGCTGGTTAGCCCTTAGCTACAGGCAGCTTTGAAAGATGTCAGTCATCCACCCCCACACTCATAGCCTCTCAGCTGCACCTCTTTGCTTGTTTTTTGTATTTTCTGGAAATATGGCGACGGTGAGAACTGACCACTTTCAATTCAGAAACCTACTAGTGACGTTACATAGGCTCCATCCATCTATTTATATACCGGCTATTGTTTAAATTAGCCTTTTATTAATATTAAGTGTTAAGCTTGTCTTTAAGAAGTAGATTTGAATAAGTTTACATGCTTTTAACCTTTAAAGAGGTACTTTGGTACCTCGTGCTACATTCTATCTGAAACACTCTGTTTAAGCATCTGTCTCTTTAAAAACTACCTACAAGCCAATCCCTTCAATTAGGACAGAATGGTGTTTTATATTTAAGGAATTTGGACCCTAGAAGATGAAGGTTATTATATTTAGTTGTTGTTCATCAGGGAAATCTTGCTTTAAAACACTCATGATTACATCTTTATAAACAGCGCGAGCCAAAAGTTGTGTGTTATATGAAGGTTACAACATCCCTGCATGACAAATTACTGCTCATTTCACAAAATAAGTTTAGCATAAGTGTATCAGATTGCAGCTTCATGCTTAAGGAACTTAAAGATTGATTTCACGAGTATTTAAAAAAGGTAAGAACAACATCTGCTGAGCATCAGACATGGAAGTCTGCTCGATTTTTTTCAGGCTTGAAAGGAACTTGGAGATAGTTTCCAGTTTACAGTGAACTCTATGCTGAGACATTAAGAAGCTTTTAACAGCCCACAGCAAACAACTCCACTAAACCCATAAGCATGGGACGCATTTACAACTGCTGGAAGCAGCGTTAATGGAATTCCATTGGAAACCAGTGCCACATGGAGGGCTATCTATAGGTGATTATCCAAGATGTCTTGTTGGTAAATTTGGAATGTCAGACTTTTATCTTATATTCTTCCTTTTATCTGCTTGCTCTGTGACTGGAAACAAACCCCTTCTGTTGAGAAAATTGGTCCGTTGCATTATGCGTCTGCACAGCCAACAGCATAAAATGTGCCTGAATATGCATGCAACTCTCATGCATCTGCACCATTAGCTGATGATCAGATTATTTCACCACAGCTTGTTGGCGCATCTTCTTTTAGGGTTTCAGAGAAAAGGTCCCATATGAACATGTTTGACATGACGTTAGCAGCTTCCCTGTTTGTTTAGCTGGATGATGGTTGTAAGTCTCAAACATCCAATCTGTCTCATATTTCTCTTTCTTCTCTTTTAATTCAACCTCACTGTGTTTGTTGTTTCATTTAGATGTTGCTGTGCGCTGCAAAACTTCACTGTTTCAGCCGATGAAGTGGAGTATGTTTATTCATTTTACTACTATGCAAACAAATTATTTTTTGCATCAGTACACTTCAAAGCACAATTTCAGAATTAATGACATTATCATAGCATTATCTATTAATGTTGCAACAATCAATTTATCGCTGCCATGCTAACAGACATGTTGCTATTAACTATTTCATATTTTATGTTTCTCTCCTTTTCCATCTTACTTTTGAAGGAAGGTGCAAATTTCTAAAAACAGTTACTCTCAACACTGGTTTATTAGTGCAACTCTTAATTTGTAAATGCATTTACTGGATTATGTTTTATGACATGATGTTTGAGCTTTTCCATTCACTACACTAAAGCACTATCAGCAAACTTTCCATGACTAAAAACCACTTTTTGATCCCAAACTTTTCCTTATTCGTTGTAATGAGTTTTTACTAACATTTCAGCTCAATGTATCCTCTGAATTTTAGATGTCTCATTTCTCTGAAGTGGGAGACTGAATTGTTTTGATGACATCCTGTGACAGCATGTTTTACTTTATAAGATTTGCCATCACCATTTCCATTTATCTCCCACTTCCCTGAATAGGAGGGAATGTGCTCTCTACCCCGTGACACACTGTGCTCTCCGTCACTTTGAGAGAACATGAGAGCGATAAAGAGAAAGAGAGAGAATGAAATTTCGATCATCCCTCATTAACATCAGAGCCGATCTTTTATTGAGAGAGACGTATGTCTCAAATGGGAGGGTGAATGACAGCAAACTGTAATGACAAGTGAAGACTTGAGATTGATGCCGGCTTTGTCACACATCAACACACATTCATGCTGATCTTGGTGGTGAGTGAGTGATCCATGTGAGTGCACCCATGGTTAATGTGGTAATGATATTTCCACTCAGGGCACGGCAGTGCCTGGCTCCATCTGTGCCATTTAGCTGCTCTAATTTTAGCCCAGGCAGTCCAAGAAAGGCTGTGAGAGTTGGGTGCCATGGCTCATTTAGACACAAACTTAATGGAGAAACATCTTTCTTTCACACATACGGACACTACAAACTCTGATTAGTTAAGTGTAGGCTTACACATCTATTGGGTGTGTGTAGATGAAATAGAAATACATATTTTTTTTCAACTACATTTGATTATATTTGATTATATTGACATCAATCTGTATTTAAAGATAAAGATGATGCATGAATTATTACAAGATTTCTACTGGTGCATTTTTTTACGATAAGACAGATCAGATTTAATTGATTCCCATGTAGTGAAAGAAAACTTTGGGGCTGTTTCTTCAATACATAAAAAAAGAAATCCCAGCTTGCTTCAGTCAATTCTGTGGCCACAATAAGGTGAATAGAGTTTTCAGCCACTCAGTTTATTCCTTTCATCGTACATTTCAGCCTTTGAGTCATCAAAACCATTTTTACAGCAATGCTGGGAATCCTTCAGACCACTGTGTTGCTTTTAACTGAAAGCTGTGACATGCTAGCATACAAATGAGATGCTCATGTTCAGTAGCTATCATAATTATGCTTTTAAGCTGCTCTTGCAATGTAATATGTCACTTTGTGGCTTCTAAATGGTTGAAATCAGTGTTGTGAGAATGGATGAATGTGGGTGGGGAAGACAAGATGTTCTTAAAATATACATGTACATAGCTAATATAGGCTTAGTGGTTCTGTAATTTCCCCCACCATGAAATCAGATCATGTGACAGTACATTTTTATTTTCTCCTTCCTTTGTTCATCTCAAAATTTTAGGTGTCAAAAGGTTCAGAGGATGTGTGACTTGTGAGAAATTGATCCAATATTACAGAGAGGATTGTAAGGTGGAAAAAGTATCATAGTCTGTGCTTACGTTAATTTCTCCCCATTAAAGATAGAATTAATGATCTGCAGCTAGTTGTAAAAAAAAAAAAACAATACTGCCTTTGTTTGCTAATAGGATCAATTAAAACGTTTTGCATAAATTTCCATTTAAAAAATATATCAGAAGTATAATTACTACTCCAACAGAGTAGTAATTATACTTCTGATATTGATCCGGATCAGTTTCAGACTTCTTTTTAACTCAGCTTTGCAGGAAACAGTTTTGTACTGGTCCCGTTTGCCCCACCCACTAGTAGCTAGCATATTAGCATTACTAGCAAGCTAATGTTTACTCACCAAGGATGACAAGAACATCATGTCAGATAAAAAAATATTAATAGGGAATCACCAATACCTTACCTAAACTAAGAGCATTAATGTTAGTCTTAAATTTCCTGGCAGTCCATCTAAGAGTTTTTTGATTAAGTATATTGTAAAAAGAAAATTGCATGAAGAAGAAAGATAAAGCCACACATAGATATTATAGCTAACGGATCAATGAACAGCCATGATGGTGCAAAAGAAGACTAAACTAAGCCCAAAAAGTAAAGATGTGTCTGCTGGATGCTTTTTGTTGTTGTGTAGTAACAATGCCTCCATTTCTAAAACACTCAGTAAAACACAAGACGATTGAGTGACCTATGATGATTGACATAAATGAAAAATTTAATGAAAAAAGTAATAAAAAATACTTTTTTTCAGGGGAATTCAAAATAAATAAACAAAATAAATAAACATGTCCATGAGAAATGCTTCTGCTTTGCATGAACTGTGAGGAAACGGAGCAAAATATAGTCAAGATAAATGTTATGATTGTGCTCAATTCTTTTGAGCAGCAGTGGTAGTAACTAATTATGGTCCTTTCATAGTTACGTTTTTTATCACATTTAAGCTGCTATGAAAAATTGTGGAGAGAGAATTTTCTTAAAATGTTGTGTGCATTGCAGACTTTGAACCACTGTGGGGAATAGGAAAGAGGATCTTCATTTTACTGGTAATAGGTGATGTTCTGCATTTCTAACTCACAACAAAATTTGCAATATTGAGCTCTCCCTTCCTTGCAAGTTGAAGTTTTTATCAACCTGTCTTATCAGGTTTTCACATTCAGACATTATCAAGATTTTAAAGGAGCATAATTTAACTGCATTTTTATTTTTAGACATTCACTTAATCCAAAGGCTTATAAACTGCTTTTCAAAAGAGGATATCCATGACATACTCAAGACTTTGCAACACTCCTTAAACCTGTTAATGCAAAGAAGTGACTGTGACAATCAGATGTTTCCTGACAAATATTGTATAATTTATGCACTCAGCAGCTGTCTTAACTAACATAATCTTCTTCAGTCACATCTTATCTGTTTTTTCTCAGCTTTCAGGATCATTTTCTTTCCTTCAATACATGTAGAATCAATCAAGTCAGAGGTCAATAAACGTTCACTTTTGCTTACCTTGTTTCCCGGGTGACAAGGAAAAAACTGTCGTCAGGGGCATCGATCCAGTTGGGACGTCTTTTGCGAATCATCACTCCACCCCTAGTATTTCCACTGCTGCTATTGCGGCCATTATGCTGCAAAAAGATAATAGAAATAATTTATGCAAAGAAAACAATGATGTTAGTGTGCAGTTTAATTTTAAACAATGAAAAAGTTCACCCACCATGAGAGGTCCCCCTGTTGAACCTGGGTTATCTGCAAAAACAAAGCCACAGCAGTGAGAGAAAGATGCAAAGTACAAATGAGGAGAACTGTCAGCTTTATGTGGTATTGATAAGTTTATTTATTTTCCTATTTAGAAGTGATGCAACAAATTACTGTGTTTTAATTACAGGAAAAATAGTGAAGTTACCAATAAAAAACAAAGTGTCAGACTGTAGTTGAATCATCCAAATTATCCAAATGACCCCCATCTGCTGATTCGTTTTCATTAGAATTAGATGTCATTCTCTCCAACGAGCTAGTTTAGATAAGAAATGGCAGAAAAGGTTATCAAGCCCTGGTACGATTCAGCTAACCTGATTCTATCAAGATGACAAAACATTTCATATTAACACTGTTTGGACACCAAGGTTAATTGACATTATAAGAAACTCACTTAAAAAATCATTTATGCATTTTCCAATTTTTGTGGGGGTTGACTTTCAGTAACAACTCTTTGCTTTTTAGCAGTATTAAACGGAGCAAAAACAGTCTTAAGGAAACATAAACCATCACTGCTTTTCTGCAATTATCTCAGATTTATTTTGAAGCAAAAAAAAAAAACCTTGCGGGTACCTGTGCGCCTATCTGGCTCAGCCCGGCTGTGGTGGTGGTAGCTGCGTTTTCCCAGCATGCCATGGGGTCCATGTGGAAGAGAGGAGAGGAGGCGACGAGGTGGAGGTGTCTGCAAGCCTGGGGTGCGATGGGAGCGATGGGTGTGGGCTGCTGGACGGGACTCTGGAAGAGACACCACACTGGAGCTGCATGAACAAGCTCCTATAGACCATCTGAATAATTTATACCCATATTTAAGCAGTCTGACACTTCTCTGAACACACAACTAAAATAAAGCTGATTATAGGCCACACTTACTGCTTGAACACTGTGTGTGTTTACCTAGAAACTGCAGAACACTGGTCAGAGTGCTCCTTTGGGCGGCTCTGGTTTTGGGAAGGCGAGTCCCCTGCCCTTCCGACACCCTTAACATGTCTAAACCAAACACACACATACACAGAAATGTGTCTGTTATTGCAGGATCCCTTTTCTGTTTCAAATAAAGCTCAACCTGACCAAGATTTATGTAAGAGTTTAAAACAAATCCATTATTTTCTGGTGAAACTGGCCTCATCTGGTGTAAAAGAAGCTCAACATGATGCACGGCTTCAAGTGAGATAATCACAGCGAAATCGATGTGGTGACTTGCTTTCAGGGATGACATCACTAAAATAAATGAATCACCTTCCCCTCTGCATGCAGACACATGGTAATACATGCCAACATGCATGTTCAAACAAAGACATGTTACAAGCACATAGAGAAAAAAAAAATAAGAGTATGCACCAAATGTTGAGTCCATGCTGAAAGGGGGAGGGATGCTGGTGTGGGTCCCTGTCAGTGTGGTGGAGTTGATGGACAGATAACACAGACACATGAAGCACAAGGACTCGGAGGAAATGCTTTCAGGTGCAATTTTATTGGAGGTCTACTCTCACATTCACACAGTAATGAAAGAAAAGAGCAAAAAGAGGTAGAAGATGAGAATATTGCAACAGTCGTTAGAAAATGAAGGATGATGAAGCAAACTGGGAGAGAAATGAGTCTGAATGGCAAATCCTGTCCCCAGGATTTACAAGACAAAGGAGGCACCAGGATGGATTTGTATGAATATTGCATGATCTGAACACAGGAAATTAGCTGAGTGGATGAGATGGTGAGGGTCCGTCCCACAGTAGAAGCTCTGGTCTCCTCACGAGTTAGCCTGATCTACTGTGGGCGATGCGGCCAGCAGCAAAGACAAATAAAGAGCAGCTGCACGTTTTTTGCAGCCTTCTCTTCAACCCCATTCTTTCAAGTTTCTGCAGTCCAAATCTGTTTAAAGCTCACGTTTAATCCAGACATCAATTTGTTTTGTCATATACACACACAGTTAACAGAATGAAGGAGAAATGCATGTGCAAGGGACACAAAACATTAAAGAAACGGTGATGGTTAACAG
>JBAMHX010000024.1:6978003-6992246 GCA_037177515.1 Pseudomugil tenellus
CATTTACATTTTTTGTTTTATGTCTTTATGCTTACTGGTTAAATTCATTTGAGTAAAAATACACAATTAATAAAGTTCCTGCTTTTCTTTTCATTTTGTGATTCAGGATAGAAAGCACACAGCCTCGCGCTTTTTTCAGACTATGGCTACGTGCCACACCATTTTTGATCAGGCAGCTTTTGGACAGTTGTTTTTTACGTCACATTCCTTCGACGGTCGCAACAGGAAGAAAGGTCCTTACCGGCTCGTTTGTTGTGGTGGTAGCACCTTCTCTTGTCCTTCAGCAGTAAAATGTATTACAAGTTTAGCGGTATTACTCAGAAACTAACGGGCACTGCTCCGACAACTGCCTACAGCCCCCAGGTAAGTCTAGGACACCGTGTAGTGGTGAAAAAAATCGTGTAGGTACCTGTTGTGTTGACCTTCATCTATTCGTTAGATAACGAAACATTGGCTACTTGTATTATTATTAATTATTTAATAGTTGATTGAATATTTGGAAAACACTTAGTTGAGTTTTCTAGATTTAAGCATTTGTGACTGAAAACGTGATGATATTTCCATAAAAGTGTTGCTCTGCTGAAAAGGTTAGACAGAAGCTCACCGAGTGAACTACTGTGATATGAAATGCCGGTTAAACGTTTTCCTTCGTATTTACATGTGTACTTCTGTTAGTTTATTATTAGCTTCATATAGAAATAGACTTTTTAAAAACTGATTATTTAATAGCGAGGTTATATATATATATTTTATGCATAAAGGTTATTTCTAATCTGTTTTTCACACCCATGAATAAATTCTTCGTTGATTTAATTTTCAATATATATTTTCAATACCCAGATGTGTGTTGAAAAATATGTTGTGGTGTAATCCTCATGGAAAGTTTCAACTTTTTGAACACAGTTATGGCATATCCTAAAGGCAGACAACAATATTGTGTGTTTTCACCAACACATATCTGATTAATTCCCCCGCTGCCACAGTCTGCATGTCCAGACTTAATGCTACCAACACCTGCAACTCTATTTGCCAACAGTTATACATGTTGATCAAAAACCATCAAAAGCAAAAAGCAGAAGATTAATTTAATTGAAATTTTCTGAATTAGAAAAAAATCCTTGTGCAAAGTATGCATAAGAAGTATTTGTCTTTGTTTTGTTTTTGTTTTTTTGTGAAGAAACCAAAGAGACTAGATTAAAAAAATGCCTGGATGTTAACACGGCATGTATTCTTTACACGCTACTTGATTTGCTTTACATCAAACATTTATACAGCCCACAGCTGGAGATGAAACTTTACAAGCAGAGATCAATGAAGCACTCATGTAGTCACTCGTATTTATGCACCGCTGATGAGCCTTTCAAATGACTATTGACTTTTTTTGTCCTGACTATACAGAAGATCAATATGGAGACTCTTGTTGACATTTTAATAGTTTATGCTACTGTGAAAAAAAATCTCAGAATATCTTTGCTAAATTTATAATTTTCTAAACCTTTGCAGACAATTCAGAAAATATCTTTATTTAAAATAAGGTACATTTATATTTTTTGTTTTTTCCTTAAATGTTGTTTTAATTCAATTCAATTCAGCTTTATTTGTATAGCAGTTCACGACAATGTCGCCTCAAGACGCTTCACAGAGATGAACGGCTTTCTTATATACTGTTAAACTTTCTTTCCTGCCTAAATGAGACTCTTCTAGACCAGATGAACGCCATTTCCTTTCCATGTGTCTTGATGTTCGTTTGAAAGCTCGAAGCTGTGAATTAAACCAAGGAGCTCGCTTCTTCTGAGTGGTTATCTTCTTTTTTAGAGGAGCAACATTATCTAGTGTTGTACGCATTAAAGCTGTCACTCTCTCAACAAATTCATCAACCTGTGTTGGAAGAGAGCTCGAATGGATCTTCTCTGTTATATCAACACATGGTGTTGTAGGAAATGCTGATTAAATGGATTTGTTAAATTTGGTAACAACACTATCTGACAAACATCGGCTATAATAAGTTTTCTTCTTCTTGCTATTGTGTATTCGAGTAAAATAAATTCAAAGGTTATTAAGAAATGATCAGACAGAACAGGGTTATGAGCAAAAACTATTAGTTCTTCACTATCAATACCATAAGTCAGAACCACAGTATGATGATGAGAATGAGTTTTACCTATAGTGAAACAAAAAAGTTTTAAACACTATAGGTTCTGGTAACATATGGAGACATTTATCAATCTCTTCGGATATTTCTAAGAAAATGTCTTGGCTTATCAAGTCAGACATTTTATTCTTTATCACAAACATAACTCAATCATTACATTTAAAATGTTATCAAAGAGGTAATAAAAAAAAGAACTATTCCGACTTTCTTACATTAAATTCCTGCTGAGAAGATTTTGGTTAGCTGATTGTTTAGCATCCACGTTCCTCTGTTATTTTTCTTTTATGTGTATGGGTCCATCCACATTTCTTTTACTTATTTTTATTAGCTTCTATTGATTTGTCAAGGTCTTGTACACACATGACTGGATTCGTGAGCATGGAAGTTAAGCAAAATTTTTGAGGGATAAATGTTAAAAATGAAGTGCAGGAGATAACCTTGGTCATATTCATTCTGACTTTTCACTGGGTGTTTAAAAGAAATATGCCAAATAAAAAAAACACACATGGAATGAGGAGAAGCTTAAACAGGCTTTTTAATATTCTGACATTTTCCCTTAGAAATAAGCTAATTTTGTATTATTGCAACTTTATTTATTTCTCTCTTCTTTTTTTTAATTTTTAAACCTTTCAGGGTCTGAAACAAAGTTTGCCTGCAGAGTCCCCAACCATGATTTTTGCTACGCCAACCAAAGTGGTTTCAGAAGCAGCAGCTACAGCGGAGTACATGGGAGCAAACAGGGTTCCTGACTTCCAGAGGCTCTTCCAGGTAACGGAAGAAAAAAAAAACCAGGCGCCACTTAAAAGAGGATTATTTCTCCATATCTTTAAATCCCTGTTTCTCAGTTCAGAAAAGTGTTTTGAATTTAAGTTCTGTGAGGAGTTGCATTTATCAATCATAGAAATATTAGCTCTGGGTGTTTATTTAAATGTTTTTAATGTTTTTTTTTTCCCCAACTCATAAATATTCACTGCTCAATAGATTGCAGTGGAGTGAAACAGTCACTAAAATGACTGGAAATGATGAGATTAACTACTAATATTTACATTTTTAGATTTCCTTTTTTAACTTCCTCCTGTTTCCTTCCATCGCAGACATCAGACGGCGTCCCCATTCATTTAAAGCGCGGCGTTCCCGACAGGCTACTGTACCGTACCACCATGGCTCTCACAGTAGGAGGCGTTGTCTACTGCCTGGTGGCTCTTTACATCGCAGCCCAGCCCAACAAAAAGTGACCAACCCAAAAATCCAGGATTTTCCTTTAACACCTCTGACTTGTTGCTGCTGCATCAAACAAAACATTCACTGTCTCAGTCCACTCTCCCCCCTCTCAGGACACTTTGAGTGAGAGTTTATCATTATCACAGTGTTTCTCAAGCTGGTTGGGGGCTTTCAATACCTGGAGAAAAAGCCAATTTAACTTAGTGAAATAAAGGTAATTTAAGTGCTACGTCATATATCCCAATTGCTAATGTTCTTTTATTTCCAAATTCAGCATAATTCAATTAAGAATGCATTAGTTACACCCTCAGTTTTTGGCTGGTTTTGCGTTAAAGATTGTTTATTGTAAGCTTTCCCATTATTTCCAGATGTAGATTGAGAGCCCCTACACTATCAGGTCATCAAACCAATGATAACAATTAATTGTTTGTCTTCTTTAAATAAAGATGTCTAAATGAATAAATTTTAATGGCAAAAAAGTCTTCTCCCTTTTCTTGTGTCTAATAAACAGCTGTAAATACTGAACTAGATGCCATTACTGGCTGTTGACTGATCCATGAGCAGCATATATGAAGTTCTCTGTAGGGTACAACACTCTGTCATCAACAGCTCATCAACAAGCACGATGGCAACATCATGTCTGGAACATAGCTGCTGCTCACTTGGCTTAACGTACCGTCTCATGCAGTCCTCGTATGTGTGGGCCCTGGTGTAGCGTCACATGCTTCTCACCATCACATCTGATGATTGTCAGTTGCTGCCTTTTCTCTTTTGTCTTATAGATGCTTATTTTTCCTTTGTATCATGTTTTTTGTTCATATTATAAGGCAAATTGTTGGTGCTGGCAAGATATGCAACTGGGGACAAGGGTCCTTTAATCATGTAATACCTGCAAGATAAATATACTAATTGTGAAAAAATTATAAGTAGTATTACTTATGTGTATAGGAGATGTGGAAAAGGAATGCAGTACCTTAAAATGATACTCATTTTATACACTGAACTGGCATATGAGGTTGTATTCACAACGTGCCCAGATGTACTGCAATTGTGCTATTTTTATCTACATATTCATAGAATAATATAGTTAGACACACCAGCAGTGCAGCTAAAGGTCAGGAATTTAATGCCAATATAAGAGTAAGAATATAAAAATTGTAATAGCAGTTACTTTTCTTAGAGGGTTCTCTAAAAAGTCTCTAACTGAAACTAGTTATCAGTTATAATGAGTGATTGAAGCTATACTAACTCAAAAATGTCCTAAAATGACTACAGCCCAGTGGCCCGAACATCCCTCATGACAAAAGTCTCAATAAGCATTAACACATTAAGGTTAGAGCAGGATTATGTTTTGTTTTATTTCTCAATTTGTTATGTGAGAAGCTCCAGAAAATACAGGCACCACAAGGAAGCACTCTCGATTTCTATTCACATTATACTTCAGACTTCCAGCTCTATGACATCTGCAGAAATACACCAGAGGGTTGTGGGTGTATCAGCGAAGGACTAGAAGAAAGACCTGAGAGTTCAGCTGAAATGTCACATCATGCTTCCTAAACGACACACCACAGATGACATCCTTCAATGTTTGCACCAGATGCTTGCACATCTTCTGTAAGCTTGTTGTAGAAAGGGTAATCGTCTGGGGCAGCAGCATCAGAACCAGAGAGTTTAAAAAAAACATAATAAAATGAGCAAAATGACTAGTTTTGTTCTGGCAACAACTCCTGGGCTGATTTTTGAGCAGTTGTTGAACATACTGGACAATCCTTCACAACATGATGACGAAACAACAGTGTTTGTTCAGAGGCTTCTTCAAGTATGCTGCAACACAGAAATGCACAGGAGGTCACTTACAGGTACATCTCACAATATTCTAATTTTTTGAGACACTGCATTTTGGTTTTTGCGTTCTATAAGTTTTCCACAATCATCAATATTTCAAGGAATGAATGGTTGAAATGTTTGACTCTATGTGTAATGAATCTATATGATATATGGGCTTCACATTCTGAAATGACTGATGAAGAATATTAAACTTTTTCATAATATTCTAATTTCCTGAGATGTACCTGTATATATCATAATAACAGTAGAAACAAACCTATCGAAACATTATAATACCCCGTCAGGGAATAGTAAACTTTTGTTTTTCATTCGTTTGACTTTAAGAACAAAAAAACGTTAAGAAATAGAACAGAAAAGCCTCTTTGAATGTCTAAACAGCAGATTGTGCTGGCTTCTCCATCCTGTTAGTCAGGACCGGCAGTGTGAGGCTGCAGGAAGGCCAAGGCTCACTAAAACTAGACAGCTGATGAATGGAGAGTCTTGGACCGGTCTGGGCAATCTGCATTTTTGTTGAGGCACGCAGACGGTAGATTTGGCTGCTTTCTGTAACAGTCCAGACAAGGGCCAGAGTGGGAGCAGTTTCCAGTCAGAAAGCTTCATGTCTAAGACCAGCTCATTTCTTTTTTATATGAAAAAGGGAACAAAGAAACATCATTTGAACTAGTAAAATAATTTAATTTCTCTTTAAATAGTGTGGTGGTCCATGCAACTTTGTTCACATGTAAGACATGATTGTGCTTTCTGATAATGACTCTCATTTATATTTATATCTAATTACCAGACACCAATCATTTGTAGCTTTCCCAGAGAATTGCATCAGCATTGCGTTTCATTTGCATGCGATTTTCTTCTGAATCAACATCACTCAGCCAAATGATGGTTGATTATACTCAACTTCAATTATTTAAATAAATAGTCTGGTAAGGAATTAGATTCAATCAGATTCATCATGTCTAGTATTCTTTGTCATTGGGAGGATTGGGGTGTATATAAAAACTGCTACAGTCTATAATGAAAGGCCTTTTTAGCACATGCACATTGTGTTCTGCACTGTTTAAAGATCGTGCTTAACTTTTCTGTATCCATTGGCATTTGGAGAAAGTTTGGCTTCTGGTGTCTCTGACATTTTGTGTTGCAACATGCTCATAATGTGACATTCTACAAATCTGTCATTAAATCTCTGAACGCAGAGTGTCGGGGATATAATGGTTTCATCACGACTGCCGTTGGATATCCTTCATGTGAACCAGATAACTCAAACAGTTTTCACAATTAGAATTTCATTCTCGGTGTACCTGTTTAGGTCTCCAAGGAGACGACGTGCATTGAATTTCAGCATTTTGGGATTTATGGTTTTCTCACTAGGTGGCGCTTTATCCATGAAAAATCACATTTTTGCATATATCTCTGGAATTGTTTACAATTAGATTTTGATACTCCGTATACCTGTTTAGGTGCTCATGAGGAAGATTTTTATCGAATTTCACAATTATCGGATTTATGGTTTCGGCACCAGGTGGCATTTTAGTCATGAAAAATCAGATTTTTGGCTATATCACTGGAACTATTTCTCTCACTGAACTCAAATCAAGTGCAAATAAAAGGTCATGACCTCAGAATGGATCCTGTCCTACCGGGCTTGTTGAAAGTTCCCACACCAGGTGGAGCTTTGTGACTGAAAATGTGCAGCTTTATATGATTGTCTTGTGTCTGTTCGAGGATTTGGGGAATAAGAGGATTGGGGGTGTTGAGGCATATACCCCTAGCCGTTGCTTCTGACGGCATTAGCCTTGTTTCTTTTTGTTGTCTGCAGCTCTGTGCTTGTCCGTGTAATTATGTTTCACACACTTTATTCCATCATCTTTAAAAGAATTTTAGTGTCTTAGTCCTATTTTTTTCAGTGTCTTTTTGCATTGTTTTAATTATTTCTTATTTCCATCTTTTATTTATGTTTAAACATCTGAAAGGAATCAGACTCTTCAACCCAATCCCAATTCCTTCTTTTGCTCTCCTAATCTGCTTTGTATTACAGTATAACGAATAAATAAATCAAGAAACAGTGATTGTCAAAGTAGTTAATTTGTACATTTAAATAGTTTTTTTAGAGTAGCTCTGGCATAGTCCAGTTGGGCACTTTATCCCACTGCCTTATCTCTGAAAAAAAATCTTGCGACATGTAGTTTTAAAAAAAATCAATATTTGTGAGCAGCTTTGAGCATTGAGCAGTAAAGACACTTTACTTGTTTTCTATACTTGTAGTAACGACATCTGTTAAGTCTTCCATTTCAAAGCAGCTGTCACTTTCCTGGTTACCAGGGTGACAACAGCATCTTGTTACACAGTTATGAGGTTTTCAACCTGAAAATGATCAGCTTGTAGGGAAGTGGAAAAACTGTGATTGGAAAAAGAGAGAGCAGGAATATGTGGACACAAGCCTTTTCTCTTAACATGCTCTTAAACCTCCTGGATCTTATTGCTGCTCTTGCAAATGTCCAGACTTCTGGTAGTGGTGTAATAGTTTGGGGGTTTCTGTTGGATGCAGCCAGCATCACAATACAAAGTAAAATCCTCAAATTGGTTTCATGAACGTGGCAAGAATTTAAGTCAACTTCAGTGACTTCTCCATTCAACATCTATGCGTTCATCCAGTTCAAGGTCACAGAGGTGATGTATCCTGTTTCAGCATGATAATACGGGAAAGAGGCAAAAAACATCCTGGACAGGTCAGTATCTTATTACAGGACCAAACAAACACTCTCCTTCTCACACACACGCAGCAGCAGAGATTTCAGAAACATCATCAACCTAAAAGGCATATTTTTGACTGTGAGGGAGTTTCTGCCAAGCCTGAGAGAAACTCACCTAGAATCAGGTGAAAGTACTTACCACACAGTACTTATCATGCAGTCTGCAGATCTGAATCCAGAGCGTATCTGCGCTGCAATAAAACAATAAAAGCATGAACAAACAACTCACAAATCAGCAGGACTAATGTGATGCAGCTATGGAGGATAATCTTAAAAGGTTGCCCTAAATGTCAGCTGTAAATCACAACACCAAGAAGTAAGAGTAATTTTCTACAAAATTATGTATGTCGACTATCTTTAAATGAAATCCCACTGAGTCCAGCTGTTAAGCTCAATATCTTGGATCGGTTTTTCAAAATGAAATCTAATATAAGAAAAGGATCAGTGGGCTCATGTTGTGAGTTTGATACAGTTGGTGAATTTAAGATGGCAGTTTTATTCATGTACTATATGCAGAAATCTTAAGGTCTTGTCTCTTTTTTACATTTATCCACTTTCATCCCTTTGGTACACTTTCGGATCTGAAGGCATTGGATCAATTTCCTTTTAAAAGATGTGTGCTGGAGAACTTTTTTTTTATAGACTAAGCGATTATCATCAGAAGTAGTGCAACATGCTGCTGCTTTGATGTCCCCGGTGCCTTTTTGTACTGATTGTGCTGCGATGCGGCAGAATCACTTGATACTTTGCCGCCAAACACTTAATGGCCTCTTCAGTTAAGAAAAAAAGTTTTATGCGGCTAATGCAGCAAGATAACAATCATATCAATGATGATTGGTTCAGCTAAATGGACCCACAGAAATGCAGGTACCTCACAGGACTTGTCATATGATTTCACTACAACTTAAGCAAATGTTTAAAAGTAGTGATGGCTGGTTATGGCTCGTCTGTGGAAGTGAGAATGATTTGAAGCAGAGGATTGGGCAGTGTTAGAACGTATGAGCAGGTATGTTAAGGTCCTTACAGAGTTACAATCAGAGAACTACAAGAGAGCAGCTGAAGAGCTGGAATTCAAAATTATTACTCAAGCAATTTCTAAAGGTTTTGAGTTCTCCTCAAACCTACCTAGGGAAAAAGAGCTTGGTTCAGAATCCTTATCCAACTCAAAAAGAGAGTCCTCAGTCCAAAAACCAGAAAACAGGTAAGGATACAGCATAAAAAAAACAGCAGGATAAGGCTGGGGATAGCTAGGTTCATGAATCTTCCAATACATATGAGAAGCAGAACATCTTAGGCAATGGCGGAAAATGAGAAATCTCCAAATATCTGGCAGTTGGAAGAGGAAAGACTGCTGTTTAAAATCAAAGACCAGCATAGATAGGAGAAATCAGTAAGCGCTGATGTTTAGATGCCTTCAAAGGCAACTGGGAAAGACCCATTTCAGCCCAAGATCATGACACACTAACAGTTGTGCACATTTTCCCAAGAATTAGCATTAGTAATAACTCAGTAATAACAGATGAGGGAAGCATAAAACTTCCATCCATCCATCCATCCATTTTCTACCGCTTATTCCCGAACAGGGGCGCGGTGGGGGGGGGGAGTCAATCCCAGCAGCCAACGGGCGAGAGGCGGGGTACACTCTGGACAGGTCGCCAATCCATCACAGGGCCACACATACAGACAAACAACGACACATATACACACTCACACCTTAGGTCAATTTATAGTGTCCAACCAGCCTATCCCCAAGGTGCATGTGTTTGGACTGTGGGAGGAAGCCAGAGAACCCGGTGAGAACCCACGCTAACACAGGGAGAACATGCAAACTCCACACAGATAGGCCACCGGCCGAGCTGGGGATCGAACCAGCAACCTGCTTGCCGTGAGGCTACAGCGCTAACCACCTCGCCACCTTGCAGCCCAGCATAAAACTTAATTCTAAAAAAAAAATAAATCAAAAACATCTTGGATAAGGTGGTATTTGTGTGGGTTAGGTTTTCTGCTGGGACAAAGTACCCGCATGGCCAAGACAAGTGTTGAAACATTAACACACTTTTTCACAGATTAATCTCTATGTATTAATGTGTTCATTTTGACAGCCATAGTTTTTTCACTTTGGTATTGAGCTTAAAACCTGATACTGGTATTGATGCATAATGGTGCTGTGATGTTCAAAAGGTCTCCAACTCAAATCCTGCTTCGAGCCTCATAATGGTTTGGGTCAGTTGTCACCTAGAATTTGAGAAAAAATAATTATTTTGTTTGTCAAACCAAAGTCAAACTTCTAAAATGCTTGCAAACATGTTGTTTTCAAGCCCAACTTACATGAAATGTAAGCACTAAAAGAGGGATAAAGGCATGCAGATAAAATGGTTCCATGACAGCACAGGCATGCTTTCCAAGACTCACATGGTGCAACACACAAAGCTCATCATATGAACATCTTTCTCCACAATTATATAAAAGGTTTTTATCACTACAGCCAAATTCCTGAATAACAGAAGTGGAATAAATCAAGCCGTGCTGCATGTCCAGACTCAATAAAATCCTGATTTTACAACCTCAGCGTCATGTAACAAAATCATCTTTCAAGCAACTTCAAAGCAACATTTGTGCAGTGAATTTTAACATAAATATGCCTCAACTACATGAAGTAAGCATAGTAACTGATTAAAATGGATTGCATCCCTAATAAAGATCCTGCATGGCCATCTGAGTGGTGACCTTGAGATGATCCAGGTAAAACTGGAGTGGTTTTACTCTGCGGTTGGCCTGGAAGCTGCTGGAGATGTTTCTGCAGGTAACCAGGCAGTGTGGAGAAAGTCTGGATAGCATGCGCAGATATAACAAACATTAAAAGAAACATGACTGCAGGTAGGGAATGAACTCTAAAAGCTTATTAGAATACTCAAATCACAATTGAGCTAAAATTTGTAATCTACTGTCTGCGGTCCGAGAGTGTTGCCATAGCAACACAACTTTAATGTGGCCAGTGTTTCTTTCACAGTGATTGAACTGCTGTCGTTTGACCAATTTTCCTGTCACGGTGGTTCTTGGCTTATGGAGCGTAATCATTTCAAGTAAATTAATCCGAAGCCTGAAGTGGAAATATTCAGTATTCCACAAGATTAGCATTTTTATTGAGGGAGATTATGCCTTTTTTTCTAGTAAGGAATTAAACGTATCAATCTGCTGATAGCACAAGAAGAGACTTAGGCAACCATTAAAGTCAGAAGGATGTAATGTGTATGATTCTAAAAAGGCTAAATGATTTTGTGCACTTATTCCAATTTATAGTGTAACCTAATTTCCTGATTATATAATAAATCTCATATCAGTCTTTTCTATTTTTTAAAAAATTGAAGAATACTTCAGAAACCCCTTCGTGCCGTCTCCCGCTTCCTCCCTACGTCATCGCAACCCATCTAAACATCCTTCAGTAACAAAAGCTCCTTTTGTTGCTGCTCTTTGAGTACACAGGAGGGACATGAGACCTCTGCTACATGTTTATGACGGAGCGCTCAACCTGTTAATCAAGCACCAAGCGAAGGGAGTGTGAAAACAGGGAAGTGGGGTAAAAAGAGAGACAGAACACAGGAAGCAAGTAGGATGTGAAAAGGGGGAGGATGGGGTGTGAGATGGTGGCTGTTAAATGGAGGATGGGTGTGATTTATCAGAAGAAAATTGAAAATGAGCTTTAAAAAATGATTTTTCTGGATGGAATCTATTATCCATCCTGTCAGGGTGTCTTTTAATCTGGAAGACATAAAGGATGGGGAAGATAATGTAATGTATGATCTGGAAATGATCTGAGAAAGTATTTTACTGTATAAAAACTAAAAGCTTTGATGGGAAACAGACCCACACAAAGCCATGCAGAGGTTTTTACCATTATTTTTGAGTTAGAAGCTTCAATAGGAAAATTCCAAAAGGAATGATTTGCAATACCAGAGGAAGCATGGTTTTTTTTTTTTCTTTTGCGATCCCTCGCAGTAAGGTATAATCTGACATTTACTGAATAAATGCAGAGAGGAGACAACCTGTATGTTCATTTTGCTCAGTTTCCATAGATGTTTCTGCTTTGCAATGTTGCTTCTTCCTGTTGTGTCTGCTTGTGGTCAGATTTAGTGCAATTTATATGATTTAGTATTAAATACAGTTCAATATCTATTTATTATCATTATTTAACTGCTCTACAGACTACCTATTGATAATTAAAATGTTAATCATGTTAAAAAAAACACACAATACATTTATTAGACTTTCTTAGTCTGTCTTTGCTCTTCATCAGGAATGTCATCTAACTGTTGTTACATGTTGTTATTGGCTGTTTTTTAACGTCAGGTCTGCCAAGTGAGACAGACGTAACACTAAGATAATCAAAGAAGAGACAGAAAACACAAAAGGAGAATTGAGGAAGGATTTAGAACAGAACTCAGAAAGGAGGCTAAGACCACCATCAACATGATAAAGCTTTTATTCTCTCACACAGAACCTATCAGGCAGTAAGGCCAACTTGGCAGATGTATTAAGTCCATCAGGTTGGCCATTTCCCAGAAAACAGCTGAATGACACAATGAAGGAAACGTCTAAATAACTGAGCAAAATGACTTAACGGGCTCTGCATGCTGTTATACCCATGTAATCAGTATCTGCCAGATGATCCCTTACTGGGTGGTAATATACAACCTATTGCAAAGCAACGCAAAAGTATTGTATGGAAATGCAAAAAAAGTGTTGAAAGGTAAGAGAAAAAGAAAAAATAGTCCCCAGCGTCACCAGTAATGACTATTTATCCTACGGCGGAAATTCCATGGAATTCAAAGTGTCCCTTCATCCCTGCAGTGCTAATCCTTTTAAAACCCCCCCTTTTTATTTTTTTGTATTTCTAGCAAAAATCTGTTGTTTTTTTGTGGGTCATAAATATTATGAGAAATATGATCATTAAAAAAAGCGTTTTTTTCACAACAGAGATTTTTGCAGAAATTTGGTTTGGTATTTCATGGCACATGGCCACAAAATCAAACCACAATCGATAACGTTGATGGAATCACGGGTCTGATCTCTTTGCACATGCTGGACTGGTTGGTGACTCAATAGCTCGGAGATTGCTTCCTTTCTAGTTTGATAAGAAAAAAAATGCAGCACTTGAATTGTTATGAGCTAGGATGTGTAATAGGACAGAGAAAAAAATCCTCAATTTATGGAGCAGATATTTCTTCCATAAATGCATAAGCAGAAGGATGAGGTGAAGCCAAGCTAACGATATTGATTTCTGCTTCATCTCTCCAGTGTAATATTTTCTGTCTTCATTTATTAGTTTTATGTTTTTTTTCATCCTCTTGTTTTTATTAGTGTGGGATTGAAATTCAAAATGAAAAGGCTTTTTATTTAGAGCTTTTTTCTGTAATGTTGCCTTGAGCCAAAAGCTTTCAAATGGTCTGATTTCTGTGCTGCAGATGAATCAAACCTACTGCTGGCTGACATGATGTTGTACTGGTTTCATTACCTCTCAGAAGAAGAGGACTCATTCTCACTGTACATTCAATATTCATTTCAACACTCTTTGAATTGTTTTACAATATCAGTTGTAAATTTCTCGCAATAAATCTACACCGACCAATTTAGTCCGTTGTTTGAGTGGTATAAAGTTTATAACTGGTGACTTCTGTTCTCAGCACATTTTCTGTAATTCAATTGTTTTTTAAACCTCATGCTCTTTGAAATGTTCTCCAAAAGCATTGTGGATGATTTTTGTTTTGTTTGCTTATTACACTATATTATATAGATAAAATTGGATGAACTTGATATTGAAATACACTAGAAGAGTAAAATGATGCATAAAAATCCACATTTCATATGTTTACCTTTCTGCATTGTTTCAGCAACAGGTTTTCGTTTGACTGTCTGTCTATGTGTGTTAGCCCTGTAATAGACTTGCGACCTGTCCAGGGTGTACCCCGCCTCTCGCGCCGTGTCAGCTGGGATTGGCTCCCAAATTTAATAAAATAGTTTTAATTGTGTTATCTAAAAAAATAATATGGACTCATTTTCTACTTTCTGGTATTTATCACAGGACAAAAGACGTATCAAATTGTGTTCAACAGGATTTTGAGCAAGGTTTTCACTATAAAGTGATACAAAATGTTTTATAATATATATATATATATATATATATATATATATATATATATATATATCTTTTTTTTTTTTTTTTTTTTCAACATGTCGCAATGCAGTCTTTTGAGTTAGAGCGGCTTCAGGTGGAAGTT
>JBAMHX010000024.1:6996188-7009396 GCA_037177515.1 Pseudomugil tenellus
AGATTTAACCATCTGTGATCTCAATATTCATTGATCGATCTAAATTTGATCCATTTTTGTAGAGAAAAATACCTCAATCTTACTGCCTATGTTTGCACTATTTGAAGAGTAATTTTCTATCATAAGAGAGTTTAAAAAAGGATTTACTTTTAACATTTACTTTGACATTTCTCCTTTTGTATGTGAAAAAAAGAGTCAAATTTACTAAAAGTGAATGTATGTTTTGTATAAGCAATAATAATAATCAGCTTTCTTATTTTTCTGTCTTGAGACTATGAAAAGTTCAGATGCTAGTTCAAATGTAAAAATCTGACCTTACATCTGTAAAATTATCATCATGCTCCATTATTTAAGATTTCCACATTGTATATATTCACCATTTACAGAAACAAAAGGAAAAAAAAAGATGGCACTTTTTGTTGTATTTGTTTTATGTGTAAAGCCTTACGAATGCAAATAATCATATTTCACAGACTTTATCAATGCTTAAAGAAGCAACTCGCTAAAAGACCGTGTACTTGATAAAATACTGCAAAGAAAAAAAAAGATAATTGAAAAATGTTGAGAGGTTCAGAGTGAAGCCACAAACTCTTCTTTGAAGAAGCCTGACATAAGAACAACAGATTTTTTTCATTTTTATATATGTGAAAATGTTTCAGTGTATGTTGCTGACCTGCCAAGGCCTGTCCCAGTCCAGAGGAATTGGGAACGCTCCCAGCCAGGCTCCTACCAGTGTGCAGGCCACTGTAATCTGGAGACAAGTATCCCACACAGACATAGCTCTGTGGACAAAGGCACAGAAAAAGATATATGTGTAATACAGAAATGTAAAAGTGGGACTGACTGCAGGAAAAAAACAATAATTACAAACTCACCCGTGTCGACTGAACACTCGTATCCATGCTTGGACGTTGGGGCCAAGAACACAGAGACACCTCAGAGTGGTCAGTGACGTCAGCAACACAGCGAGTGAAAATGTCTCCAAGGCAGATCTGAAAAACATAACAGTGTCAGTGACAAATTTCACAGACAGAACTGCTCCTGCAGGACAAAAAGCATGCATACAATCACAGGGTTTAGAAAGTTATTTAAGGAAAAAAATGTGAATCTCGTTAACCACATATTTAATTTTCCCATTCATTCAACCAATGTGTGTGAAGCTTCTCTGGAACATTAGTTGCCAAACTGTGGCGACTGGATCCTTGCATGCAACAAAAACCAACTGCAACAAATACGCTTCTTTTCTGCCATCTTTTCTGTCTTTTTAAAAAAAAAACACACACACACACACAGACACAGACACAGCTTCGGCATTATGATCAATAACAGCTACTCACTCAATCAGCGGAGCTCCATAGAGAACAACTACTGTATGGAAGAACAGGCAGGACAGGAAGAAGTACAGACATGAGCGAAACAGCCTCGATAGCTGTGGAAAGAAAAAAGATGGCAATTCAATTCCCCCAATCCTCAAACACACATACAAATATAGAAACATTCAGGTATAATTTCATTTTGTGACACATCTTTAGGTCATGACCTTTCATTTGCACTTGATTTGGGATGAATAGTTTCAGAGATATAGCCAAAACAGTTTTCAGGTTTTGGCCAACATGAAAATAATAAATCGCTCAAAACGAATCAGTTTATCCTCTCTGTGTTATGTATGCATATGCAAAACATGAAAACTTTAAATTGAATAATAAATATAAATATGTGCAAAACAAGTGAAAAAAATCTGGCATTTGAGATACTTTGGGCTCAAAAAGTTATTTTTTTTAAATAAATAACTGATTTGATGAAAGTTAATTATTAGGCAAAGGTTTAATATTAACAAGACATTTGCTTCATGGTAATAGTAATCAGAAGACAAAATCCACAAGTGAAAAAAGATTTACTTTTAGTATTTGAATCCACTTATATTTGGTAAAAACACTTGCTAATCTTGATTAAATACTTTCAGTTTCAACTAAATCAGGATGCATTTTACATTTTGCGTTTTATAATATGTACATAAACATTTATTATAAATCTTTTCTGTCATCTGAATAATAAACTTATGTAATCTTTCTTCCACATCTGGCGTATGAAACAATGCAGCGTAAAGACTAGTTGTGTAATAACCAATAATGTGTTTTTGGCTCAATTTGACTTCTTGTATCTTGGGGTTGGGGTGGGTGGGGGCCCAAATGAATAAATAACATGGTGTATAATGCACTTAAAAAGATCTCAGTCATAACAAACTACTTCATTAAAATGCAGAAGTGTTAAAACAGTTAAAGTTTAATACATGGCATCATAAGTAGCAATCGTTCTCCTTCGATATTTTGCTTTCTTAATATTTTTCTTCTTGTTTAACGACATTATAAACACACAACTTTTACTTGTGGCAGAAAATCCTTAAAATCTGACTTTAAGAACTTCTTCCAATAAATTTTATGCTTTTATTTTTACTATGTGGATTTTATGCTCTGAGAAACCAAAGCACTGTGGACTCTGGTTTTATCCAGGAAACTGCAGAAATGGGGTTTATTTTGAGAACAAGCTAGAACGCTGTATTACACGTTCGGAAGTTTAATACTCTTAATGTGCAGAAGCAGTTTGACCACTGCAAAATTCATGAACAGGGATTAAAAGACAGAGGAAAAAGAATACATTCCCTGCCAAGAACACATAAAAACATTACAGATGTCGTAAAGAGGAATAAAAAATAACAAATAGCAAAATCATAATAAAATAATAAATTAATTAAAATCATTTAAAGCCAAATCAGTTAAAAGTTACCGTACAGGTTTTATTCATAAGCACAGAAGTAAAGAAACATTTTTTAACCTGGTTTAAATGCTGCTTCTCCATGTTTAGTCTGGACTCTGGTCTGGACTTGTTGACCCGAGTCTTTGGATCCAAAAGCTCTGCTTGGTTTATATTCTCTGAACATATCGCAGATGTATTCTGGTCCTAAACCGTTCTGGGATTTATAAACAATCAGCAGGGTTTTAAAATCTATCCTGTGACTGACTGGAAACCAGTGTAAAGATGTTAAAACTGGTGTGATGTGTTCAGATCGTTTCATTCTAGTTAAAGCTCTAGCAGCAGCATTCTGGATGAGCTGCAGATGTTTTATTCTCTTTTTGGGAAGTCCTGTTAAAAGACCATTACAGTAATCCAGTCTACTGCCGATGAAAGCATGGATGAGTTTTTCCTGGTCTAAACCTATAATGCTGTTGATGTTTCTGATGGTAAAAAACTTCGTAGTGAAGCGTTGATGCGGCTGCTGAAAGTCAGATCTGAGTCTATCAGCACTCCAAGGTTACACACCTTATTGGTAGTTTTAAGAGCCCGAGACTCCAGATGTTTACTGATGCTGACCCTTTTCTCTTTGCTACCAAAGAGAATTATCTCAGTTTTTTTTTTTCTTTATTTAATTAGTCGCTCATCTAAATGTTTATCTGCTCCAAACATATGAAAGAGATGTGGCCACACTACAAAGCTGTGGCGTTTGTTTTCACTTTTTTTTTGAATGAATGATGCCCCTTTCTGAAATATCTGTATTTGAAGTCTATTATGTTTATTTTGCAATTGTTTTAGAATATTTTCTGCCTGTATTTTGTATTAAAATTAGGCTTTTCCTAACTTTTGTTTAGACAAATAAATTCCCTTATGTGGATAAATGAAGCATCTTGTGCAAAGGTTCATTAACTTATAAAAGGGCATTACAGTTGGAGCATGAAAAATGTAGGAAGATACTTATTTTTTCATGTATTAAATAAAAATAGTTTTTTTTATAGTTTACAAATGAGTCTTTCAATGAATATATTTAGCAGGTTAGCTCCCCATGTGTACCCCACCTCTGCAACTAAAACATGCTAAGCATTCACAGTTATTGTTATAGTCTTATGGTACCTTGTATCCCAGTGTGTGCTTCTTAGTGGGAGGTGTGATACCGAGCAGCCAGAAGACGGCGACACTGACCGCTGTTACCGCACCGGATACCGAGTAGAGCCACAGCAAGTGCATACCGTACACCGAGAAGCCTGCGACGAACACTGTAGGTAGGACGGTGGCCATGAACACCGAGGCGGCTATTATGGCGTGAGTGGAGGCCATAGCCCTGATTTCATGGTCCCACATGATAACAATTTAACTAATGTACAGCAGGAAACTGGCACGGAGGACAAAACTAATGTAAAACAATTCTAACAATGACCGTAACGGCAGTGTGTTGATTCCGAATCGCTTCTCCGGGCTTCCGTAAACATGGAGTGACTTCCGCATTAACTTCACAGTACAAGTACACTTCATATCTATTATAATGTTTTTCTTTCTTTCTTTTTCATAAAAATGTTCTTAAATAAATTATTAAATTACTCATTAGATTAATTAGCTTGCTTTTAATCATTTTAATTAAATTTATTATTTTATTGTGAGTATTGTTGTTTGTTGTCATAGGTTTTACTGCTTTTTGGTACTTTATTTGTACAATCTGTAATGATTTTTATATTTAATGTAAAGCACTATGAATATTCATGTACGTGAAGAGAAACTTGTTTTGTCTTGCCTTCTAACAAGTGTGGTTATTTGTAATTATATTTATTATATTTACGATTTGGGTCAGTATATCTGCTTTTAATTTATATGTAGTGTTTATGATGAGAAAATTATAATCTGAAAAAGATATTCCGTTCACAGCATTTTATTTATTTTTAAAACAAATAAGACATTTTAATTTGTAGTTACTTCCTCAAGATGAGAGATCTTTTCTGGCCAATCACAGAAGATGTTACTCAGATATCCAGTGAAGAGTAATTGTGAGATTATCCAATCAAAAGCGTGATATGAAATTCCTGACACAACACCGGAAGTTTACACTTTCCGAGAGGCTACACCTAGCTAACGAGCTAACGTCGTCGTTTGTTTCGTGTGTGGCTAAAGAATTTACACGACTGAAAGATGGTTTGTGAAAAATGTATGTATGCCACGTTGTTTTGGTGAAGCGAATAATTGTTTTGCTGTCAACTTTATTTCAATTTCGTAAATTATTTTATCTCTAAATATTATTTAAATTGACATTTCAGGTGAAAAGAAGCTTGGAAAGGTTATTACTCCCGATACCTGGAAGGATGGAGCAAGGAATACAACAGGTGAGCTGTGGGTGAGGGCCACTTGAGTATTCATTTCACTGACTCATTTATAGTCAACGTAACAGAATTTTGTTTTTATAACAGTAGTTAAAAAGTGTTAGTGCAAATGGGTTTGCCTTATCTAGACCTATATGGTATAAAGTATAATATAAGTATAGAGTTTGCTGCCTTTTTACTGCTGAGTTTACTGCAAAGGGTTCGAACAATGCACTATTGCTTGTTTCAGCATCTTTTCAGCTGCTTAACCCTAAGGCTAAACATTAGCTACCTGATATCAGATAGAATTGTTAACTAATTATGCTACATACACAGTATGTTTACAGCTAATTCTCCACTAAGACATGTAACAGGTCAAATGTTCCATTCAAGAGATAACACACAATTTTGTCAGTCTAAACTTCAAATGTTGCTCCTAGTATGCAGCTATGTGTGGAAATATCAATATTATCTGCTCATCGTAACAGATTCAGCTGAGATTTGCTTAACCATGTCTTGCATTTTGATTATGTTCTAAATGGCAGTCTAGCTTTCTTTGTCTGTAAATAAACACCCGTTTTGTGTTTTTTAATATCTAGCGATGACATTCTTCTTACATTTTCGGGTCATTTGTCATACACGTAAGGCTAAAAATGATATGCTTTTTATTGGTAATCTTTTTTTAGAGAGTGGAGGACGTAAGCTAAATGAAAACAAGATGTTAACGTCTAAGAAAGCCAGGTGAGTATCTTTATATAATGAAACTTGCCTCTGCTTTCGTCTAAAGGAAGCCACACAAGTGTGGATTCTAATCTACTTTTTGATTGTTAAAAATAATCATTTTATATCATTATTTATCATCTCGGCCAGCGTAGAATTTATTGTTGGACACAAATGCTGCATCTGTAGTTGTGAATGTGTAATGTTTGTCTTTCTCAGGTTTGACCCTTACAGCAAAACAGGATTTGCTATCTGTAGGATCTGCAAAAGCTCAGTTCATCAGCCTGGTTCGCACTACTGCCAGGGCTGTGCTTACAAGAAAGGTATAATCTCTCTCTTACACACTGATCTGCTCACTGCACTCAAATCCTGATGAATTGCATGTTCAAGGGGATTAGAAAGTGCCCTTCTACACAGGCGTTACGTCTTTACAGCTGTTCGTACTTTACAGTAGTTGTGCTCTTTCGTAAAGTTACACTCGCACTCATGCAGTCTTTTCATGATTTGGTATAAATCTGTTTGCGTAGCAGGTTCTGTCAAAATGGGAAAGCAGCTTAGAGTGAGACTTTTGTTATCATTAGTGTAGTCTTGCTTTTATTATTTCTTAAAGAAACAGGAGAAAAATAACCATCTAAGCAAGTAAGTGCCAAACGTAAACACTTGGCAACAAATCAGAGCTGAGTTTGGCCACGTGGGTTTTACTGAGTGGGTCTAGGTGGGTTTCAAGCTTTAAAATCACATCCTCATACGATGTGACAATGATACCTTATCTGCAAAATGTGGAGCACTCCGGTACATTGGTTCATTTGCATCTTCATTACCGTCTTCCACCAAGACTATTCAATTTTCATCCTTTTGGAGGTAACAACAAATGGGACTAGCTGTGGAACAACAGCTTTTTTAACTGTCATTACATTGTTTAATTCAACTATTTAGATGTAGACATTCATGTAAGAATAAACAGAATAGAACATTTGTAAACTGAATCTAGATCTAAAAAATAATAATAATACATTTTATTTAAAAAGCGCCTCTCAAGGTCACCTTACATTAGATAGCTACTCTGTTAAGTCTGTTTAAATGTATGCTGGGACCATTTTGGTACATTGTTTAAAATGCATGAAAAAAATCTAAATAACAATGTATATTCAAAGGGATATGAAACAAACTGTCTCCACTGCAGGAAATGAGCCCATTGCTATTTCCACATACAATAAAACGTACCGGTATCTATAAATATGAACAGTAGGTCTAAGTGCAGTGGATGATGGTTTAAGATGGATCAGTGCAATTTCAGTGAAACAAGCATTTCCTCACTTTAAGACTATTTTACTGTTTGTATTTGAATTATAATGTCACCCCTCTCTCATTGTGCACCGTTTTTCCAGGCTGATGCTTAAAAAGACCATAAAATCCATTCGACACTACTGGCTCAGCACTAAGCTAAAGAAACATTCAGCTCTTGTGTATAGTAGTAAAGAGGAACACGTTTTTTCTTTATAATTACAATTGGCAAAAAAACAAGAAAAAATTGAAAGCATGGTTTTTGAAAAATCAGTTGTCACGACATTAGTATTAATAAAAAATAATCCATTGTTTTACAACTTAAGTAAGTTATAAATAATGTGCAATAATTTTTCCATTTTTCTTCCATATTCTCATTTCTTTTTGCTTTCCCTCTTTCTTTATTGTCTCTGCAGGAATATGTGCAATGTGTGGAAAGAAAGTTTTGGACACCAAGAACTACAAACAGACATCTGTGTGACAGTGTGCTGATCATAAAACAGCTATACTCTGAATGGAAAAACAGACGGTGAAAGACAGCGACGTAGAGATGGCGTTGTCCTCTTATTCCACATCTTATTATAAGATTATTATAAAATACTGCTGGAACTAATTCAATGGTAACACACAGGCAGCCAGCGTTGTCTTAAAACACACCACCTGTTATCACCCATTTCTAAATGATGGCTTTCAGATATTTTGTGCATTTTAAATTCATTACTTCAAGTTGGATTATTTCCTTTTTTAATGATAGATTTCTGTATGTAATATATCTTGTGTTTGAGTGAAATAAAGCTTCTGATGTGAGGAGATATGACAGGGTCCGTTTCTCTTTCTGCCTGCAGGCATAAGCAAGTATGATTTTAGGCCTCTTACGCAAAACAGATGAATATGTAATTTGTATGCTGTAATAATTGGTTTACTCTGACATAATCACATTTGGAAACTGCCTGCTGCACACTCTGCTATGACCCCCCCTCCCCTCCCAATCTTGGTCAACCTGCTGTCAGAGATTGGGGGGGGGGTTATAGTTTACACGCTGTCTCATGACAGGGTTCCCTCCTTTGATATTTAAAGGCCTTGCTCTGCCTCAGGCTTTCGATCACATGTGCACACACTTGTTCTCATGTCTCTGTTTTGGTTCATGCTCTTGTCACAAAACATAAAAGTAGCATCAGTTTTTGATAAAATACAGGTAATGTACTGAACTGTGTTGCTGCCAAATGTGTGAAGTGTGACTGAATGAAGCTCATTCAGCAGATAAGGCATTTTTAAATCAGACATGTTCATTAGTTATAAACAACTGAAAGAGTTCCTGGTTTATGATACAAGATTTATTTTTTTACATTACTTTTTCCTCGTTTCGTTGAACTGAGGGACATTTCTAAAAGTAAAACCTTATATTTAGTTGCTACCCAGGAATTCTGCATATTTATTGTATAAACATACATATAGCCATAACCACACTGATTATTATGGCTAGTACAGAGAATTATGCATTAAAACCACTGTGCCTGGTTTGGTTTAAATAAAAAATACTTATTTACGTAAAAGGAAATAAAAATAAAAATCTGAGTAAATCTTTTTTATCTTTAAAACGATTTTTAAAGTGTTTTTCTTTCAAGTATTCATGCTAATTTTTGCCATTAGCTGTATGAATTTAGGTAGCATATCGAAATAGCTTTCAAAAGGTTTTTATTCACTCAGACATACATTTAGTGCTTCTGAATGCATATGTTATCACCAATGTTGGAAAACTAGTAATATACTGAATGTCTCCATATAACTGTGTAATGTTTACAAAAACAGGACATCAAATAATTAAATACTGTTACATTTCATGCATGTGCTTTCATGGAAGCACATGTACAGGCTGCACCACCACAGATACTATATGAGGGGTCAGTGTTGTGGATGGATATACAAAATTCACACTTTACCTAAGAAGTCATTCTACACAATGCTTTTGTATTATTTGTAGTGCCAAGGAAACTTAACAGTAACATATGTGTATATGCAGCACCAAGGACTGGGACCACTTTGTTCTGAATGGAAGATGGACACTCCACCATGATATATATATATATAATACAACTAACAGTTATATGACGGTACTAATGCCTTTTTCCACAATCATTCCCATAGTTATATAGTAATTACATATTTGAAAGAAAAGAAAATAACTCACCAACTGTTGACATAACTTTATTAGACTCTTCAAAATACAGTAAAGCCAATTTACATTCACTAGCTAAAACAGTTTGGACTATAATTATATTCATTGATTTATTTTTCAACTTTAAATGTCATATCATACAAAGATTTTAAAAATGCATATATAAATGACACATAGTTTATTTGTGTGAATTAGTGGATCTATATATAATTGTAACATACATAAAAGCACAAACAGATGTTTGTGTTCCCTGTTCCATCAGGGGAAAAAAACCGACACAAATAACAATCAGTGAAAAATTGAAATCATTTAAAGTTTTGTCACATTACAATATTGCACTTCGATGTCATGGTTTATAATAACAATATTGCCATGTAAGACTGTAAAATATCTATCAAAGGCACCACAATGTGTGTGTTATGTTCACAGTGATTTAAAATAGTGGATTTCAGCCAAAGGACTGAAATTCTTCAGGCTTTAGTGTATTGAGGTTAGACCAAACCTGGAGGTCTTGGAGCACCTTTATGCCTATGTGTTCTTAAAAATAAAGTCACATGCAGACCCACAGTCACTCCACAGCTTCCACAGGCTGCTGTAATCAAAGGGCTCAGGAACAGATGGTGCTTGAGGCTTGCTAGGCACGCATTGAGAGAGTCAGGAACTCCTCCCGGGTCTTGGGGTCCTCCAGGTAAGCTCCCAGCATGGTGCTCGTCACCGTGCGGCTGTTCATCTTCTGTACACCACGCATTACCATACACATGTGCCTACAAACACACCCACATGTCAGACTTGTGGCTGCAAGTTTTTCAATGCTTTGAGGAACTCTCTGCACTGAGGATAATGAATTTAAAGGAACACCACAGAGTTTTCCACATCAAATTATGTTTATAAACTGAGACTTGTACAGCTAGAATGCTGGGGCAGAGAAGACTGCAACAGGCAATATGTTTTATTGCTCATGACAATCTAGTTTGGTCAAATTTGGCTGTGGAAAACCACTTTGGTTTGTATGTGTGAGTACTTACGCAGCTTCTATAACCACAGCTACACCTTTTGGCTGCAAAGCCTCAGATATTCCCATAGCAATCTGCTTGGTTAGACGCTCTTGTACTGGAAAAAAAGAAAAAAAGACAACACTTTAACCTGATATAGAGGATTTCTCTGGATTGAGCTGTAATTTTCAGCACAGTCAGACTTTATTTTTCCTTATTTATCCCTACCTTGAAGCCTCCGACTAAAGATTTCCACAATCCTGCAGAAACCATAACACAAACAAAGAGGAGAGGGCTGATTACAAATCATGTGCAATAATGATTAATCTTTTGATAAACACAAACTGGCATCGGTGCCTGACCTCTGGCCATTAAACTGTATAGGCTGGAGAACCTTCATCTGTGAATCATTCACCCTGCAGAATTCTCCAAATCTGTCATGCAAGTTCATCTACAGATCTGTTGCAGCTATTCTGGCTTTCTGTGTTCTGATCTGGTGCAATATTTTAGGAAAAGCGGAAAAGGATACAGACAAAGAGACTGTGATAATAAGCAGTGATTCCCACAGGTCTGAAGGGATTATCTCACGGCTCTAGAGCGGATAGTTTAGACTTGTTTCTGTGAATGTGCTTGCTGAAGGGACTATGATGATGGCCGATGGGCTCAGACTGTAAGCCTCCAGGTCAATGCACTAAGATAACAGAAGAACGCAATCACCCGGCACTAATGCATGAAGCCTCAGTGACAGTATGGTGAGTGTGTGAGGTTGCATGCGTTCTGCGTTACCTTGCCAGCTTGCTTAGTCCCACTACTTTTTTGTTTGGAATATACCCGATGTGGACCTGGACAGAGATGACAGTTCAGTGAGTGCACAGAGGAAAGGATGAGGTTACATCTAACTTACAGCATTGTAAGCATTTTAGCAACCTGCTGGTTTGATATTTGCTGTCAAACTAATATAACCAGCTTTTTTAATATAATTAATTTAATTCAACCCATTTTGAATGGTAAATAAACACAGACACACAAACTTACCTTTCCAAAGAAGGGCACCAAGTGATGTTCACACAGAGAAAACACATCTATGTCCTTCACAATCACCATCTCATCATGGTCTTCATCAAAGATGGCATTGTTTAAGATGTCTGTTGGGTACAATCACACATTTTCTTTTATTAATACTTATAAATATGACTTATTTGATTATGTTAACTTTAATAGAGTTACCAATAATATGCTCAATACTTTCAAGAAAATAAATATACTTGTTAATTGATGAACTGGGATGAAAATCTGCTTTTGCCGATGACTCATTATAGATTAATCTATTTTTTTCCATTTAATCTGGTTAGAAAATAGTGAAATTAAGTATCAAGAATACTTTAAATTCGCAGCAAATTGATCTTTTAGTGGATTATCTTTTGGGTTATTATTTTTTTCATATTGTAACTATTTGAATTAGTTTATATGTTATTGTTTAAAAACGATAAGTTAAGCTTGTTTCCATCTGGTTCCATGTATGTGTACACCAAAGATGATTCCGTTAACTCACCTTCAATGGTCTCATGGTAGCCCTTGGTGAGGAACTGGATGGCCTTGGCTGCGCGTAAAGGTGTGCGCAGCAGCCCCTCTCGGTCCGTGTCCTCCCCGAGCTGCCGCAGGATGTTGGTGTAGGCGGCTTCCAACGCAGGTAAGCGGGACTCGTCCTCTGCCTCTTTGCGGGACGTCTCGTGCTTGCGGTGCACGACAGCTGCTTTCTTGGTGTCTATGATGAGGTCGCTGAAGCTGTTGTTGCACTGGAACTCCTCCACGGTGTCGCTGACTTTTCCGTTGCAGTGGGAGTTCATGTCGCTGGGCCGGTCGACTCCTGAAGAGATTAAAAGATGGAAGAAAGAAGAGATGGAAGGTCTTGAAGCTATGTTGACCCAAATGAGAGGCTGCTTGGCTATCTCCGCTCCTGGTGCGCTCTGCTTTTATGCAGCCCGTGAAAGCGCATCAGTCCCTCATTCGCCAGGGTGTCGCGTACGTCAAAACGGAGAGTATCGCCGACGGGGTCATTACTGACCCCCATATTACACACACATACTCTTTCTCTGTCTCTCTCTCTCTCTCACACACACACACACACACACACACAAACCTCCTCTCTTGCTTGAGGTTGACCGTGCAACCAATTTTCTGGATGTAGACATCACTTGACATTTAATGCATGAGGCATATTTCTAATGAATCTGTTCCGATTATGTTACACCTTTTTACAAACAGCACATGAGCCACATGGTCTTTTAATTTTTAGGAAAGTCAGATTCATTTTGACTCCATATTCATGGAAATCAGATTGCTAAGAGGTTTCAGTCACATGCAAATGTTGGGGAAGTCATGGAAAAGAAAAGAAATGCTGCCGCGAATCCCTAATAACAGAACAAGTTTAACTGAACTCATCACTGTCAACAGTAAAGGATGAAATATTCTTTTAATTATTTTAGGTTACATTTCTGGTTTAAATCTAACAGAAGGATCCCAAAGTACAATAAGAATAAGGGAAATGCCTTTTTATAATTAGAGTTCATGTTTATTTAAAAATGGGGAGCAAATGTTTTGGGTGAATAAAGTATAGAGCCATCAGTGTTTGCAGTGCTTTTTTCTTTTTTTTCAAGACAGTAATTTTATTCCTTTTCTGTGGACCTTACCACCACCGACAGTCAGAAAATATTGGAGTGGCAAGGCTGAGACCATTACTCTCATTGGGGACATCATGTCTCATTATTGTTTACCTGCATGGAACTACCGGCTATATTATGTTATTATTGTTTACACATGACTGGCAAAGTTTAGTTTTAATCCTCCATCCATCCATCCATCCATCCATCCATCCATCCATCCATCCATCCATCCATCCATCCATCCATCCATCCATCC
>JBAMHX010000024.1:7033402-7047990 GCA_037177515.1 Pseudomugil tenellus
AAAAAGAACGTACCCCATATGTGTGTGTGTGGCGGGGGTGTGGGTGTGTGCTCTTCCTATATATATATATATATATATATATATATATATATATATATATATATATATATGAAACTGGTCCTGGTTTGTTAGATGATCAACCTTATTGAAGATGTAAAATGTTTACAAGTACCTCTGCCTCCGTTGAAGATGCAGATACCTCCATCTCTGCCATCATGGATTTTATTTCTTCTCAGTGTGGGATTGCTGTCCGTTTTGATCCACACTCCAGCCATGGCATTGTCAAAGATCTCATTATCCTCAATGAAGCCCAGACCTGTTAAATAAAACATCAAGATATAAAAAACTCAATTACATATTATATAGGAGAACAATTGAGTTACAGATGCATACCTGAGTTGTAGACTAATATCCCTCCATTTTGGCCTCCCCAGATCTTGTTGCGCCTTATCTTTGGGTTACTCCCAGTTCTGTGCATAACAAAAATTATGTTTTAAAGAAAACATAAATCTTTACATGTGAAATCTTACAGAAAAGTTCTCATATGCACACGAACGAAGCAGATTAAATAATAAGCTGTGGTAGTTATGCCCTTGCTGACAGGCAATCCTTACCTTATTTGTACACCCGAGTACATGTGGTTGTAGATGTCATTGTCTTCCAACACACCGTGCCCGTTGTCATAGAAATACACACCGACCTAGAGGGGAAAAGATACGATTTTGATCAGAAGAAATTTAAAGCAATATAAATTTACAGGAGAAAAACTAAGCCCAAGTATATTAACACAAATGGGAAAAACCAGATCCTGACAAGAATGTGCCAGTCCGTCGTCCTGGTACTCATCTTTTTCTGCATCAACACAGACTGAACATTTCTCTTTGCCATTTTCACCAGCAGCTGCCAAAGTGCTCTGTTCTAAGCAGAAAAAATGCTGCATACTTATTTTGCAACTTTGGAAAGAGCAAAAAGGAATAAAACCTTGTGACATTTTTAGCTTTTTGTTGGCACATTTGTTTTATGCTGGACTTCTCACTGCAGGCGCATGGAACTAATTCACTTACAGTATAGTTCAGGGGTCTCCAAGTTCGGTCCTTGAGATCTACCATCCTGCAATTTTTAGATACAACCCATATCCAACACACCTGAATCAAATTAATGGCTCGTTACCAGGCCTCCGCAGAGCTGGATGTCATGCAGAAGAGGGAATAAAGCCATTTGATTCAGGTGTGTTGGATATGGGTTGCATCTAAAAGTTGCAGGATGGTAGAACTCGAGGACCGAACTTGGAGACCCCTGGTTCAGAAGATGGACTCAGTCCAGTTCAAGAGCAGATGTAGTTCAAAGTAGCTTGAGAACAATATGCTTGTTTGGGGAAGAATTAAAATAACAAGAAGTCGGTCAGGTGCAAAATAAATGCCAACATTTCTTTGGACAGCGACTGTTATCAGTTATAAAATTTGAGGATTGAGGCAGTTTAGATGGTTTAAAGTTCATGTTTCCGAAGCCCAATTTGATACTAGTTAGCTCCAGTCCACCAGCAACTCTTGCGTTTCTTGTTATTATTCCAGATTTAACAGATTGTTATACCTGTTTGCCACTGTGGATGCGGTTCTTGCGGAGAACAGGAGTGCTGCCTGTGGTCACCCAAACTCCAGCCAACGTGTTGCTGTAAACCTCGTTTTCCTCGATCACGCCCTGGCCTTTCTCATGCTGAAACACA
The DNA here is from genome assembly GCA_037177515.1 of Pseudomugil tenellus. Lineage (NCBI taxonomy): Eukaryota > Metazoa > Chordata > Actinopteri > Atheriniformes > Pseudomugilidae > Pseudomugil > Pseudomugil tenellus. The sequence goes on from JBAMHX010000024.1 coordinate 7,035,126, forward strand.
ACAGAGGATCACTGGTGAAAAACCTCCAAAGCTAACTGCGTGAGAATGCAAAGTGTAATCAAACACAGAGGTTATCTGCACATGATATTGCCTCTCTGCTGCAATGTAAATGATGAGTTCATTTACCACATAGATGCCTCCATGCTGACCGTCATGGATTTTGTTGTGCCTTACAATGGGGCAGCTGTTGGTTCGGATCTGGATTCCAGCCAAGGCGTTGCCATAGATGTCGTTGCTCTCTATCAAACCTCGCCCGTCTCCAAATATGTAGACCCCTCCTTGGTTACCGTTGAAAATAGCATTTCCTCTGAATTTAACAAGGGAAAAATTAGGTCAACGGTTTTGTGATGAATGACTACAGACACCAGGAAGCCTGTGTTTTTTACCGTATCGTTGGGTCACTGTTGGATGTGATCCACACGCCGGCAAAGTTATTGGCATAGATTTTGTTCTCTATAAACTGGCCCCGTCCCTTTTCGTGGACGTAGATGCCTCCCGTTTGGCCGTGGTGGATCTCACAGCGCACAACCGTGGGGTTGGCGTACGCCTTTACCTCAAAGCCTGCTATGCGATTTCTGTGGATGTTACAGTTTTCAAAGTAACCCTGAAACACAGAAAATACTGATGAAGTATGTGATGTTTCTTCCAGAATCATCCAAGGCATGGCTTACGGATTTACCATGCCGTGATCAAACGTGAACACTCCAACGTCTCGTCCGTGGTGAATGTGGTTACGTCTAATGATGGGATTACCATGGTTTTTTACCCAAATTCCTGCTAGCGCATTGTTGCTGATTTCATTGTCTTCATAAATGCCCTGAAACAAAGCAAAGTCAGAAGTACTGATGTTTATTTATGGGCTTTTGAATATTTTTTTTTTATAGCAAACAAAATAATCTTTACCTGTGCATGGTCTGTAATGTACAGTCCTACGTTCTCACAGTCACTGATGTTGCAGTGTTTGATGGTTGGACAGGCCCCCTGTCCACTCACACACACAGCTGATCCCACTAAACAAATAAAAGAGGAGGGTAGAGGGGGGGGGGTCACACAACAGTAGAGATACAACATTAATCTATACCTAAAAACAAAAAAGAATGGGATGTATATCCCCACAGTTATGAAGCTTAAACTGATATTTGGCTATAAATAATCTAACAGATACTTAGAAAGCAGACAAAACCAAACTGACTAAATACATAAAACAGGTGCTTTTTTTAAAGTCTTCGCTCTAAAAACTGGAGGATAAAATGTGTCTGTTGAAATAACCTCTGTAAGCTGTTTGGTGCAGTACATTTGGAGACTTCAAGCACAATAGAAATTCTCAAACTGTTCACAATAATTCTCGGATTTGCTGACTGAACTGACTTCCTTATTTCTCAGCATTATTCCTCATTATTCCAAATGATGAATTTTATTTTCAATCACTCTCAATTTTTTTGTGTGTCTGGGCTAATGTCTTTTTACACAAATGTTCTTTTATAAGAATAAAGATTTTAGAGTTTCCAGCAAGAGCTCTGCTGTTTTCTTAAACAATCACCTCCATCAGGATTGCAAATTGTGTCCCTTCAGTAGTGACATTAACAGACCTAAATATTCTCCAATTGTAAGACAGTTTACCTGAATGAACATATAGACCATCAGAGTTTTTTTAAACAAGCTTTTGTTAGCTTACTATCCAGCTTGAAATAATAAAGTTCTTATTTATAAAAGCAATGACAGAAATAACCCCAATTATCCCACAGGGTTAACTTCTTCCATACACACTCTAAAGCAAGCATGCATGCTTAGTAGGGGTGGGTAAAGAAGGATTGAGTTTTTGGACCTATGAAATAGAGAAAATGAAAAAAAGTAGAGAAGGAATACCCAGAAAGTGTGAAGAGTGCACAAGATGTCTTACATACAAATTCAACCAGCCTCTTCTGCATAAAGAAATAGACAGAAGCACTCCAGTTTCTATGCATGTATATATGTATGAAACACTAAGAATATATGAAACAACATTATACATTTTCACCTAGAAAGGAGAAAAGACACCGGCATTTTAAGTACCCATACAGCAAACCAGGGCAAGACCAATCTCATCTCAATCAAACCACATTACAAACTAGTGCAACTTGAATTTGAAGAATTTCAGAGCATTTTAAGTCTGTTGCACATTATTGAGCAACTTGTATCTGCTTGTAGGTGCACAAATGCCTCAATAATTGTTTTTTAAAAGAAAAGAATAGCTTGAATCAATTAAATTGCAGTGTGCAAACAGATTTTTCTGCAATATGTCAGACACCTGTATTGCTTTACACACGTATGATTCCATCACCAGCAGTTTGGAAGCTAATAAAAAAAGTTAATTAGCACCTATTCACATGCAAATTAATTATGGTGGTCTAGTCGAGTGACCTGAAACATGTAGAAGAAACATAAGGACCAATAAAGGAATAAGTGACAACAGCAACACATGCATAACCAAAACATACAGCTGATGCATTTTAAATGTGTGTGACATTTTATGGTATGTGACAATAAATACAAGCGGGTTTTGTCACAAAGACTAAAAGAAACTGAGTAGTAATACATTACTAATACAGTAATAGAGTAATACATTTCCTCATCAAGTAGTTAATATGTCAGCTGTAAAAGTTAAAGCAATTGTAAATAAGACAAAAAACACTTCCCCAAAACAAAATGATTTAGCTTCTCACACTGGGACAGAGTGAAACACTAAACTTCAACAGAAAGAAAAGAAAAACACAAAGAGCTCTATGATGCCATGTAAAACGGTGCAGCAGGCCTCCAGGAATAACATTTCCAGAGTCAAAGCTTCAAGTACAAACAAGAAACACATTCTTTTTTTTTTTCCCCCTTTCTGAAACAACAGCAGCATGTCCTTACCTGTGCATGTGGAGCGGATGATACAGTGGTCAATGTTAGGGCTGCAGTTGACCGTGATCTCCAGACAGTGGTGGGCGTTATGGTGCTGCGCCGACTTATCATCTGGATTAAACTGAGGAGAGAAGAGCCGCTGAGGTCAGATGCAGGACACGATTACTGACAACCCGTCTGTCGAACCGCAACTTCCACACCAGACTTTTGTCTCAAAAAAAATAAAAATAAAGGTATTACTGCCACTAATACCTCAAGCTTATAACAGAATATGAAGAGGTGGAGTGACGGTACTTTATACTGCATGACCACATGATGAATGACATCAAAGTAAAGTCTTAAACAGAGGATGTGAAATTACTAACCTAAAGAAAAATGATTAAATCAATAATCATAATTATTTGTACCATTTGTTTTCAGCTAAATCTTCATGATTATAACACCTTTATTCACGGTTTAGATATGAGATAACATTTACCTTGATGGTCATATATCCCACATATGCATCTTCTGAACCCTCCATAAAAACAAATGTAGAGTCTCTAGTATTTTCTATCACCACCTTGTCTGCTACTTTTCCAGGAGCTGAGGGGGGAATAAAAAAAAAAAGAAAAGAGACCACTCGTTTATATGGACATACACACAATTGATGATGCATCCCATTTTTAGGAAAAAGCACCCGACACATCTTCAGCACCTCTCGGTGAAGGCAACATACTTACCTGCACCAATCATAGTGATGGGAGACTCTATATAAATCCACTCATCTGTATAGATGCCAGAATGAACAAAGATGAGACCGTCAAAGTGGGCTTCTTGTACCCCACCCAGAGCATCTTCAATGGTATCATAATACTGTGCACAAACATAAAAACACAGGCTGAACATACATATGTACTTAAAATGTAAAGGCCAATTTATTCCTTGGGTCTGGAAGTAAATGAATAAGCTTTGGAATGTCAAAACATGTAGACGGCATGCATTTCTTTTCAGCAGCAGGGTTTTAACTTACCAGCATATTCTCCCTTCCTTTGTATCTGCCAGGGTTACTGTAGAAATGCTCAGCAAAGCCTGGTTTTACATGTGCACCTTTATACTAAAACACAGAAATACACCACGATCAGTGCAAGCAGGACTATACGGTGTTCACTAAACACACTAGCCTTTGCAGCAAGAAAATTCCACCGTAAAAGTAAAATGTTAAAGGGAAGCTTTAGCATTTTGACATTGCAGGTACTAACAGTAAGAAGGTGACATGGTCAAAGTGCACCATCTCTTACAAGACAAGGCTGAGTATTAACAAAACACATAGCTGAATCATGAACTGACCATATCTGACGTTATGGCTAGATAACACAATTACCAAGAACAATAAAGGTCTGCAATAGATATAACTACATAATGGATTATTAAATGCATCAACATAAAGATAATTGCAGATATCAGGAAGCAAGCTACCTTCAAAAAGTAATTTAGAAGCGCATTCAATGTTTAGTTTCCACTTTTGTCAAAGAGTCTAATTAAAAAGCAAGAATGCTTAACTACAAATCAATAGGCACTGCAACTCTGCAGTGACATGTATGACGTTTATAGTTGGTTTCAGGTCTTTTTGACAAACAAACTTATAGAATTAGAAATGACACTTCACTCCAAATTAAAAGTAAAAAAAAATGAAAAAACGAAGCAATTAGTCACTAAAAAATGAAGAAAAAAGAAAAAAACAAGCTGCTGACATTGGCTTCAAAATGAATAAACACAATCACATCATATTAAAAAAACTTAACTATAAAAAGTTAAATTAATGCTAAATTGTACATGTGACAAAAACCTGTCACAAATACACCAGTTGCCGTTTTACTTTTAAATGTTTACAATAGCTTTCTTAAGCGCTTATGAGATATTAATAAACTGACATCCAAACATTTATTTCTTTTCTTATCTTTTTAATCTGAAGCAAAAATATTTGGACTTTCTATGTCATATATAGCTTAGCAAAAATGTAATTTTATTATGTAGAAAATCTGCAAATAAATAAACCATACAAATAATGATAATAATAAAAAACAAATAAATGATTATTCTAATAATAGTGACTAACTTACCAGTTGCTGAAAGCTTTCCTTCCAGGGATTTGGGTGTTCATGCTCCTCAGGACTGACCTGGTAGAATCTGCCTGGCTCCGGATGCATCATGGGACGTGTATATTCAAACACCTCCATGTATAGCCGTTTCCTAGAATATAAAATCCATTTTAGCTGTCGGTCTTCTAATGACAGCGACATGCAAATTGAGATCAAAACTGAATGTCTTTAGCAGCACCCACCATAGGATGGGATCATTTGCTAGCTGGCTGAATCTCTTGCAGACACAAGCTGCCTGGCAAAGGTCTTGCTCCAATAAGTAAGAGAAAATCTTCAAAACAACCTCATCTGGAAGCTTCTGCTGCAGGTACTGTTCTGCTGGGGCTGCTAAAAATACACAAATACACAGATTGTCAATGTGAGGAAATTATTGTCCCTTCAAGCTCAATGAGTGCTGCTTCTTCATACGTGCAAACAAAAAAAAAAAAAAAAACAAAAAAACAACTTAAGCTTAAAGCAGCAAAAACTTTCCTTATTAACACACACCTGGCAGGTCGTGGCTCTTACCGGACACTCGTGCCCGCTTGGCTCGATGGCCAAAGGCCTCTGTAGATGAAGTGGAAGCTCCCTGAAACAGAGCAAGCAGGATATAAACAACAAGCCAAAGTCCAAGCAATAAGTAATTAACATGGGAGTTTAACAATATTTTAGAGGATAAACCAAAAGAGCAACTATTTTCTTTAATCACACACATTTACAATCTCTAGCCTGCGATGTAGAGACTCAAACTGCAGTCAAATTCTCGTAAAATGCAAGTCAGAGCTACAGTCTAACCTCCATTGGGCCCTTGCTGGGGCAGGCAGAGGCGGTGGCAGAGGCAGCTGCGGTTCTCTTGGGAAGCAGGGTCTTGCGTCGGAGCAGATAGGGACTGTTCTGAGCACCTGGACCGGACTCTTCAATAGCCATTTCTGCTGCAGCTGCTGCAGGAGCCTCCTCATCTGAACAGAAAATCAAGTGATCTCTTATTATTAATCCACAGTCTACTGAGACAATTACATGATCAAAGCAGCAACACAAAAACAGGAAAATAATTCAAATGAGAAAACACTAAGAATGTATCCATTAAGCCTAATATACATTTTGCAGAAGAAAAACGTGCAGGGAATGCAGCTTGCATTGCTGGAAGAGATGTCTACATTAAGCTCGTATGCAATGTGACAACTGCGCAGATCACAGCAAGGGTTATAGTTGGTAAGGCAGACAAAGGTTGGTGATTGAAAAAGGCAAATGCGCTATCTGCAGCTAGGACGCCTTTTTGTTTCGAGTTTGGTAGCTCCCACCACATACCAACCTGTGTGTATTTCCCTCTTAACCGGCAAGAAGCACACTCATCTTTTGTGCCGCTGTCAAATTAGGGGCCGCAAATGAGGTCGATCAGACGTGCGGCTAATGTCTAAAAACTGAACTGCGTAGATGGCAAATCCGCGGTGTAAACAAATCAAGCCACGGCTAGCAGGCGCCGGCAGTGAAGACGGGCATGTTTGCTCAATCCGATAACAAACTTGCTTTCACACAACAGACCAATGCCTTTAAAATGATCCCAGTGAATTAGTCCAAATCACACAGTATCATCTATCACAGCTGATCTCCGTGGCCTGAAGCTAGCGACAAGCTAAGGGCGATTGCCCCAATTGCTTCTAATGTTTTTGTTAACGTTACACCCCAAAAATGGCAGTCCTCAGATTTACACCCTCGGAAATGGTTGTGACAGCTGGGTATGCAGCGGCCGAGCAAATACTAAGCTTGTGATTAGTGCGTGTGAAGTCGATCCTTTCGCCTACAGCTGAGGAATATGAGCCACAAATGATGACCGTGTTGCTACATACGCATTACGTTAAGCGAAGACAACCCCCCAACCTGCTTCTAACCTCGTAAGCTAGCTAGCCCCGATCACTCAAGCCAAACAAAGCGCGGCCTGGCCTGAGCCACAGAGCAAGAAGCCTCGGGTTTTCCTGCTAAACCCGCCGTTTCTGGCACAGCCGAACAAGTCAGCGGAAAAATAAGAATGGTTACGTAAAGATTGTTACGGCCTGATAGAGCTTAGTCTAAAACCATTAGCTGACCATGGCCTAGCTTACCTCTGTCCCCGTTGTTCCGTTCGGGCTGTACCGGGCGCGGCCTCGACACTCGCCTGGGTCTCCTGTTGGTGGCTCTGACGGAGTTCATCTGGGGAGTTGGTTGTCGGAAAAATAGACCGCTATCCTCGACCGCCCGCTGCTAAATTTAGCCGTCGACCCAAACTGCTATCCAGATACCTTTTTCGTAGATAACCCCAAACAATTGCGAACAAAAAAAGAATGGTATTTGGAGTGTAATTGCGTTTTTTTTCCTCTCCGTGGTGTCACAGCTTCCCCCAGTTTCAATGCTCGGTGCCAGCTCCGTCTCTGTCTGTAGCAGGAGGAGCCATTAACCCACACGGGAAACAATCGCGAGAAAAAAGAAGAGAATGGAGACTCGACCAATCAGATTAGGTGTTTTATATTTGTTTCTTGCAACGACCAATCAAAAGCCTCGTATTACTACTAACAAACCTATATGTTAGGGAAAGGAATCGGTCAAGCCGCGATTTGACCAAAGCACGGACTGAACACATCACAGCGCTGTCCGGTCATCAGTTGGTACGTTTTGCAGCCTAAGCCCCTATTGTATAATGTGTATCAATTTGTAAAGGTTAGGAAATGTTCTTTATATAAATTGCAACATTATGTTGCTTTAAATAAACCTTTAAAAAAAGCAAAAAAGCAAAAACAAATGGATGATAATTAAGCATTTTGTTCATATGTAAAAAACAATCAGTAAATGAGAATAACATTTAATAATAAGAAAAAATGTATAATAAACAGAAAATTAATGTCAAGATACATTGTTGTATTCACAGTCATAATAGTTAAAAGGGTGCAACAAAAATAGCTTAAGGCTTTATTTTACTTTGAATGCGCTTTTTTTTTACTTTAACAACTTGTTAAAGCATTAGTGAGAAAATATACTTTTGCTTTCATTATTATAATATTATTTGTTTAAAAATATAGTCAGTTTGCTTAAAATGTGATATCAAAATAATTGAATAATTATAAGCAAGTGAAAACAAAGAAAAAGTAGACTTGAGGGATGTTTTGTGGAACAGATTATTTAAAATATGTCATTTTATATTATATGGCCAGGAGGGGGCAGTGTTTAGCTGCGAATAAAAAAACATTTACCTGAAACCCTACAAGACAGAACTGACTTTTATTCCTTTTCTGGATGTGTTTGAGTTTGTGAGCATAAACTCAGAAACCTGTTATGTCTTTTACAAAGTAAAATAAATTTCCCCTTTTAAAATGTCTGTCTTTCTTTCTTTCCTGGAGAAGATAAACAAAAACAGTGATTCCATTATGCCCAAATGTGCAGAATCTGCTCATGGGTAGTTAATTATTTCTGTTGCGGGTATAGATAAATTCTGTAAACAAAAACACATTTTTTCTATATACTTATCTAAACAAATTAGACAAATTTATTTGTAAGGAGCTACCAAATCATAGCAAATTTTGTAGACCATGACAGAGGCAACATGGCGATAAATCCTGCGTCATTAGCATCACCTGATGGTTCTAGTGTGAAAACGCACCCAGATATTTAACATGTAGGAGGCAGTGCATCCATATCAATGAGAGCCTCAGATTCTTCCTTGCAGCTGCAGCCTTGAAACTCTGGGTTTCTGCTGAGTGTGTTTGCATCTTATCTTGCTGTTGTATCCATCCTCCTGTAATAAGTTGAATGAGCAGCTGTGTATCCTGTCCTCCTACACCCACCCACCCACCTTGGTACACAGAACGGAGGTTGGTAGGGTCATATTGTCCTTGAAAGCTTTGCATGATCTGAAGGACAGTCCTGCGAGATAAAAAACATCCATTGCATGTGTGTTTGTTTTAGAGAGATTCTTTTTTACTAGTAAATACCCACAAACAGAGAGGTTAAAACAACTTTATAAACAATATGAAATAACCAGTAACAAGCATAATTATATTTTAAAGATGATTAAAGCCTTCGCTTAGGAAAACAGAGACACTGTTGAGTTGGAAGGGATATGGAGAAACAAAAAGCTTCAGCAGACTGAGTGTATGAGGAGATTATTAATCAGCAGGTCTCTGTAGTGGTTTTTTTTCTATGAATATCATTCAGTCCCAGTATTGAGCATTAAATAAATGCAGAAGTCTTCGTGTGCACTGGCGATGTCCCACATGTAAAACCTTTGTCAAATTATTTCTTCCACTTTAATTTGTTGCATTATCTCCGATTACCAACTGGAGGTTGTTTGCAGCACAAAACAATGGATGAAGTCATCATTTTTACAACGGAATATATGCCCATCTGGCTCTTCAAACAAGTTACAAAAAGGATATCTAGGACAGCTATGACCCAGATTTCTCATAGTTATTTGCAGTTATTGGGCTTGTACTTGAATTGCTAGAGTTTGTACGCATTTGACAGTATCTTAAAGGGGATATACGATCTAAAACGAGCATCAGACAAAGGGTGCTTTGTGTTGTTGCTGATCTCAGGGGAAATGCTCAAGTAATCCAAAAGACTGTGGCTGAAACTCTCATTCTTTTGGTGAAATAGGACACTGTTGTAAATGTCTATGGAGTATTAGATGACAATCAGCATTCTTGCTTCCCATCTAGACTTAGAGTATTTGCCAAAGAGTACAACACACGGCTGCTCTTAGGAGAAGTCCATGTTGGCTGCTGACAGGAGGAAGTCTCTGTTCGATAAATTTGGGCTCGTGTCTTAAAAAGGCCAAAGCGAGCCGCGAGGAGAAAGAAATCCCGTCGGAAGGTACGAGTGAAGAAGGCATACAGGAAGGGGTTGGAGCATGAGTTGATTGGGTAGAAAAGGACCAACAGGAGCTTGGAGTCTGTTACAGTAATGAAAGGGAGCTTCAGGGCAGCCGAGATGGCAAAGAAAGAGATTGGAGCCATGCAGATGAAGTCGGTAAAGATGAGGACGGCCATGCGCTGAGCCACGCGGGTGTCGGCGTGGGCTGGCGGGGATGAAGGCTTGCGGTAAGTCAGGTAGATGCTGAGGTAACAGCCGCACACACAGAAGAAGGCCAGGATGTTGAGAAGAAGCAGGGAAACCACGTAGACCTGGGACAGCAAAGACTCTACGTCCATCGGCAAGCAGATACTCACCTGCATGAAGGGAACATAATGATCATTTATATGCTTTTTTACATCATAGCAGGATATAGGCAGGTGAGAGATTTGTTATTATAATTTAACATGTGCATCTTTAAACCCACAACTTTTAGTATTTGTTGAGAACGATGGAAATAAAGTGCACTGAGAGAAAAGATGGTCAAGCAATGGAATTGGTAACAGTCTCATTTTTAACTGACTGAAAGAGTTGCGCAACCTGCAGATGTTTTGCATCACTATGCTTTCTTTGTTTAGTTTTATTTGTTTTAGTCCTTTTTCATTATTTATGCATGATTTAGCTCAGTGTTTCTCACTTCAGGTCCTCAGGACGCACTGCCCTACATGTTTTAAATCTGTTCCAACTCCAACACACCTGCAAACCTGGTAACAAGCCATTAGTTTCATTCAGGTGCATTAAGTAGGTTACTTCTCATACATGTAGGACAGTTTGTCCCAAGGACAAGAACCAATGCTTTAGTTAACTTTTTGTCTCTCTGTTCTATGTTTACATTTATTTTCTGCATAATTTATTTGAGGTTATTGGTTTCAGTTTGGTGATTTTGTATTTCTTCTAGAATCTTTTTAGCCTTCACTTTGCATTTCTTGTGACTACTTCAAGTGTTTCACCAGTAACTACATATCTATTTGTGGTTGTTTTTATATCACATTTTAGTCTCTATTAATAACTAATTAAGCAATATTATTTTGTCTGACCATCTTTGGTCTAACCAAATTAGATTCCCTTAAATTCTGAGAATAATCTGGAAGGAATTGTAGATACAGAAATTTAGCAGATTCTTCAGATTATGGTTGGAAATGAGGGTCTTGACAGACGTCTCTGCTTTCAGAATGCTTTTCCATTATTAATGTCAACTCTTCTGCACCTTCTCCTCCAGACCCCCCCCCCCACACACACACAAACACACTTAGCTTTGTACATACATATAATTCCAAAATAAAAATGCCATTTAAATGCCATATATGTGCATGATTTTGTTTCTAAATTGTGGTAATTTGTACATTTTCTTGTTGTACTTATTAGTCAGTTGTAAAGCTTTGTGTTTGGAAATTTACTGGTACTACGTTGAGCCCAATCTTTTCTTTTTGCTTCTGGTGTTTTACAGAACAATTAATCATTCAAAAGAGAAATAAAACAGATTATTCTCAGCAAAAATCAATTTGTTGCAATTTTTAATCTCATAAAAAGTGTTTTTTTTTCAATATGTATAGAATGATCTATATAAATATATTTAGAAGTACATAAAACATGTATTTGAATATACTACGTACTTTGCTGTAACTGCTGACCCCCATTGTGGGCAGTAATGCAGCCAACGAGGAAAAGATCCAGCCTGCAGTCATGATGATACAAGCGTGCCTCAGGCGAATCTTACAATCAAGCCGCAGAGCATGTGTGATGGTGTGCCAGCGCTCCACGGCGATGGCTGTTAATGTGAACACCGACAGCTCACTGGCAAACACCTGTAAATGACATGGTAATTTATTCAAACATGGATATTGATGAGTCTCTTCATTAATGCACGCAGTCAACTCTATCTGCACATACGTACCGTGAAAAAGCCTGCCGCATTACAGCCAAGGCCTGTCTGCCAGTCAATGGCATAGTTGTAGTACTGTCCATGTGTGAGCATGTCTACGGTTGCTATGACAACCAGGTAGATGCCCATGCAGAGGTCAGCAAAGGCCAAGTGGCACATGAGGAAACGGGGGACAGTCAGCTTGGAGCGGCTGCCTGCCAACGCAGTGGTGGAAATGTAAAATGACTCCAAATACACGTTTAAAGCAGCGTTTACTGTGAAACACATTATAAAGGTAATAAAGCAAACTTTTTGTGTTAACAGTACCATTACTACTGAAATACAATTGTAGAAAACTGTCCCAGAGATCAAAACACTGAGACAGATATGTGGAGCTATGTTCATACTTACAGAACTTGCTTGAAAGCAGTGCATTAAAGACACACAGAACAATCACATGTAGCAGAATATCCTGCAGTATTGGCAAAAAAACCAAAAAAAAAACCATCTGGACATGAGTTTGTTTGGCAAATTTCCTACCTAAGAGCACAAGGAGAACCACTGCGTTGGCTATTAGAGCGAGAACAGAGATGATCCAGATGAGGATCCTCAAGGGGATGGAAGACATGATGTCCTCACAGGGGTTAAAGATGTCAGATGCTGGGCTGCAGTCGATGTCGGTGGGGTTGGAACAGTGGTCCGGGTAGAAGGAAGTATTCTTTATTTGGGGGTAATCACAGAATGGGTGCCTTGTGGAGCTACTGCACAACAGCACACAAGTAAACGTACGTCACAGTATTTCAATTATTCAACTGGTGCAAATGGTTAATTGTGACTGCAATACAAAGCATGCGTACATTTTTCTGGGTACTTTTTTAAAGAGACAGCAGTGTGGCGGGTATGTCAGCTTGGCAAAGTCCAGCTTGGTAAAGTGAGGAGGAGGAGGAAGTTTTTTCAGCTGATAGGCAGACTCTGCAAAGAGCTTTCTGAGACCACCAAGGATGGAAGCTGGCAGGAAACTGATTGCTGTTTGAGAGATGTCCCTGCAGAGGCAAACAGAGGCACAAGGATTTAGCAGTCATTTTAATTTCCAACACTCGTCCTGTAGTTTTCATTAATTTGA
>JBAMHX010000024.1:7048833-7087360 GCA_037177515.1 Pseudomugil tenellus
TATATATATATATAAAATATATAAAATAAATTATTTTGCCTTAAACATACTTTAAATATATTTTCTTAACAAATAATTAAATGTTTTGTTTGTAGATATTTTTCTCACATTCTTCTAATTTAATTTCATTAATTTTATGTAATCTGAAAACAAAGACAAGCCACTAAATACAGTGTAATGCTGCCATTTCAAGGGAGAGAGCGCCACTTAACAGCTCTGTTATGTGTCTCAGCAGCTGATCCAACTTTAAACTTTGCTTTTTCACTCATGCCGATTATCTGACCAATTTTAAAGGAATATTTTGATATATGTTAAGCAAATTATGACCTTTGAAAACCTCATTAATGATAAAGGAAACTCAGGAGATGAATCTAAACAAAGATTCAAACATTTATAAATAAGACATAAGTAGCCTTTTAAGATTTGTTTCCTAAAAAAGGCTTTTAACAGCAGCAATTACATGAAATAAGGAAATATTAGCTGAAACTTTGCATATCTTATGAGAAGAGTGTTATAAGTCCACGATCTGGTGTATCCTGGTTGTGTTGCATTGAGTTTCCCTAAAAGTTCTTCAGATTTGATCTGGTAGTCACGGCTCAGGAAATGTGCACAATAGTGAATAGTTCCTATTTTAGAAAGTTGATATTAGAATGAATACATGATAATAATAACTGAAATAAAAAAGAAGCACTTTTGCTTGATTCCTATTTCAAAAGAAAAAGCTGTTTTTATTTTATTTGATCAACATTTATCTATTTTACCATAAGTCTACAAAGTTTTTAAAGTCCCTTCCCACACAATTCAGACTGTTTTTTTTTCTGTTTTCCTGCATTCTGAGTTTAATAAAAGATGACGAGGGTGAATCAAGTAGCCACGAGATGCAGTTGGATGTCACGCTTACAGTACCACCAACTCACTGGAACCCACGAAGGCATCGGGACTGATGTGAGTGAGCTGTTTGTTGCCTCTGAGGACCCTTAAGCAGAAAGGGAGAAATAAAATATGTGGGATGACTATATTTTTTGCAAATCTTCTGTTTGTAATTCTGTGTCTGTCTGTGACTCACAATCTGTACATCTTTGTTCCGTTGAAGGCGCCACTTGCCACCTCCTTGATGCCATTTCTGGTGAGCCGTCTGTTAATAGAAAACGAAGCCAAATTACGATCACGTGGCTCCAACACTGATCATTCCGAAAAGTAAACTTATCAGAGCTGCTGATGCCAAAACTGAGTGTTTGCACTTCTTTTGTTCCCACTAACTAAAGCTGAGCAAATACACAGGCTTTTAGTTAAACAATTACTGTAATTTCACTGTATTTTCCATCTACTTCTGCTTCCTCATTGTTTTACTTCTGTTTTGTGGTATGGATGATGTACTGTATAGGCCAGATAAGAAGCTTCAGATCTCTATGTAAAGACACAATATGTGCCACACTAATCTCACTAAACAGCAAAGAGTAAAAAACACACCAGACAAAAACACAAAGCAATGTTTTTTTCTACCTCCAACTTTTCCCTTGTTTGAATGTTTTATCAGTTTATAGTTGTTTTGTCATCTTATTTTGCATTCTTATTCTTATTTTCTTATTGTTATTTCTTATTCTTATTTTGCATAACACTAATGTATAATAATTTCTCATTTCCTAATGACTGTTGTTTCTCTATTAATAGTTTTGCATCTTTTTGTCATTTTCATGTCTCTTTCATGCAATATTATATTTTTGTGATAAGATTAGAGGGGTACTGAGTCAATAAAGACCTATATTTGAGATATTACTTCACAATTTGACATAAAAATAAGCTTATTTACTCTTTTTGTTGAGAGATTGCAAGCATGTTTGACGTTCTGTCGAGCAGCCAGAAAGCTTAACAAAGAATAAAAGCTAGAAGCAAAAAGAGCCAGCTGGCCTGGCTCTGTCTAAATTCTTAAAACCTTTGTGGCTTAATTAAAGCATTATATTGTTTCTGTAAGGCTTTCAAAAATGAGTTTTGCAGGGGTTTTTCGTGCCAGACTATTTATCAGCCAGTTGCAGTAACTTCATGGGTTCTCGCTGGTTGCCCGGCAACAATTAAGAGCAACGAGAGTCAGATACTCCATTTGTGTAAAACCACAAGGTGTCGTTTTTACACTTTTGATTTTTGCCCATGCAGAATGAAGGAACAGTACAGTAATTATTTAGCTTTGATGGTGCTGATGGGAGGTTTTTTTTTTTTTTTTCCTTGTAAGAAGTTTCCAGTGCAGTTGCTAGACTAAGCATAGCTTTACTATGCAAACAGGAAAATCCAGTTTTCCCATCACATTCACAAAAACATAATCCTGAATTACTGAGCTATATCTTTAAGTAAATGTCAGGAAGAAAACAAACAAACTTTAAAATCCTAAAGAATAAGACAATGTTCCATGACTGGGACTTGTATGTGTTATTATATATTTATCTGTCATTAGGTTACGATCATATAGTCTGCCAATATATTAAATATGCATCAAAGGTTGAGACTTCTCTGGGGTTCGGACATATAAGGGACCCATATACAACCTGCAATGTGAAATCTTCTGATGATGGGATCAGACAGGAGCACAGAACAAGAGAAGAAGCTCGAATGACGATCTAATGAAATAATGATTAATACAACTAGAGTGGTCAATTGATGTAATAAATAAAGCAAAATGAGCTAAAACAAACACATGATGATCACATTTGGTGTTTTATGCTGTTTATATCTTGTTCATAAACTGTAAACAGTCTGCACAGAAAAGTATTGTCCCCCACATAGACAGTTCATAAGATGATGTTGCATAAATGCTGCATCATGATCAAGAATGTTGTTGTTGCAGAATATGACGTTGTGCACACACACAGACTTGGGTTGAGGCCAGATTGCTATGAATATTTGTTAAAATTTGATTGTCTGTTGTTAGATTGGCCCCAGTAGGCCCACTTGGGTTTTAGGACGCCTTTTCATATACTGGCCTCGTGTGTGATGTACATCTTGACTGATGTACTGAGTGTGTGGAGCAAAACAACATAATCATGATCCCGTAATTGTCTGTGTTCTTGGGAAAACAGGTAAAAAAGGTGGTGTAAGTGGTTGTGTTTTGGTATTTTCATAGTTTTATTTAACATTTTCTATATTAATATTACATTGTCACAAGTTCCAATAATAAAAAGGTCCACAAAAATAAATAAAAGAGCAAAATTATTTGCATATTAAAAGTATATTCAAGCTTTTTCTAAACAGAAAAAAGTTCTTCTGTTGAAAAACATGAGGACTTGTGCTCCTCTAAGTAATAAGTTTGAGGACCTTCAAATGGAGCAAAAAGAAATTTTAATGGGAAGATTTATGCCTGATATAAAAGGTTTTGCTTAATGAATTCATCATCATCCTTGAGATGTTTTTCCTTTTATTATCTTAAAACCTTTTGCAGGAGAAGAGGAAGGTTTCCTTTTTTTCTTTTTACTAAAGAACAACTATCCCCAAGCTGAGGACATGAATCAACACTGATTTAATTTCAAATAATCTACACAAGCCTAACACATAATGACATGTGCATAAAGGATATAGATGATATTTCCATTTGAACTTGACTCAGTACATGGTTTTCAACACGATTTGTAAACTACTACTGAGACGGGGACAAAGGAAACATGTAAGGTGGGGTGAACATGTTTAGTGAAACCTAAAAACATTTTTTTAAAAAAGGCAGAAAAACAGGTTAAATAGACCAATTCATGTAGCATTTATCCATGTGGATAATTCTTGCTTGGATTTGGATGAGAGTTGAAAAAACACAAGATGAATCACTTACATCTCTTCAATAGTTTGAGTATAGAGGCCGCTGAAGGCATTTGCAGGGACAGCCTCTAAGTAGATGTTATCATGTAGGTCACTAATCGGTGCAATATTAAAGAAAAGAAGAAAAAGAAAATGAGAAACAGAAATAAAACTTTACACAAAGACTCCAGTAGGGACAAATAGTGCAAATGCAAACTCACTTTCTATGTGAAGAAAAATAAGAAGACAAATGGCAGATGATAGTTTGAATAGAAACGACAGTAAAGGTTTGCTTCAAACAGACAAATCTCTATGGATTCCTTCATGTGTGTGTTCTGACTGCATACATGTCTGTATTTGATACGTGATTTCTTCTGAGCAAACCTAAGCCTGTGCGTCTATAAATTTAGGTCCATGGTGTGTGGGTGTGTTTTTCTGCATGCTTTTGGTTTACTTTCATTGTGTGCTGACACCTACAACAGAAAGTGCGGGGCCAAAGAGTGGATCTTGGCGAGGTTCGGGAAAATTCTCAGGCCAGTGTTGGAGATGGTCCTGTGATGTGAATAGAGCCAGCAAATGTTACTATATTTATACTGGAACCTCTACAAAAGACTCACAAAATACATACAGTGTCACATTAAGTGGAAAAATTCCTAAATTTATAGGAAGCTTGAATTTCAGAGAAGGACATTTATTACATTAACAACACAATGATTTATTTAAAATAACCAAATGAGATCTGTAGAAAGGCTAACAGCTTCATTGCTAAAGAGATTTTTTTCTTTTTATTTTCAAAATCAAATTTTAAACATTTATTACAACAAACTAAAGTTAAAAACAATGAAGGACGCAGTTTTAGCCAGTGTAACTATTTAACCATCATATTTCTCCCAACTTTCTGTTTTTGGCTAAACCCAACCAGGAAGTGACAAATGTCCACCGTTACATCTTGTATTTACATATAACTGAAATCAGCTACCATTTTTATTTTTGTCCTGCAAGGAAGTGGTACAATTGTTTTACTCGGGTTATTAACTGGAAGTTAGTTAGAAATGGAAAAACCAGGTGTCACATGTTGTCTTGAACTCATGTCAGGGACACGTCAATGTCCTTTTGTATCTTGTTACAGGACACACGTGAGGATTTTTTTTTTTAATACTTTGATGTGTTTTTCCCTCCAGCTGCCTTTGAAAGGTAATAATTTACTTTAGCAACCTATCTGACTGTTTTCTTTTTTTTGGAAAGAATAGAAAATACTAATGTCTGCCTCACAGCAATGCCAGATACGTTCAGAGAATCAGTCAAAATGAACTTTACTCTAAAATGCAAACACTATGATCTGTATTTGTGGCTTACATCACACTTTAAATCAGACTTTAAAGATGCTTGTTATCATCATTTACCCCTTACAGCAGACTGTACACTTTAGACTGTAAATTAATCAGTTGTGAAACTCATTTGGTCAAAACATTATCTTACATGTACAGTAAAAATATATTGTGCTGTTTATGGATGTGATGATGAACTCTCAAACTAATGCATTTCAGTAAGAGGCTTTTTTGCACCATCTGCTTTGTTTATTATTATTTTTTAATAGATAGCAGAGGACAAAAAACATTTGCAACGCACGGTAAATGCTGTCACAATGGTAATTTTGAGGAACCCTGAACACATAGCTTTTAATGCCATTTTAAAGCTAAAGAAGTGCAGAGATAAGTAAACAATAATTTAACTAAAAGCATTCTTAGAAATCAGCCAAGAAGTTGTTTTAACAAATTGAATGTGGATGTTCTGGTCATCACTTCTGTGTGACCTCCTGCACGTTTGTAAATATATTACAAATTCCTTTTGGGGTCATTTTTTATTCACTAAACTGGCTTTAAACTATTTTAATGTCCACTCAACATTTCCCTGCTGAAAATGTTGTTGCACCTCATATCCGACTAAACTGTATGTCTTAGAAACATTGATGGTGTCTGTCTGAAGGCAACTCAGACATATCAGGTGATCCCACATAAACTCTTTCAGCCTATAAACATGGGATTATTTTTTAATTTAAAACAGGAGCTGAAACTGAGCATTATTAATTAAATCTCGATGCACTATACAGATCAGGTATAGTAACTGAAGATGGTAAACTGTGTATATATAATGTGGAAAGAGGCAACCACTTCAGTTCAAGCAATGCAATTTCAAAACCTCTTAAAGAATAGTTTACAAAATCTACAAGTCAATTTATAATCTTTAGCTTAACTGGATGGTTACTGGAGATTTTCCACTTAAGTCAAAGTGTATTCTTTTCATACTTGTACTATCAAACAGCAGAACTTATTTGGATTTGCTTTTTAATACACACTAAACTGTGTTTTGTTCACTGCTCATGTGTTCTTGTTTGAACTGTAATTGCTCAAAAACATGCCTTTTTATTTCTTTTATTGCAAAACTTTTGTGCCCCAGTTCTTACAATTGGGGTGAGTCAGAACTGATGCTACTATTCCTGAGGGATTTTTTTGTAAATTGTTTTGCTTGAGATTCTTTTTAAAGACAAAAATAATGAACCTCTAGCGATGCATACAGGTAACATAATATGGGATTTTAGCAACACAAAATGTGGTACAGAAAGAAATGTTTTGATGGTTGGATAAAGAGTGAAGCTTGATTTTGCATCAAGGGAACCAGCCTAATTAAAAAATCATGTATCTGGATGTGTGGGCCATGATAAGTAGGCCTGTCACCCATAACCTATTTTGGATTCACAATTAACTTGAAAACATAAAAACGGAAGGAGACAGCATCTGTCTTTGCTACACTCTCAGTGCATACTCACAAACATTGTAGGTTCATAATGTTCCTGAAAGCGTCTGGGTGGATGAATCTCAGGTGTTTTGACTTGGTTATCTCGCTGAAAGAAACACATTCAGTCACACACACGTATATAATATAACCAGGTATATGTGGCTTCATCGCTGCAATCATCCTGAAAGGCATACTCACATTTCAGTAAGCTTTGGTAGATCAGAGAATGCAAAAGCTTTTATGCTCTCCAAAGCAACATTTTCAGATATGAAGCTAAGGGAGACACAACAAGACACGTGTTTATAAATGAGGCTGTCAGGCTTTCATTTGCACCCATTACGTAAATGCTTCATAGATGCATGCGTGTCTGTGTTTCTCCTCAACTATCTGAGTGATCAGCCTTCTCAGAGATTGCAGCTCCTCTTGTTTCGTAAGAAAGACTAAACACATAAAAGTGGCGAAGAAAACACAGCTTGCGTAGTGACTTTTAGAAATCTGTATACTCACATGACAGTAAGATGAGAAAGATTGGCAAAGGTAGACGTACCAATGCTCTGCAGCATGTCATTCTTCTCTATGGTGCTAAGGTTGGAAAAAGTGCAGAGATGGAAATAATGATCAAATTTTGGTATTAAAAGAAAACTGATGCATTAGTCACAAATAAGCTGTGATCCGTTGGTCATCGTAAACGGTATACACTGCACAAGAAGCAAAGAGGCTAAAAAGGCAAAAGGAAAAGAAAGATTCTCCACACAGAAATCCAAAATCCAATTTTTGTTTCTGTGTGTGTGTGATATTATTTTCAGAAAACCTTACAGTAACTCGATTTCTAGAATGATCAGGTAATGTCTGAAAAAAATGAGCAATGAGCTCTAGAGAACGAGAGGGCCTCCAACACAGCTCAACATCCTGCAAAACCGGCAAATTTTTCACCTATCGCTCGTAATGTAAGAAGATCAGGAAAACATTGCACAACCATTAAATGCAGGGCACAAGGCTATAGACTAAAACTAATAGAGGGTTATTGGTCCACAGGTGAAACTGGCAAATGAATGCATTTTATTTTTTTCTTTTTTTTATAGTGTCCTTTTGTTTGTGGAAATTTGTGCATGATAGCAACAATGTAGACCTCTAAAAACTGTTTTTTCTCCACTTTAGAAAAACATTATAGACTTAAAAATATATCTGTAATTCATACAAATGAGAAATAAAATAACATTTTTAATGATATATAACTGAAAATAAAGGCCTACAACCCAAATACACTGTTCTCTGGAGTAAAAAAGTGGACTTAAATAAAATATAATTATTTAATTACACATGAAACATAGCCACGTTTTTGTTTCCTACAAGTGAAGAAAGTTTCAGTAGCATGTAAACATGATATACCATAAATAATCTTTTTCTCTCTCTGAAAGATCAGCGGGTTTCAGCTTCTACAGTTCATTATGATCAAATAATGAAGATGAGTAGTAAACACCCACTTACATATTCCGGAGGTGTTGGAGGCGGATGAAGGCATGCTGGTGAATCTCTCTGATCTGAGTTTGGTGAACCTGCCTGTTGATACAGAGACACAACCACTCACATCAGGCCTCAGTAACACACTGATCACAAGCATTTAGATTGTAGAGGAGAATTAGGAAACACCACATATATGTTTCTGTATGTCAGGGACATATGGGGCACGTTTGGATTTTTATGGCTGTATGTGCACCAAATAACTTTCATTGTTAAAGATTTTCTTTCAAAGCTAAATATAAATTGTGCACATAATGAGTGTGGAACATCTCAACCATTTAGATCATCTCAAACAGGAATCCATTGCCACATAATTGTAACTATCCCAGCTGCTCCTGAGCCTTGACCTATGAGCAGAGCTGCAGGGATGGGAACACACACATCGCTGCCTGGGAGCTCAACGTGCATCTCCTGGGAATAGTTGCTACTTTTGGCATAAATTATGTCCTTGGTTTGTAACTGTGTGATAGTGTATGCGCGCAGCAGTATATGTATGAATCGCATCTATGAGGAAGATTACGTAAATCTGAACTCTTCATACGTCACTCCAGTTGTAGGTTTAGGATTCTGGCTGTTTATTTTGGGAGGTGTCCAACTGTAGTTCTCCTTTCTTAGACAAGGGAGCTGTGAAAATGAGGGTTATACATGAAATTGGCTTGGTTGCTCGGGATGCTGTGTAAAATGTGAATAAAACCAGAATACGCCGATTTGAAAATTTCATAAACCACTTATTAATTCATAGCAGCAATGTGAAATTCAGTCAGATGTTGAGAGTGAAACCTTTTACTATTTCATGAAAATTATGAGCGCATATTGAGTTTGATTTCAACACTGAAGTGATGTGAAAAATAAGTTGGGAAAGTAGTGGATACATGACACAGATGACCAAATAATTGCAATCAAGCTAAAACTATGATAAAAAATACTTCCAGTAGAAAAGATGTCTCCAACGACACAACACAGAATTATGTTTTACAACTTAAACCTGCAAAGACCTTCATGATTCCATCACCTAAACAATATACAAATAGAAATTAGAAAGCATCTGAGACGTCTCTGTACATGAAATATCACCAAATATATTCTCAAACTGATGTAATTTAAGGGCCTGGGGCAGCATTGCATTAACATGGGCAGTATTATGATGCTGAAAATCACTGCATGGATTCAGGAACACTTGTAGAAACAGATAATGATGACACAGAGGAACGGTATTTCGTGTTCAGATGAATCAAAATCAGATCAGATTTTTCACAGATACTGCATCTTCCAGGCCAAAGAGGCGAGGGAATACGCAGCTTGTTGTCAGCTTGTTGTTGGATTAAAAAAATCTGAGAATCTGCTGGTGTGGAGGGTTAGAATAGTTCCGATGGAGCTGGCAACATGCAGAACTGGAGACAAAACAAGACCCAAAGAATATTTTAGTGCAAACATTAATGTTTACAAAATTATATTTAACCTAAATGAATTTTAAAAAATCTGTAAATCATGGTATTTATGTTCATGGAATTTCTGTTTACATGCTGTTATCCTCTTGAAAACAGGAAAGGCAGAAACAGATGTCACATTTCAGTGACACTTTATTTTTTAACACAAAGTTTTTATCTTGAGATAACAGATTAGTCAAACGCATGGTGTGGAGCTGTTCCTCGCCCATTACAGAACCAGCGCAGAAACAGGAATATTCATCACACTCACACTTAACAAGAATTTAGAGACTTCAAATCAGTCAAACATCATGTGTTTGGACTGGGAGGAAGCTGGGATAGAGCCCATGCATACATGGTGGGAACTCCAGGTTCCCTCTGGAAGGCTACCTGTTGTACAAGCACATCTATGAATTATAAAAATCTTTGCTACAACAATATAAATGATCATCAGATTGTCAGTTGGCAAGGCCTTGTGTGATGGTACTTATTGGATCCTGGTTCTGATGCTGCTGGAGATAATTTCCTGTTTAAAGGTGACTTATTTTCTTTGCTGCCACCTGCTAGCTCATGCTCAGGACAATCTAAAACACATTTCAATGTGCTGTGTTTATCAAATAAGAACGGTGCAGCATTCCTCTGAAGTTTCAGCCACTGGTCTCAGTTCCCAGATGTTTTGAGACTGCTTTTAAGGAAGAACGGATGACACATGTTGGTAAGAATTCCGTGAACTCACTGTAGTTAAATTCAACATGAGACAATTTTTCTTAAGAAAATATGTCTCACTTTCATCGTTACCCACTTTTCTTATTAAAAAAAAAGCTCTATCATGAATTAATTCACATTATTTACTGCATTCTGTTGTCATTTATATTTTATACTGATTTTAAACTTTTTGAGAATTGAGGCTAAGACTTAAAAAAAATCTTCTTTTCAGGTTTGGTTATGGAAGGTAACAGTAGCAAACTTAAGCAAAATATTGTTGACAGTAGGACAGTAATTCCACAAAGACCATTTGAGGACACAGACTGCAGAGTTGTGTCTCCTCTACAGGTTCACACCGTCTCCTCTGCTGATAGGTCAAAATTATGTAGCAATGTGCTCATAAATGCACTAAAAGCTCAGCGCTATTAAACGTGAGTGCAGAAAAACCATAACATTGACTTACAATAAATAAATTAATAAAAAATTTAAAATTTCTGTGGGACAGTTTCAACCTGTGGTTACACCAAGACACCGAGGAAGGGCAGACATGCTTTGCATACACTGCCCAAGTTAATAAATAGGAAGCTCAGTGCACATTTTTGCCAATAGCAGATGAATGAAGATTAGATAATAAAATCTAAACGTTTGATTCACAAAGTTTGAGACAAACAACTAACACAGGGCCATCCATGAGCCCAAGAACTGATCCTATTTCATGTAAAGCCATTTTGTTATTAATTATAAATGACAAACAGAAAATCAAATTGTTTGCCCAATTCCATTAATAATTATATTTATTTATTTCATTTTTGTCTTTTTTTATATTTTTACAAGAAGATAACGTCAAAAAAGCATTGGAATTTCCACATAAATGCTTCCAAACAGAATAATGTCAAGCTTTGGCTCCTTCAAAACCTCTCTTTCTTTCAAAGTGAAGTTAAATTCCACAATATCTTTCTGTAAATTTCGTTTAAATTCTCAGCATTTGTGAGGAGGGAAATGCAACTGAATTGTAAACAACTACAACAGCCACAACACTGCGTTTCCTCCAGAAAAAAGCTGCAGATATGTTGAGAGTGTTTCTGAGAGTGTTTCTGAGTACTTACAGGCACTGGATGTTCCTGGAGATGTTGGAAGGAAATGTTGTGACCCCCAATCCAACCTTATGGCATGAACCGGACCGTCTGACAAAACCAGTGTCAAATCCGTGTTTAAAGTCCATTTTGAAGCCAGGCACAGAAGCCGCTGCCACATTTCCAACCAGTAATATCAGCATTATCTGTATCATCATTGTCCTTTTTTCAGTTTATCTTAGTCCGAGCAGTTGACTTTTTAAAAAATCCAGTTTTTCTTTCTTCTTTGGGGTCTTTTACCCACTCGTGATTACATGTATGCTGGTCCTTCACCAAAATCCACAATTTTGCTTGCTTGTCTGTCAGGATTTGTTACCAGGGTAGAGAAAAGGGGTATGTGAGGTGTTTGGGTGTTTTCATGCATTCATGAATGCCGGGGGCGTGTGAAAGGCTTCAAGGGTGTATGAGGATGTGGGAGGTGTCTTCTGGATTGTATGTATGTGTGTTTTTAAAGTCTAAAAGTCATCACAGTACAGCACTCGAATTGGTTTGGTGCTAGAGTTTGTTTAAAAATCTGTTTCCACACTGCAACTTGTTGTTCTGCAAAATCAAATCAGACCAAGAAGAAATCACAGGTCAATCATTAAAAAATTTGTACCTTATCTGCAACAAAATTTCACAATTCATTCTTTAAAACAAAACAAAACAAAACAAAAAAAAGAAATAAAAGAAAAAAACAACAACATATGTTTAATTAAAACAAGCTTGAAAAAGCATTACTGTGCTGTTTTACTGTCTGTTATAAAAGTCATCACATTTGACACAAAAGTTATGGAAGTTATGTCCCTTAGCTTTATTGCAGAGTTAGATTTTTGTAACTTAAATGAATAAATTTAACTAGAAAAGGACCCTGAGAGTGCAGACCTCCACCAAGCATGACAGTTTTCCCATATATAAATGAAATTATTACAGACTTTTTTGTTAAAAAGACAACACTTCTGCCTACCCAAAGCTGCCGGTGTAAAGTTGCTTCCTGTAATATGGAAGACCATCATTTCATTGTGTCCTATTCTCACGCTGTCACATGCTGTTATCACGTCCAGTTGTACGGCTTTGTGTCATCGTGTGTATAAAAGATTGAAATGGAACGATATATGTCACTCCTTAATTTTATTGTGTCTAGGAAATGACTAGAAAGACATTTGGGGTATTTTAGGATGATACATCTTAGCAATGGTAGTACAGCTCAGTCACACATGATCTTTGTCAGAGTGAAAAACAGCAGACAGAAACAACCTGTAGGAGACGTCAGCTGCCATCACGTGTGGCTATCTCGCAATGTAAAAGAATCCTTCAAAACATTCCTGGATCCGGACGGTGATCCAGATCACCTCCAAAATTTAATTACTTCTTCACCTTCCCATTCTGGATATATCCTGAAAATTGTATAAGAATCCGTCCATAACATTTTGAGTTATCTTGTACACAGACAAACAGATAAACAACTGCGATACCTCCTTGGTGGAGGTAATAAATGAAGGAAGAAAGAAGGAATTAATAAATTAATGAAAAGAATCAAAGAAGAAGGTAAGAAGGAAGGGAACTTCAATGACAAAATGAAGATTACAACAACAACAATAATTAAAACTGCAAATGGCATTTGAGGCCCTCACACCTCGGCCAACGTCCCCTGGCGACCCTTCCGCCCACATTTCAATCAACGTCCAAGCAGCCAGACTTCACATGAGGTCATGAAAGTCATCTCATCAGGTCACTTAGACTTTTGAATGAGTCATTTTATGTTCACAGGTGATGTTGTTGTTGAGTTGAAATGCATAAGCTGTCAGTGTAAAGAGCTTCAAACTAAATTTTGTATGATTATAAAGACCGTTTTAAAACATCAATAATAATTGACAAAATACACACACACAGACACATATATATATATCCTAAAATTTGGTGCGTTTTCGAACACGTTCAGGCCCGGAAATAAGCAAATAACAGTTCCCGAAAAAATAATAAGAAGAAAGGTTACAATTTCAATAGGCTATGGCGCCACCTTCGGTGCTCAGGCCTAATAATAATGATAATAACAACAATAATAAGCTTAGAAAAGAGTGATTTCATCATACAAGCTTTATTTCTCCTAATCGGGACAACATCAATAATTGCACAGGTTGTACAATGTAGCAGACGCAGGTGTAGTCTGAACACATCTCTTCATCACTCTGAAAGTGGTTAACAGGATATATTTTTCCATTTATGAATTCTGTTCATGAATCCAGAACTGAGACCACCAGAATAAAACATATTTCCTTTTTTCCCCGACTCCAGTGTACATCTGAATCTACAGTTCAGTGAAATTACATTTCTTTACTGGTTCTTCCACTGTAGTGCCTTGTAGATGCCAAAAAGCTGTGGCGAATCAAGAAGTGTCTCGGGCTGAAAATAGGCTTCTGCACGTGCGTGCTATGCTGAACAACACTCTAGCGTTCCTGTTTTCCTGTGGAATCATATTATGAGACTGATTTACATCCTGGAGAAAATAAAACTTTCTTTTCCTCATATCTGTCAGGAACATCTCATGAATTTATTGCTTTAATCTAAAAAAAATAAGAGTTTAATTTGAAAGTTATGATCGCCTGTCTTTTTCTCCATACTCTTTCATTTTTTTAACCATTAAATTGTAGTAATGTAGTATGAACTGTACAGTTTGCTAATATTGCATCCTGACCAGAAAACCATTATGGTGTATGCTCCAGTTTGGAAGATAATGGAAAAGTTGATTGATAGGGGTAAGGAGTAGATGTTAATGAGCATGAAACACACGTTGTTGTGTTAGAGGTCTGATAACCTTTTGTTTTATTGCGTTGGTTTCAAGGCCTCATGTTATTACTACTTACATTTTTCTAGCAAATTTTTTTGTGAGGAGTATAATCCTTTTCTCTCTCTTTTATGGGATCCAGGTGTAACTGTTTTGTCTCCTGTCTCATATCTGTACTGAATGATGAGCACAGTTTGATAACAATGGACATAATAGTCTTTTCCAATACATATGACATGCAGCCTGCTAACAAGGACACTCAGCATTCATGTTTCCAACAATACACACTCACAAAGAAGTCTTTTTCTTAATTCTATAATCGAAATGGACTCATTTTAAATCATCCCTGTCTTTTCCATCTATATATGTCGTCTGTTGTAAGAATATCTTGAGATATATGTGTGCTGTATTTTGCTGTGTATTTCTTCTGAAGGAAAGAAACTGTGATTTTTTCCAAAGCAGGGAATAAAATGCAGCCTTGAGCTCTTGACACAATCATGCGCACATACGTACACACACATACACACACACCCTCTCTCTCTCCCACAGATGCTCGATTATACACAAAGCAAGAAAGAAACACAAGGAAGGAACAAGCAAGATAGAGGAAGAACTGAGGAAGATTCATGGAATGTGTGCATGTGACTGCGTTTCTGTGAATTTGGAGATTAATGTAATGGTGATTGTTCACCTGTGAAAAGAGGAGGAAAAACATTGCACAGTTTTGCCTCAACTCCCCTTCTTTTATCAAAACCAGGGAAGGCACAAAAATAGACTCTTTGCACAAAAATATTTTGGCTGTGAAACAGATGGTTGAGTTTA
Source organism: Pseudomugil tenellus (assembly GCA_037177515.1). NCBI lineage: Eukaryota > Metazoa > Chordata > Actinopteri > Atheriniformes > Pseudomugilidae > Pseudomugil > Pseudomugil tenellus. The sequence goes on from JBAMHX010000024.1 coordinate 7,063,776, forward strand.
TTATCCGGAATTTTCTAACCGCCCCCTGAATCTTTAACTGCGACAGTCAAAATGTCTGAAAATATGTTGTATTGATGATCCACCATTTTAGAAAATTAAAAAATGAGCTGTGCATGTTGTACCATTTCTAATAAGTTCAGGATCGAGCAACTTGACTGAAGACTAGGAATATGAATCACACACATTTAGTAGCATTGACCTTTAATATTATAGCATAAAAGAAATGAAAAACGAAAGCCTTTACATATCTGTAGTTATAGTTTAAATTCACATTTTAAAGTGAATATTTCTCATGCTAGGTTTCAGGTTGACATAAAATGGATGTTTTGAAATTACACACCAGCACCAAGAAAACAGTTTCAGTGAAGAATTAGCAAGAGGCTTTGCTGAGGAACACAACTTCCCTTTGCCACTGAGGACACATAAAGACTGTGTTTGTTTAAAACAAAGAATCAATAACAACTATTCAACGAAAAAATAAATAAATGTTAAGATTCTCTACTATTGTTTCTTTCCTTACCAGCAGCTGAACACATGAACACTATTCTAACAAAACATGGCTGGTCGAGGATGAATTATACAAACATCACACAGCAGAACTGCTATGATGGACCCTGAAAATATTTTTTAGTCAAAACAGAAAAAAAGCAAAGCGTTTTAAATAGTTTTATATGCAAGATAGACAAACGGGAAGGGTTATTAAACAAATATGGTACAAAGATGTAGTAACAGTGGCCAAGAAAAATGCAGAAGATGGGCATGCAGGTTTTTTCTGAGAATTATAGAAAAATCTATAGCTTAAAAAAGTATTTAAGTGTAAGGAGTTTTATTAACTGCTAAGCTAAATGGCAGCATGTATTAATGTCAGCTGCTAATAGCAATTAGCTGACAATTACTTTTGCTATCCGTGAAATTATTATAAGGAAAGCTGCTAGTGGTTGGTTAAAACAATTAGGCAATAAAGGAATTAACAACTAGACATAAAAAGTGAATCGGTTTCCTATGTACTTCATTTGAAACCTAACAAAATAAGAATAACATGTCACCAAAACCACACAATGAACAGTCCTGTAGCTTTATTACCACCTTATAGAATGAAGTATCGTTTTCTAAACATTTTAGACATTTCATGTTTGAAAAATTTCCAGCCAATTAAGCTTAATTTCAAAATGTCAATTCCTCTCGGACGTAGGTGTTTACATGGTTACTTATCATCTGTTTAAAGTGGAATTAACTTTTATTCTGAATTAAAAGGCTCATGTAAACTTTTATTTAAAATAAATAAATCACATGTGGCCAATTTTAATTCCTGTATGAAAACATTCCTGCAAGGAACAAAAAGTGACTGACGTACAGTATTTCACTAATAAGGTTACAGTTGTAGGTTGAAGATGTTATGAAGGGGGGTTTGGGTCTGGAGGACCCGGTTCTGAACAACTTTCCTCTCTCCTTGTTAAATTATTTTCAAAGTCATGTTTTTAAAACGCAGGTCATGACTGAAATTAGCTTGGTGCAGTTGCGGTGACAGCAGTCTTAAGTTTGTAAATTATTACTGGTTGAAATAAAAAATGATATGTTCTGTAATATTTCTTCCTGATTAGACTGAGTATGATATATTTCATCATCATTTGATGAAGAATACAAATATAATAGAATCATATAAGATAGTCAACATTCCCTTTACTTTTCTCTCTCCCAGCTCTCACCAAGCACCAGTTTCTCTGTTCCAGTCTCTCTTCACACACATACTACACAGACCTCAGTCACAGTATCAAAATAATTGTCCTGTCACCTTTTCCATTGGTTGGACAATGTGTAAACCAGACTAAAGGATGGCTGTGGTTCCAGATAAAGAGGGTTAGGGTTAGTGGTATGAGTGGTGTATAATAGCTAAAGTACTTAGTATAAATGTATATAAGTGGTGTATGAATGCAGGTTTGATTGGATAAAGGTGGCATGGAGTGTTAAAGAGCATTGAGTGGTGAAATAAAATTAGAGAAGTGCTCTATAAGTATCATCTATTTACCATTTAAAAACTGACTCAAATGTCAATGTATGAGTCACATCAGTGGAAAAAACACTGGTCTGAATCACTTCAGGCTGGTTATGTGATTTTGCTTTAGGGTCCTCTGGCATCTGTCATTTACTGGGAAGCAACATTTATGTTTGAAATAAGCTTATGTATTGATAAAATCTGTATGATAACCAAACCTGTTGGTTAAATCCACATAAGATGACAGGAGTTACGAGACTGCTGGTTGAAGGCTGGTCCTGGCAGGAGGAGAAAAGAAGAAAAGGTTTTTCTTCAAAGGCACAGACCAATGACTGAACTGTGGCTATGACCATGCAAAACTGATGACATTAAAGTCTAGAATAAGCTGAATGGGATTCACATGTTCCAGTAGGGGTGAACTAGTTGTTAGAATGATGATTAAAGGGACCAAAACTCCAGCTGGCAGATTTCTTTTCTTTTCTCCGTTTGTTATGCTGGATGGTAAAGCCATGACAAGCCCAATCTCCCCCTTACCGACTTGCCCTGATGTTCTTATCCCAACTAATCTGACTCCTCATGCCTAATTCACCAACCAGTCAGGTAGCGCTTTCCTTGTGAATATTAATGAGCTTTCTTCAGCCTCTCTGTGAAACAGAATTTGACAGATGAGCAGGCTGACATCCAACTAGCTCCCTGCATGAATTTGTTGAAATAACCATTCAATTCTCACTTCCTCAATGCTGACTTTGTTTTAAAAATTCAGACACCTGTCTGGCTTGTAACGAGAGAAAACAAATTCATTTGAAAGAAAGCTTGGAAAGACTATTTGGTTCAAACATTTTGTCAGTTTCTTTTCTGCAAAATGTTATGGGTTCATTTTCTCTACAAAGCAGGTATGTCCATCCAAGTCCTGCTTCAAGTTATTTGGATTTTTCTGACTAAACGATTATAATTTTGTTATTATAATAATAATATAAAAGCAGGTTTATAAGGAAACCGAGTTGCATATTGTGCTTTATGGTGAATTAATTCAGAGAAACTGGCATGTTATACTGGTTTAGTCACTTCCTTTTGCAAGCTGCTGCCTTAGTCATATGCATAAAAATGATTTCTTTCTACAGCACAGAGCTTTAAAATGTCTGAGGTTCACTAACGTAAGAAATCAAGAAAAAATCCTCCGTAGTATTGAGTAATTTTATAGTTTCGCAATAATAAAACAGATTTATGGGTTTGTCTAAATGCAGATGCTTTCTGTTACTTTCAAATATATGCTTAGCATGCCGCAGTCCTATGTCACTCTAAATATGTCAGGCCCTGTCTGTAAAATTTAATAAAATTAAATAAATCTGTATATTTTCTTTTTTTAACACATCTGATGGCAAAGGGGGAAAAGAAAATGTTGTCTGTTCTGGCTCTGCTTTGACCTGAAATTGATGCTAATTTCTAAGCCTAATAAAACATGTTACAGAAATTCATAACATGTCCCAGATAAATTTGGTTTTTAAATTGAAATCTTGCAGGTTTTTGTCATTGTTAAATCACCACAGATGAGCACTGAATTTGTTTTGCATTTTCTAGGGAAACGCTGCAGTTTTATCTTTCTTTTCTCCCTGATGTCTCGCGGTGGTCAAGGACAGCAAAGCAACAGTCGGCTACAGCTTAACACAAACCTTTGTTGAGCACAGACTGTTCAGTCAGGACAAAAAGAAGAAGTTCAAGAAAAACAAACAGCAACAGAACCAGACAGAGAAACTTAGGGGCTGTTTATTGGTGTAGCAAGCTCTTGTAGCTGCTCTCACCTGAGGATGTGGGCTCAGTTATGCAGTCTCAGGGATCTTTCATCCGGCAAACAGTAACTCTGCAGAGACCTACAGCATTTATTGCACTGACTCATATTTCAAAGTCTTGTTTGGTGTTTGCAAGAGAGTATTTATATGACTATAGTCCCAGTTACACAGAGCACAAGTTGCAAGAAAAAGGTTTCTTATTTTGTTGAGACAAAAGGTGAAAAGGAAAGGATTGGATGTGGGGGATGTTGAAGCCTTTTTTAGTGTAAGAAAACTTAAATGAAATGCAGGAACATTTGTGTTAGGTCAATTATTTCTTCCTTTTAATAAGAACAAAATGGTGTTGCAGCATACAGTGCTGGAAAACTCAGTCACCTATACAGCGAAGCATAAGGATCCCGCTTCTGTGGCCAATGACCAAGACAGCTCAAACAACGGGTTGTTTTTTAAAGTGATGCATGAATAGGTTCCCATCCTACAACAAAGTGCGAGCTGTTTGGTAACCAGCATGAGGAGGAGGTGCCGAGCTGTTGTGGCTTTGTATGGGTCTTCACATGCTACTGAGGTCCCTGACAATGTAAAACGAATAAAGTGTAAAAATGTGTTGTTTTTTTTTTTTTCTTATTACCGTTGGAGAATAAAATCATCCTGTACACAAAGAAATTTCCTACAGGGGATTAGCTCTACCCCTCTTTTCACAAAAGTACAATCCTTATAAATTTCACCTCATTGTCAAGGTGACTAATCAGGCAATGCTGTTATTAAAGGAGAGGAAAAGTCCACCAAACCAAAATGCTGCAGCGACAGTTCTGATGGGGAAATCATATTTCTCCAGTAGGCTTCCTGTTAAATCTAGGAGAGTGAACAATTCTTCTCCAGTATAAAGCCCCCCATGACCAAGCTCCATTGTATATAAGAGATCTCATAGTTCCAGACAGAGCACTTTGCTCTCAGACTGCAGGTTTACTTGTGGTTCACAGATTATCTAAGAGTACAATGGGAGGAAGAGCCTTCAGCCATCAGGCTCTTATGGAACCAGTGTGGGTTTGGGACGCTGACATCCTCTCTACATTTCAGCTCAAGTATAAGATCTTCTTTTTTAATGAGTTATATAGTTAAGGATACTCTAGCCATAAATTAGTAATGCAGCCATGGAGACGTCTCATGATGCCCTGAGCACTTCCTTTTCATTTCTCTGCTCCTTTTCCTCCATGTATTTATTATATGAATACTGGCATCTTTAAAATATTTCTCCTCTTTCTGGAAAAACGTTAGTGCATGTTGATCTGTCTTTCCTGTCCTGTTTCTGTCCACAACCGGTTGAAGCAGATGGGTGCCCTGCCTGAGCCGGGTTCTGTCCCTTCCTGTTGAAAGGGAATTTTCCTTCCCACTGTCACCACATGTAGTCTCAGGAGGGGATATTGGATTAAAATTCAATCTGTTCTTTTTCCTCAACTAAGCTATTTATTATAAACTGGCTGGAATTGATGTGTCTGTAAAGTGCCCTGAGATGACATTGTGGGGAAGTGGCGCTATACGAAGGAAGCTGAATTGAATTGAATTGTCTTTACTTTTAGCGGTAAATTTAGTTTAAGAAATGTTTTTGTTTGCTGGATTAAACTCACTGAAAAATGATTTGCCTTGCTCTGCAAGGATCAGCTTACAACACACCTGAACAACTTTTCCCTAAAATCTGGGACAATTTCATTACAAGTATGTAAAGTCTATAACGGTATCTGTAAATATCTTCTTAAACAAGGCCTACGCCGTCGTAAGCGATGGCTAGGGGTATATCCCCGATCGCCCCCAATACTGCAATTACCCAATCTTCAAATAGACACTATACAATAATATAAGACACACATGTCACAAAGCTCCACCTGGTGTGGAAACTTTGAACCAGCCCGATATAACATCACAATAGGATGCCTTCTGAGGTCACGACCTTTCATTTGCACTTGATTAGAGGTCAAAGAGAGAAACAGTTCCAGAGATATAGCCAAAAATCTGATTTTTTTGTGTATAGTGGCACCTAGTAAGGAAACCATGAATCCCAAAATGCTGAAATTAGATGCAGTTACACCAAGTACCAAATTCCCATTTTGAAAACTGTTGTTTTCATTTTCTGTGTTTTTCATTTTTTCCTCGCACCATGTCTATTTATTTATCTGTAAAATATAATTACTGCTCATCTAAACATATCTCCCTTTACTATGACTCTCAAAGAGTTGAAACAGACTGCTGTGCTGATAGTGATATACTATTTTCATGATGGGTATGAAACTTTCAAACAAAGGATTAAAGCAAAACAGCCTCACAGGGATAACTACCCGACAACTGCCCCTCTAAAACGACCATCGCTTCTAGCTAGCAAACAAAACAAAATAGTTATTCAGAAATTATCTGACGCTTGAAGTTGTGAATTTTTCCAGTATTCATGCTGACATTAGATTTATCAAGAGATGGCGTCTTAACTGGACAGTTATAAATGCTTATGGATAAGTTTAATATGATAACAGACGCAGGATAAATAACTGGTGGCAGGAAAATGGGGCAAAAAAAGGCAACAGAAATGGACTCCAGGCTCACTTGGGTAATATTTTATTTACTCATTAATCTTCAAAACTATTTTTCATAATAAATTTCCACTTTATGTTCATCAAAGAACCGTAACAATAAAAATAAAAGTAAATACTGTAGAAAAATTGTACATATAGAAAATAAACATGGTTAATGAACACCAAGATGTAGAATCCCATCGGTTGAGACACGTCCTTTTGTTTCAGATGGCAACACAACAGAGATAGAGGGAAAAGAAAGCGGTAGACGTGGAGGAACAGAGACAAGAGAACATGTTGAACAAGAAAACAAGGGGAGAGAGGTCAAAAAGGCCGGTTAAGAACAGATAGAAGGGAAAATGTTAATTTTAACAATATACTGTCATCTCACACATCTCAGTCTGTTTCCTGACGCTCGCCGCCCTGGTGCGTGTTGCATGCATCCACCTGATTAGTTACGTCGTTGGAAGAACTGGAGGGACTTGCTCATGTCATGGCACTATTTGTAACGGTATTTTATGGGGCTACAATTCATGAGCTGCAGGGAGTTCACACACTGCAAAGGTCCATAAAGAAATAATTACACATCATCCCACAGGAAACGCATCTCGCTGCTCTGTGTTGGTCATGTCAGGAGTGTGGATTAATTTGTAAATCAGTTAACCAGCAGCATGGATAGCATGGATGCAAAGAGAAATAGAAAGGGGAGAGCCAATGAAATTAAAGCAACTGAAGTTGTCTTATAGCCAGGGGCATCAAGAAGTGGACATTTCTATCTATTAGCAACACATGGTAACATTTACTATGTTCTGTTTTTGATTATTTTCTGCTGGCTTTTGTTAATTAAAAAAAAGGTGGCCGGTTGGAGCAGGTATCAGTGGGTGTGGCCTACAACACATCAGGCAAGAGAACAGGATATGGCCTGTTGCTAGGCGCACACTTGCAGCTGTTTCATTGCGACCTGCGACCTTCTTCCTTCGCCAACAGAAAGAAAAGTCCCACCTCTATACTCAGTGGGACACACCGGCACTCCACAGGACAGCTCAGAGACTCAGGCATGCAGCACACTCGAGATGGTCACAATTTTGTCAGTAAAGATTTTAACTGAGAGGTGAATCGGAGATTTAAATCATTGTTGAAAACCATCGCTGGAAACCATTTGAATGCATTTTTAGGAATACTTCAAGCCAAGGTGGACATTTTTATGATGGTGTTGTATCACGGTGTAACCTCTTGAGTTTCAACTCGGTATAAATCACACGGAGTAAGATAATTCACGTGCAGTAAGATCCCCCCTCCCTCCCTAAGAGTCTATACCGCCCAAAAGTTCTTCTTATTCATCATTATCATCGCCATGACAATTATTATAATGATCACTTTCACTTTTGTCTTCTCATTTAGTCTTCAGCGTCAGTAATGAAGATATCGTGTGTCTTTCGCCTTGCAGGGAAATGTTTGTCTGCATGTATAGGCTGATTTATCTTTGTGTGTGCATGTGTCTTGGATGTATGCATATGTCACAATGCCGTCATGCACGGCTGGCGTCCATAGGTAGCATCAGAAGTCTCAAGTATCCTGTCCAGCAAATATTTCTCAGTTTCCACTGATTCCACCTTAGTGATTTACAGGATGCCGTAAAAAAACATCAGCTCTGCAGCATAACGACCACAGCCCATATTAATGGGCAACAGCTCTGCTTCTGCCTGTTTACTCGTAACTCACTGTCTCTATGGCTACACAATGAATTCCTGTCCTGTTGCTCAGGGGATAGACTTGAACCATTGGTGTGCTTGTTTCCTCAGCATCCTCTGTGCTTCATCAAGTCCCGTCTGCTAACAGGGAGGAAGGCCAAGAAGCTTGGAAGAGACACTTAGTGCTTGTCTTAGTGCTTTTACATCATCTTTGTTCTGGTGTGTTGCTTCCTACCCAACACACTCAGTCTGCCATGGGCTTCACTTAGTCTTTCTTGACCTCTGTCAGTTCAAACGTAGAGGTCCTACAGTGTCAGAGAAGTGTCTGAGAGCTGAACTGGTGCTTTCTAAATCATTTTAATGGTATTTATGCTCATAAAACAAGCCTCTTTCAGAGACTCTGTTCATTGGTAAATACTGTACAGTAAGGGCGAATGCCCCCAGGCCAGTCTGTGTGTATGTTTGTGCTTAAATGTATGAATGTGGGCGTTTTTTATTTGTATGTTTGTGCTCAGCAGCATGTGTGCAGGTGTGATTATTTGAGAGTAAACATTAACATCAGGATGTCTTTGCCTGTGTGTATGTGTGTATTTTTTCTTTTTTGGAGAATATATCTATTTATGTACATATACCATTATATATAAAGGTGTATGCGTATATGTCTGTGTCTTGGAAGTCTTCTGTCTCAGACATAGTACTCCTTGTCTTTGTTCTTCTTGTTCTTAGAGATCTTGGCAATCCCCAGAGGCTTGTCCTTGGCGCTGCCGTTGGGCTGTGTGGCTGAGTTGCTGATGTAGTTGCGGCTCTCGTCCACATGGTAGGAGCCTTCATCGCGGTTGCGATACTTATACATAGCATAGAGGAGAATGAGGATGCAGAGGGCGGCGGCTGCCACAATGCCTACCACCATGCCCGTGGTACTGCTGCTCTCCCGCACAACCTCAGATGGACCCGGGAACCCTTTAGGATCTGGCAGAGGAGGGCGGGCTGTGGAAGGGGGAAATAGATGCGGGGGGTGGGGGGGTGGGGGGGGTGGGTGATGCCCAGAGTACAGATAATTTAATACATTATTAATTTGGATTACTTGTGAATGTGGAAGAGCAAGAAGACAAAATGCATCATCATGATGAATTGTTTGACAAGCAGTCTGCATAATTGCACTTGCTGCCAAGAGAAAGCTGCGGATTAGAGCCAAAGTTGTTTACATATTATCTCAAAATATGCAAACTGTGTGAGTGTTAAGAGGAGGGCAAAGGCACAGGTACATATCATATCATATTCTTGACATTTAATGACATAGAAATCTGTGGGTTGACATTAAATGAAAAATAATGTGGTGGTTAACTGTATAAAAAGCTCAAAAAGGAAAGAAATGATGATAGCGGATAAGAGAAAAACAATAAAATATGGGAGAAGATAAGAGAAGGGGGGGCATAGAAAAAAAAGGAGAAGCTGTGCTTGGAAGCAGAAGCCAAAGCAGGAATGAAAAATTAATAGTGGTCAGAGGGTAGAAAAACAACTGACAACTGAAGAAAACATGAAAAACAAGCTCAGAAAGAGAAGGTGACACATATTTGTGGATGGTGCTCACCTGAGCTGGGGTCACAGGGGTCAATGTCTTCATCATCGCTTGGACACTCAGCTGACGCCACCAGCAGGTCGTCTGCTGACTGAATGGAGACAGAATCGAAATAAATAAGGAATGTAAATACACTTATGACAAAGAAGCCTGCGCTCTATTTTCTACATGTGAGTATGCAGCATCAATCTATCGCCCACCCGTTATCTAGTTTCCCATAAACACTTTTCCTGCTCCAGCCTCCAGCTATGGCAGGCAGCCAATATTAATAAGAGTAGAAGAAAGAAAGAGGAACGGAAGAAACAACGACTATTTATCCACAGAAGACAACCAGTTATCCTCTATTCTATTATTCCTCCACTTTTTTTCTATCTCCCTGCTCCTTTGTCTGGTTATTACAAGGATCCCGCTGAGCATTCAATATTGAAATGAAATCACTACATACTTAAATAAGAAAGCATAAAAACAACAAAAAACATCGACCAAGAAATATTTTAACAGCAGCTCCATCTCTGTGCATCACTCCCTCTCAATAGAAAAGGCTCCCCTTTTCCTCTCCACTCCTGCTCCTGCTGTTGCCATGGCAATACTAAGTTCAGGCTGTTAAAAATGATGGGGAATAAAAAAAATAAAAAAGGGAGTGTGCACTCTCAACGGGGACCTGTGCATTGATTTGCAGCTCCAGCCGGAGTGTGAGTAAAGGATTGAAAAGAGGGCGCTACTAAAAGATAGATGGATGGATAAAAGGAATTTTGCAAGAAGGCTGTTCGGGGAGAAAAAGAAAGACAGAATAGGAAGAGGACATCAAAGTGCTGCAGTCTTTACTTAACACCGCCTTAATGTGTTCCGCATATTCATAAACTACTGTTAAACCCGCCTCAATGCTTTAGCATGCGAAATTTTAACGTGTCCTCTTGTGAGTCAGTGTGTGTGCATTTGTGTGTGTTTTAACCACTCTGGGCTCTCTCAGTGTCGGCACTAAATTAAAATTGGATTGTGATGCATTGCAGTGGATGTTAGTAACCCACAGAATGAAAGAGGAAAGAGCGGCAAAAGAGACGCACCCGATAGGCAGATTACACCCAAACTGGAGGAGAATTGAAGCTCAATAAAAGTGCTAAGTTGTCAAAGACGTTTTAGAGGAAATTTACAGAACTACAAATGCAATAAACAGCTTTCTCCGCTTCCTCACCGTGTTTCCTTTGTAGGAGAAGATGTAGCAGGAGCAGTGGAGAAGCGGCCCATTAGCTTATTCATCTGTAAAAGCCTGTACTGGCGTTGTAAGGTGTGGTGCTGGTCCTGACAAGTGTACAGTGGTTTAGGTTGGCCTGAAACATGCATTAAGTCATTGATGCTTGACTCTGTCTCCTCCCTACGCTGCCTTTCCAATCAGTTCTGCCCACTGGGCTGTCAAATGCTGCTAGGCTGCGCTTAGCCTCTGGAATCCAGCCGGTCAATAAACCTCTGTGCCTCTGCCAGGATCCAAATAGCACATGAGCCAATCAGCCAGAGGGAAACACATCACCCGTGACATCTGTCACGATCAATGTCAAGCCACCGTGCTTGATTATTGATCCGAAGACACCCATGTGCATCTCTGAAAGTGGCTTTTTAGAATCCAGATTTAAACTTAAACAAAAGCAGGTGAGTAAATTTTACAAGCTCCCTCCTCTGTTTATGACATCACTTCATCAGCTGACCGCCCCGCTCAAACGAAATGGTATAAATTAGAGTATTGATCCGGCTACCAAATAGGACACGATGAACATGAGGGAAACTAGAGACATGCTAAAATAATATAAAAACCAAATCAATAATCCACAGAAGTTTAAAGATGTCCCTGACAAGACGTGCCAAAGGAACTTCCGTCTCTCCATCTTACCTCCCCCACCTGTCCCTCCCTCTTTGTCCCCATCTTATCATAGTCTAGCAACAGAACATGCTGACACAATGATGGATGTAAATGAACAACGTTATGTCTGAAACAGATACAAGACAACAACCAATAATAACTGCATGCTGAAAGAGCGAAATCTCTACCTGAGCAGCCGAACAGTGCCAACGACCGTCCATCCCTCCCTGACTGCCCAGTTCACACATAGTAGCTGCTCTATGTCCTCAAAAACTCCTACAGAAGATTCAACAGATTCTCTGCCACTTTCACAACTGGAAATCACACATACACGCACACACAAACTCTAAAGTAGCCTAGAATGCTCCATGGGTCTCTTTCTTTTGGAAACATATCTACACACACACACGGACATGCACCATTTCAGGTTGCAGTTGGAAGGCTGATGAAGAGATCCTGACAGGAGGAGAGGAGCTAGCTCCACTACTGCAGATGGTGAGATAGACTCATACAACGCCTGCATTAACAGCCTATCACTGGAGCTCAACCACAGACAGAGAGGGAGGGAGGGAGGACAGAAGAGGAGGAAAGGAGGGGGGGTAACGAGTAAATATGGAAAGATTTGGAAGCAGACAGAGAAGAAAGGAAAGAAGAAAGTAAGCAGGTGAGAGAGTGTCTCCAGAAGAGAAGAGAGCAAGAGGAGGAAAACAAAAACTGAGAAGAGGAGAGCAAAATAAAATCTATTCAAAATGTTTGGCTATTAGAAATCAGCTGATCCAATCGAACACCAATCCCAGCCTCATTTTCCTTCTATCGGTCAAGCACACACATGCACATAAATGGATGTGCACACATACAGACGCTGAACATCAAACTCGAGCTCTGTAACTCAGAGCGCGCCTGTAGCATAAACACTCACACAATCTCTCCCTCTCTTCTCCTAGCTGGTGCTCAGCTGTCATGCATTATTAATCCTCTTCCACTTTTCAACACACACACAGAAAAATATATCAACTCACTGTGGACTTCAGGAGGTGGCTGAAAACATTCTGCACAAAGCACTCATGGTAGAAATAAACCCCCGAGGCGACTTAGGCAGACTTTCACACACACACACACACACACACAAACCCTAATTGAGGTGTGTACGTTAAATCAGTCGATTATTTGCAGCACCTGAGTAAGACATAACCTACTGCCCCTCCTGTGATGCAACACACTGCAACCAAAACCTATTGTTCTTGATCCACCTGAGTGTTTTTGTGTGTGCGTGTGTGAAATTAGTTTGTCTTTTTACTTTATGTGTGTGCTGGTTAAGGCCAGGTTGGTTGCCAGGCAACACAAGGCAGTCTCGATAGTGAAGCTGTAGATCCTTCTTAAACAAGACACACATGGAATCACAGTTTGGGAGTCATTAGGAGTAACTTATATACACACACACTGCAGTCTATTGAGCATGTGGTGTGTTTGACCTGATTCTCATGGAGTGGTACAAACTGTAACAAATTTAGCACTGGCATTAGTTCACCACAAGATCCAGCAGTTCACTTAGCTCACATACGCATAACCAGGGAGAGACTGAGTGGTGAAGTATGAAAAGAAGCCCTGTGACACAGGTGTCATCCTGCGACGCTATTCATCCAGCTCACATATCCATTATTGATGCCTGAGGCTTAGCTCACAGCTATCAGTGTTCTATTATTTATGTCTGAAACAGCTGGTGGTTTATACACAGAGGAGCAAGTCTCTGTGGGCGCCTGGATGGGAGAGAGAAAGTAAGCCGCAGATAGTGGGGTTCACTATTTCCATGGCAACTTGTTTCACAGAGGGAAGAAATATCTTTTTCAGTGCGGCAGGCGCTTAGTTTTGAAAGAGGCAAAGGACTGCAGCACACACAGAGATGCCCACAAAAGAGCCTGATATCATATCCTGATCTGAACATCAGAGCAGAAAATCCTGCTGAGAATGTTTCCTCTGATTTTAGCATCAGCTCTGCAGTTGGAGCTTCTATAAATAAGTCTCGATGGCTATGACTTTTTTTTTTGTCCCGTTTGCATCAGTTTACTAAAAGCTAATTCATCGCCTATTAGCATAAATGTAATGTAGTAAGGAGACCACATAGTTGGGAATATGCTAATCTATCTGGGTGAATGCACTGGAACAAATACATGGCACGAGTCAAACAGACATGCTGCGGTGCAAATAAATAAAAAGAAAATCCTGCATTAGCAAAATGACTGAATTAATTTAACAAATATTTGCTGGTTTTAGTTATTATTTCATATCTTTATCAGTATGGTGAATAAGTTGTTTGTAGCAACAATATGTTGTGACACAAAAATGGAAGAAAATATCACTTCATTGATTCATAATCAATGAAAATAAATAAATAATGCATGTTTAATATACTTATGACTATAATGCTACAAAAAATATGAAAAACCTTTCAGTAATTCTCTGCTTTTTAAAAGGATTTTCCTCCATTTTCTACTCCTTCTCATTGTTATTTTGTATCCATAATGTGTCTCGCCTGGTGCAATCTTACTTAACATGAGTAATGTATTTTAATTTGCTTCAGCATATGAAATGTGAGACACGTGAATTAGTTTGCCTCGCCTTGAGCAGACTGTAAAACAATCCCACTCCTCCTGACATACCTAGCTCTTAAAAAGTTGGCTCTGTGCATCTTAATCCTCTTACTGAGTTGGAAAAGAAACTTATCAGAGCAAATTATTACTTCTTAATTAAAGATTGTCACCCCAAAGTATGGTTGGAGTGTGGCGAGAAGAGTTTTATTTTCAAGATATTTGATGAATTACATCTGAGCAGCAGAAATGACAACGCGTGGCATGCGTTTAATAGTTTGTCCATACAGAAGTAAAGTTTGAAATTGGGACTTTGCTCTAACCTGAGGTGTTGCACCCTGCTTCCTGTTGGTAGCTGTGGTGGTTGTGATGTCACTAATGGAGGGAGCAGAGTCGGAGCGGTTGCCTCCAGCTGCAGCACTGGATTGCGGGGTGATGGAGGAGGACGGCATGTCGCCGACCAGACGCGCGCTCCCCTCCACTCTGATGTGTGGGTGCCCCTCCGCGGCCATGTTGAGGATGCGGAGCCCATTGTAATACAGGCCGGAGAGCTGTCCCTGAAACATGGCCGACGGTTGCTCGGCTCCGCCCACGGTCACCGTCGTCTGACTGTTGAAGATGGTCAGCTGGCGACCTATGCAGGCATACCCACACCAAGACAAAAAAAAGTGGACAAGCACACCCGAATACAGTCGCACACACACAGACACACACACACACACACACATACCAGCGGTCACATACAGGCATACGTACACACACAAGAGTGTTTGAGTGTTACACAATCCACCACCCCCAAGGTATGGTGAGAGGATGGGATAGATTAAGCATGGCAGAGCAAATCGAAGCCGTGGAAAACCGTGGAGCAGACTGAGGGGAGATAAAGAGTGAAGACAGAAAACAGAGAAGATGAGCGGGGTGAAGAGACTGAAAAGTTGAGGAGGAAGGTGAAGAGGCAAAGAAGAGAAGGAGAAAAAGGCAGTAGATAAGAGGAGTCAGAGGGCCCTGAGAAGACAGGGCTGACAGATGGTTGCTATGGTGATGGCTGTGCAGCACAACATTGTATTTGAAGGAGCAACAGACAGGCAGACAGAGAGACAGAGATCTAGAGAACTGTTGTCACAGCCCTACAAAGCATGCACAGTTTAGAAGCTCTAGCACTGCTCACTGTTAAAGGGACTAGAGGCTAATTTAAGTAGCTCTGCTGGAGTTTAGGAGGAAAACTTTTACATTTTTTTTTTCAAAAAGCATAACTCTATTAGTCATTTCAAATTTACATAATTCTTACATGTCACCATACTTTACATGTACTTTAATTTGATAACACAACTTTTTTCAACATATAATCTTTAGTAAATGCTTTATTGTTTACAATTTGAAGATAACAATTATTTACCAGTCTTAATAAAGCATCTTTTATCAGTACTTCTTTTTCTATTTTCTGATTTATTCACATTTAAATCTCTCCATCGTCCCTTTAACCTGATATTATCAGATACACACTAACAAGATACGTTCACAGGCACTACAGTTTACACAGTATTACACACTACAGCTGCCCAACTTTTAAATACTTAGTTATGGATTTAGATTTTTAGATGTTAGTTGATGGTGCACAATATAGTATAATGAACTGCCTTCAAATTGTATTTTTAAGCTCAAAGTTTTAAGGAATTTTAATCAGGGTTTTTACCTTTGTCGAGTAGCCATTCGTCAACTACTCGACCGAGCCGATAGGGGATTCGCTGTCTGGCGATGGCCAGGCGATCGTTATCATTGTTGCCTTTAATTTAGAGATGAAAACACAGTAGTAATTACCGCACATCCATACGTGATACAGGAGCTGGATACAAACAGAACAGCAATGAAAAGAAAGTAATGGTCTGCTCATTGTTAGCATGTCAGTGTGTTAAAGTAAGCTTCATTAGAGGAGCAGCATTCATTACGTTTCCAGCGAGCGGACTCTTACTCTCTGTTCATTGGGTTTAATTTAAAGAAACATTTCAGGGGTTAACATCTGCAAGAGCACAGGGAAATAATGTTACAGTTGTCACATACTGTATATGACTGACTGAGTTTAGAGTTACATACAGGAAGAACCCTCATACACACCTTACAACAACTAACATTTAGCATTTTATCTACCTAGTCTCATTGTGTTAAGATTACCACGTTAAATATAAAAACAAACAAATATAAAACCAAAGACTATATTCAACAAAATACACTTTTTTCTTTTTCGTATTTTTTCTCTCTAGTTAAACATTTATCTCAAAATATGACAAGTTTTAAAGTACTATTTATGCAAAAAATGCACCAACTGTTATTATTTTCTTTTATGGTGAGAAAAACCACTGACACCTTAATTGACTATTTTCAGAAATTACCTTTAACACTATTTAACAGGCCTATACATAACATAACTGGCTAGTATACATTCTATTGTAATAACTATCTCATTTTATGGTTTAAAAAGTCCAGTATCATGTCAGATCACACATATTTCAAACACAATAACATAAAACAAAGCTGTAATTATATTTCTCATCCTCAGTGTTTGAAAATAAACATAGAAAGAAACACTGATGTGGTTCATCAATCAGGAGGAAGTGGGCTGAATTGAACTGAGGTGTAGTTAGCGCTGCCTCAGGACAGGTAGTGCTGTGATGAGTCAGTAGGCTGGGCGTATGTGGGCGGAGCAGGGCCTACCTGAGGGGTAACGCTCTATGACTGGCAGGTCGTCCAGCTGGAGGGTTGCATTGCCACCACTGCGGGTGAACCGAATAATGTGGTACTTTCCATCGTTGACAAACTTGGAGCTTTCCTCGATGTTGATATCATCGGTGCCAACATTAAACACAACCCTAATGTTGCCCTTGTCCTGAGGAAGAGGGATATGAACATCTTTATCAGATACAGAGCTGTGTTAAAAACGCAGGGTGATGACTGGTTATCTGGAAATGCAACCCCACCAAGTCATTATTCGTGTTGCTTTGTGGGTCACAACTGCTGCTTAACCCTACCGTTCACAGTACAAGTGGATGCTGTTGGAGGTAAATGTGAGTGAAAGTGGATAATCCAATCATGTGTCACATTCAAATTTACTGACATAAACCAAAGTTTCTTCTTGTAAGAAGGTTGTTGAGTTTATATAATGAATCTGTTTCTCTTGCAGCTGATGCAGGAATCTGTTAAGTAAGCATTTATTTAAATTGTGGCTCCATTTGCATGTTTTTTCATGGCATAAAAATAGAACTTAAAATAGAACTTCAACATAAAACAAAATGTATTAATTGTTACAGATATAAATGTGACTGATTTTTTTTTTTTTAATTTTGTAACCTTTTGGTATACAACCATTAATGCCCATGTGTCTGCTACGACTGCAAACACGTGGCGGTTTATCAGAGCTCTTTGAAACATTTTACATTAATGAGGCCATCAAATCACTCAAATACATGACCGAACAAGGTTCAGTAGCTTTGTTTGTTCCCGTTTCCACATAATGAGCAAATAAGAGGGATGAACCATTACAGTTACAGTCAGGGGGTGAAAGGAGTAATGCAATTAATGAACCAATTAAATCTATAAATGTACGTATGTAGGGCAACTGTACACAAATCAGTCATAATTAGATTATTTTTTTCTGGTTTTTTTTATTTTGGAATGAAGGAATGTTTGTATGATGCTTTGGATAAATTACATATTTAAATTACATTTTAATTACAAATAATGTAACATTGATTTAAATCTCCCCCTGACAAGAATAGATGGTTGCGTAATAGCCATCTGTGCAAGTTTGCTCATGATGAGATATGAATAATAAAACTGTTGCTGGATTGAACATTTGTGACGGATTGTATTGAAATATTGCTCACTTTGAAGTGGAATTAGTGTGAGCATATCTGATGCATCTAGTGTGTGTTTGGTTAAGGGAGAGTGTGTGAAAAAAATTGGTGTTTTTTTAATCACAGTGTAACAGAGGTTATGAAGACTTACTATCTGCAGCTGTAGGTAGTCTCCCAGCCCAGACGCACTGTCCACACGCAGTAGGATTGCATGTTTCTGCTGGGTGCTGAAGCCAAGGGCAAGTCGATCTGCCCTGGTGCTGGGACGTTCATTCGGTGGCCACGTGTAAATCACTCGGCCTCCATCACGACCAAAGATGTAAGTGGTCCCAGCTGTTGTTGTACATAAAGAAATGCATTTGTAAATATGTCTAATAATGTGGTGTTGGAAGATATTTAATAAAGAATGAGCTTAAAGACAAAATAAAATTTTTAAAACTTTGAAATGTGACTTCTGAATGGCTGACCATTCCTCCTAAAAGCTTGAAAAAAGTACTGAATCCCAAATTAGTTAACACTACTGCAGGAGGCAGAAGTGACTCATACAAATAACAACACATACAAATGTTTGACTCACAGAGATATAAAAACACCCAATATGCATCTCTGTTCAAACAAAACCTACAGAGGATTATGGACTTTTGAAGAAGAGAATAGAGAGATAATTGTATTTAAAACTGGAGACTAAGTAGATTTTAAAAGTCAACTGAGAGTTTTGTATTTTTTTTGTTATATGAACAGCTAACAGTGCCCCCTCATGGTGACTCTGACAAACGCACAAAGAAATAAGGTGATACTAGAATTCTTTCAAGAGCATTTTTCTTATATCTGAAGTTTCATCCAAGTGTTGACATGTTATTTGCTGCTTTCTTAAGTGTTGCTTCAGCCCTTAAAAGAGGTTAAATTCAATAACAAAAGCACATGTCTTGCATATTCACAGCCGCTAAAAATACAGAATTAAACAAAAAGCAAAAGAAAATACTCTGTGATTCATTGTGTGTCTGAGAATAAAAGAAGAAACCCACCATCATTGCACAGAGGCCCTGCATAAGACGTCATGCTGCAATCACAGGTGAAGCCCTCCCACTGCTGCAAGCAAACTCCTTGATTTGAGCAAGAGTCTTCTTGACATGTGGTGCTGGGACCTGCAGTGAGAGACATAATAGGGTGGAGGGACGTAGGAGTTAGAAAAGAAAACAAAAACACACTTGTTGGGGGATTTGCAGCCCAGTGAGTTATCAAAACTGGCAGGAAAGTGTGTTTTTTCCCTTTTACATCACTTTTACTTCAAACATTCGCAGCTCAATTGATGGAAAAAATTGTGCAGTGATATTACAATTAGTAGTATTAGTGAGACTAAAATGTTGTGGGTAGGCCCCCAGTTTTAAGCTTTACACTAAAAGAAATGCTTTATTTTGCACCGATGTTACCCTAAACTGAATGGTACTAGGTGAAAAGTGTGAAGAGCATGCAGGTGGTGGGGCTAGATGAGAGGGGGAAGGACAGTAGGAGAAGCCAAACATAAGAAGTAGAGTTATGTTTAAAGGCCATCATCTCAATACTCTGTCATCAGCAGTCTGCCACCCCCCCCCCCTCTCTCTCTCTGCCTCATGCTAAAACTGCACAAGAGGAAAATGTCAAAGCACTAAAGTTAGTTCTCCTTTGTTGCAGTTCTAACATAAAGCATAGAAGGAAAGGTGGGAAATAAATCACCAATGGAGTATTGAAGTTTAGGTTGGGGAGTCACTTGGAAAGATTAGAGGGCATGCAGCTTGGCAACCCAGGCGGTGGAGCAGTGGTCAACTCATGTCAAGCGGTGGGAATGTCTCCAATGTGGTGGCTCGGAGAGCCTAAATCAACTCTGACCTTTGAATCTGGATCACTGGGATCCACACAACACTGGACACCACTGGGTAGTTTCAACACTCACACATACATGTCCACACTCTCGGACACGTGTCTCACATGCTCACACAAAGTGATATACCTTGCAAGTCAGCTTTCATCAATGTAACTTTTGTCGGCCCAACAAAAAAGCAAACAAGCAAATTAAGTTAGATGGTTAGTTAATGCACACAGATGCCTGTGAACTGTTGTAAGAGTGGAAAAGAGAGAGATAACACAATGTGCAGAAAGAGCGACGACACGATGAAAAGAAGGAGAGTAAATATTACATCTGACAGGCTGAGAGCCGTGTTAGTGGGTTATCTGAACAGAGAGCGTGACTTAAATGAAAAAAAAAGCAGTGAGGGCTTGGGGCCGGAGGAGAACTACATTTGTTTGTGCCTCACCTTCGCAACCTCTATCCACTTGTCCCGTGGTTGCCAAGGAATCGGCCAAAAGGTCCGGAAGCCGTCCATTGAGATCAACTGTTGCTAGGCAACCCTGAAATCCCTCACGGGAGTGGACTAGCTTAGGCAGTTCTCTGTACATCTCTTTGGAAACACCCCCAATATACAGATCACCTGGTGAGCAGGAACACAACGGAAGGCCATTTGTGAACAAATGATTGATTATTTTTATATTATTTTGAATTATATTTGTCATTTCTACATCTGAGCCCATTGCTGTCAAGCTGTTTATCTCACAAGCAGCATGAAACCCAAATCTATTCAGTTTGAAGTGATATGGTACCAATGAATATTTGAGAGTGAATGGCTTGATAAATTAGAAACAATTTATTGATTATGCATGCTGTTTGCCATTAATTTTCCAGCAGGAAATATGTATAATTGCTTTTTTAATTTGAGTTACAATATAAACTAGATAACACATTAGGGTCTGTATGGTAATATACAGCTACTGTCGGAAGACAGTTATTTATTTTAGCACAAAGGAAGATGCAGAAAGCCTAGTTTTATCAATAGGCAGCAAAGAACAACTCCAAGCTCATTGGCCAGGAAACAGTCTGGCATCCCCCCCCTTATAAAACATTAAATTTGTTTTAGAGTTTGTCGTACAAACTAGAAGGTATTAATTAGTGAGTTGTACAGCAGATGATTTGTTATATTATCTATTCCCAAAGGCCAGATTTTTCTATCCTACTAATAATTTCAGGACTAATGAGCATCTATTCATTTACTGCCCATAAATGGTTCCTATGAAGCAAACGTGTATTTTCAGAACGTTATGATACAAATACAACTGCATTTATTCTGATTAATATACTTTATAAATATTATTTCGTACCCTTTAAGTCGAGGTTCTTGGCACCCATTGTTGTCTGTGTGGTAACTTTGGTGTCAATCTTGACTGTGTGGAGATTGTTAGTGTCTCGGGAAATGTGCACATTATGCCAGTGGTTGTCATTAAGAGGACTGTTTGAGTTGCCCTTGATCAGGTGTGCTCCGTTGCCCAAGTCAGAGATGTAATGAAGGTAGCTGGAGGGAGAAGAAGAGAATAAAGAACGGGGTTAAACAAGTAAGAAGGGAGAAGGCGAATTAACCGTACTTGTGATGAAGAACACAGGGTCACACACTTCAGGGCATTATTATCTGTCTTATACAAGCTTAATTAAAGAGAGCTGCTTGGCTTGTGCATTTTTCTTATTAAGCATTTATTAATCCATTTTCACCTTCCTGTCAACATTTTTCCTTTTTTTGTTTATCAAGGACAAACTCAAGTAAAAAATTCCAATAAAAGGGAAAACTAAACATCTACATTAATTTCTGTTGGAAAAATCTCCATATTCCTTCAGAAGCTGATCATATTTGTATATAATATCATCCTTTTAGTTTGCTGCACAGACACGTGAATGAATGAATTCACAAACCAGCTCACCCCTTCACCAACTCTATGACAATGAAATCGTTGCCGTCTCCTCTGTTGAAGAGAATGAGACCATCGGGGGACGTTGTTTTGAACTGCATGAAGAGATGCATGGAGTAGTAGGCCTGCAGCGTGGGCAGCGTCACAAAACTGGAGCGGGAGCGGAAGGTGATGGGGTCAGCCACAATGGTCTTATACCCAATCACGGCATTAAGCTCGCAGTAGTCGATGTCGCCATTTTTGCATAGGTCAATGTAGGGCATGCCGTTAAGAGTCAGGCCCTGAAGGTGGCCGATGAAATTGGAGGGCACAGCAGGCATGAATCGCTTCTCCGTCACGATGCCCGTCTCCACATTGTGGAACTCCAACTGGGTGTGGTCGCCCGCCATCTGACCTGGTAGCGGGGATAAACTTCAGATGTGAGGGC
The DNA here is from genome assembly GCA_037177515.1 of Pseudomugil tenellus. Lineage (NCBI taxonomy): Eukaryota > Metazoa > Chordata > Actinopteri > Atheriniformes > Pseudomugilidae > Pseudomugil > Pseudomugil tenellus. The sequence continues at coordinate 7,085,864 of JBAMHX010000024.1, forward strand.
TATGGACATATGGATTTCAAATGAATCTGGTACATACTAAAATAAATACTAATGCTAATGCTTATTTAGCATTAGTAGCATAAATGTCAGTGCATGTACAGTGGCTTCTTATGAATTATTATCTTCATATCCACTGGTACAGATGTTGTCTAAAAAAGAAATAAAAACCTTATCTTTTGATCATTTTATGTAAAATAAATTACATTTTAATCATGTTTACACAAAATATAAGCTGATGTTACACAACTTGCAAAATTAAGGCTTGATTATTTAATTTTCTGGGCAAAATGTACAAGCTAGTTAGCTGCAGTTACCTTCAGCAGGCTGCAGGTCATCCACGGTGAGTTTAAGGCTTTTTCCACGCCGGACTACCCTCACTGTGTGCCACTCATTATCATTGAGGCTTGACCCAGCAAAGATGGTCTCTGGGCCTTTACCTACACATAGCCCAGAGTACCATTAACATAACGCACAGAGAGGTGGACGGAGACAGATTTTCAGAGAGAGACAGGAAAAGAGAACCAGCAGAAGAAGGAGAAGCAGAGAGCCAGGCAGGTTGAATAAAAACAGGACAGAATATGGATGCCAGTAAGGGAACAGAGCGTAATCATACATTTCCGGGAGAGAAAAACACTTTTGTGTCGACTCTCATACACACACAGACAGACGGACAGACATGTCTCTTTGCAGATATACCCGAGAGACAGATGACGTGACACAGACACAAAGAAAGATTAACATAAATGAATGCTTTGGGTGCCTAAGATGGAGACTGTGAGTCACAGTGGGCCCACGCTGAGACAATCCATCTGTGGACAGATCACGCCGCTATGATGACCACCTACAGCCCACACATGCGCGGTCTTCACATTCGCACCCCCAAAAACCCTCCAACCTCCACACATATATAAGTTTTTGTACTTCAACGTGAGAGCTTTGACATTTTTCACAAGAGTGCAATGCTGATATGAGCCTCATGGTGGCACTAAACACACAGAAGAGTGCGCAAAGAGAGCTCTCCAAGGTGCTGATGGGCAGCAGGATAAAAGAAGCTGTGATGTCCTCGCATGATGTCTTTCTCTCTCTGCCCATCTACCACCTCATATCTTCACATACTTGACTGCACACATTTGACAGACTGACAGTGTCCCCTTGCTCTTACTCTTTACAAGCACCCCTCCAACCTTGAACACAACACCCACCACCTCCCAACACACACACACATACGCATTCCTCTTCCTTCTCCAAAGCGCTTTCGGCCTGAGCAGTGTGACCGAGTCTGCTTACAGTGACCTATAGGAGGTAATGATGGGGAGTGGGGGGTGGGGGGGTTGGGTGGTTGTAGGAAGGAGGTGAGAAGTAAACTGACCCGAATAGATTCTGCTGCAGAAAATGTCAAGCATGTCTACATCAATCAGGGAGGCACACACACACACACACACACACACACACACACACACACACACACACACACACACACACACACACACACACACA
>JBAMHX010000024.1:7087460-7098317 GCA_037177515.1 Pseudomugil tenellus
ACACACACACACACACACACACACACACACACACACACACACACACACACACACACACACACACACACACACAGGTGAAGAAAGATGCTGATGCACAAGCCTAATCAAACAAATATGAGAGGTCAATCAAAAATCTGGCAGAGTGAAACGCACGAGTGGGCAACGAGTTTGCAAAGCAAAAAGTGCATTAAGAGAGGACGCAGAATTCCCCTGAGGAGACTCAGCTGTGCTGACCATGGATCACTGCCTAGCACCGAGTAAGGGACAGAATATGTGTATGCTTGTATGAGTTTATGTGTGTGTCTGTGTTGGTGCACATTTAACCGAAAACTCAAAGAATGAACAGACTGATGTGAGAGTGAAGCAGTGATCTGTCTCAACCTGGGAGCTGGGGAACACAAACACAGGCAAATGAGGATCTATTTTGGGTCGGCGTTAAAAAGAGCATCACGGGGAGTTGGGACTAATGGTGAGCTGCTAGACTGTCTGCACTTTGTTAGGTTGAACCATAAGGAAAGGAGAGAGAAACTTAAATAATCAGACAACACATGTTTTTTGCTGCAGAGGAAATACAAATCAAACCAAGTAACATAACAAGTAGCAAGTACGGAGGATTCTTTTGGAGGCTAATAAAACTAAAATGACATAGAGCGATTCATATTTCATTAGCCCTGAGAAACAAATGGCTTCTTTGAAGGATAAGCCTCAAATTTCTGCAATGCCAAGGCTTTTATTTGGCTGCTGAGTGGACAGTTTCAGTGGCGCCTGGCTGTTAAATACATTTTTTCTTCCTCTTTGAATATGATATGTATAATTTATTGTATGCACAGTGTGCTAGAAAAGTGGCTGCCTACTGAAATGTTCATTGAGACAACTGGTCTAAAATTGGCCAGCAGACATGCAGAATAGCAACAGCGCTGTGTGGCTAGTAAGGTTTCTATGGCAACTGCAGTCGTCCATTTCACCACCTCTTTCAGAGTATTCGTCTCTCTCTAACTCGCTCTCCTGCGCTCTCTGTGGTCGTGACAGAGAGGATCTCCACGTGAGGGAATTAAACTTCATCAGGGATTCAGTTCCGCTCACAGCGGGATGAGCAGAAAACACACACATCACACGGCAAAGCGTACCCAGAAAAAACACACAGACGGGGCGATGAAAAGAACGCAGAGTGCGCAAGCACTCGTTTACACGCACAAAATGAAACAGTACCCAAAAAATCTCTCATGTGCAGCTAAGACAAGAACAAGAAAGATGCATAGAAAACAACTTAGTTACGCTGGGATGAAGGCGAGACAATGAGAGACATCGTGAGGGATAACACCTCTTTTGTCTCTGGCATGAAGAAGTAATTAGCCTGCAGCTCTGATTTGCATTCTTCCACCTGCTACCTCGCTTTGCCTCCTCAACCAAATTTCACTTGAACACCTCCTACTCACATTCTCTCTTCATCCTCTGCTTCTCTTTCTTTAATTTCCCCTCATTTCAACCCCCACCGTACTCTCTTCCGTCTATCTTTCTTTGCTAAAATGGCCGACCTGGAAAACCCTGGCCCTCAGCACAAATCGTGCCTCTCCTGCAGTGTGCCTGAACATGCAGACTCTCAACGGGCATATGTGCACCTCTCCTATCCAACACAAACACACACACACACACACACATCGATAGCTACACAGACACATGTCATACAGATTAAGATGAAATGGACAAATATGGTAAAGGTAGGAAAACACAGTCAGACATGTTAGAAGCGCACACACATACTGAGGAGGAAGAGGGAGGGTGAGGAGTTAGGTGAGATGGAGGATCACTTACTGGCTGTACAGTTTATCCTGATACAGTCTGGAGGGAGAGCAGAGCAGAGGGTTAATGCTGCACACATAGACATACTTCCCACGCCCTGGGGACGCACACACAGACACACCCTGCACGTGATGTATTTATTCAAACGTGTGCACAGACTGCTGAGAAACACACACTATCCTCTTTCGTAGGACCGTGTGATTTCTTACAACAGCGTGCATCAAATCCAATCCTTCCAGGTTTGTTTTTTTTAAAGTAAATTTTAGAAATAATCAGGTTGCGCAGTTTATCACAGCATGTGTGCTCACTGTCAGCTCTGGCCTGAGTGATTCTTTCAGTCGCCCATCAAAAGCAGCGGGAGACTGAGATGGGTCATGTGATTCAGTTTGTCTGATGACACAGAACACCGCCCAATAGACGAGTCGCCCATCCAGAGCATGAAACAACATTTAGCCTCCTTTTTTTCATAAGATTGATTGATTTATTCTAACCACAATGCTTTGGGTGTGTCGAGCAGCGTCAACCACGGAGAAGACGTGGCTGCAGACAACCAGAGACCAACACATGCACCCCTCTGTAAGGATGTGTGTGTTAGCTTGTGAATGTATTGGAATTCATGTGGGACTATGAAAGAGTGAGGCTGGAAAATGAAAAAAATAAAGTGAGAGAGGATAAAGTTTGGATGTTTGAGGTTTTGCATTTATTTTTTGAAGATGTTAGGGATGCACAGGTCTGCTGGGAGTGAGCAGAGAATGCAGCTTAGGGCTTTACCCTCTGTTCAACACAAAAACCTTCAGCTGTGTATGCTTGTGTGTTTGCACACTCATAGATAAGCTATATATACAAATGCTAAAATGTGTCAGTCAAAGCCAGTAAAACCTTGATTTAAATAACATACTTTAAACAAAGGAAAAAAATATCCTGCAAGACAAGTTATTTTACAAAGACAAGAAAAATATTTGAAACATTTAATGACATCTTTTGGTAAGAAATCAGCAGAATTAGTTTCATTCCCCTGACAGGTAATTAAAAAATGTTTAAGATGCTGCAATTTCATGTTTGCGGTGTACCTAGGTTGACAGTGAGTCGGACACGGCCCCCATCCAGCTCCAGACGAAGGGTATCTGCGGAGTTACGGGATGTGGTTGCCATGAGAACACCGTAGGCCCGCTGGGAGCGAAAGCGTAGTGAGACGTCCTCCGCCTCGGTGTGCATCACCACAGGTAGCTGCACTTTCATAAACTTACTGCCGTCGTAGGAAAGGATGGTCGCATCTGAGCAAGAAGCACAGAGGAAGACGAATGAGAAAGGAAAAATAGAGGATTTGGCAGACGAGTGGGGTAAGATGATGGAAGGAAGGTGGGTAGAAATCGTAGAAAAGATGAACACGAAAGAAGAATGACAGAAAAAAAAACTCATAGGGTGGGAGAAGACAAAGGCTTCTGACAATGAGTGAATCAGATTCAAACATGACGAAGTATGTTGCACTCCCTTGTTCCCCCCACTGTGACATTTTGAGACTCAAAAGCTGCTTCTACAGAATTATCCCATCACTTTCCACCCCTAATTCATCATCACTCCCTCGCTTCGGAGAAGAGGGTGCAAAAATAGCCACAGCTGGTTGGCTGGCCCTATTATCCGGTTAAATCAGAATGCGTGGTGGTGAGTGTGTTAGCCAGAGTCGCTGACATCCCAGACCCTGGAGTCATAATGTAACAAGCTTAGGTGATCCCACTTTAATGTCTTTTGCATACTCATTTACATATTCATAATCTTCTCTCTTGCTACCTGCTGGGGCCAATCCCCGTACACTAAACTGTTTACCTCAGAGAACCCTGCTTTTATTGGCCAATTACACACACAGCTAAACACACTCTCTATGCCACTGTGTCGCTACCTATCTGCTGGTTCTCCTTCCTTTCTTCCTTTACCTCTCCACACAATTCTTCCTTCATTTTCTCTCACCCTGTTTCAGTGTGAGACCGTTGAAGCCGAGGAAAAAAAAAGAAAAACAAGAGAACAGGAAGGGAGGAAAGCGTCATGAATACTGATGAGCAGAAAAGCAGGGAAAAGAGAGATAGTGTGTTTGTGCGTGAGCGTGTGTGTGTATGTGTGCATGTCAGAATAAGTGAGTGAATTTAAGTGTGAACAGAGGAGGGTTTAGTAAAGTGAGAGCTGGAGGAGAGAAAATAAGGACAGCGCAAAAAAGAGAAAGGAGGAGAGAGAGGCAGCAAAGCTCTTGGCTAAAATGCAAATGAACCCTCATTAACTTGAGGAAAAAAAGGAGGTGGTTGGCCTGTTATATCACAGATAACGTAACTAACAGCCACACATACACCTGCCCCTGCACACCCGTGCATGCATTTTTGATAAGGGAGACAGCTGACTACATTTTCCCCACCACAGCACCTGACTCACGACCAGGCAAACAGACGATGGCGAGCTGGTGAGAAGGAAGTGTGCAGGCCTATTTATGTCAGGAAATGAAAACAAAAACGACAGCAGAATATACACTGACTGTGTCACTAAGTGTTGGATGTCTTTAGCAGATGGATCAAACCAACAGAACAAATACGCAATGAAACCCGAAATATTTTCTTTTTCAAGTGTAAATAAAAACATCCAAACTCAGAAACCAAATGAGATGTTTTTTCTCTGAATGTTCTCTGTCTTTTTTCTGGTTTTAGTATTCAGATCCCATCTTCCTGGAGATCTTTATGAGGTGCAAATTTACGCTCTAAAATAACCACAAGATGCTTACAAGAAAAACACATGAATTTATGTTCTCCATGCTGTTATATTAGTCAAATGATATTTACTCTGAGAACTTCGTGCCATCATTATCTATAACCAGAGTTAAAATCACATATGAAGCTATCAGAGTGGAATTGTTTTAGGAAGTATGTCTTTAAATTTTTTGTTCTTACAGTCGAAACTGAAAAAGGGCACTCAGAAAAACACCCTAAGGCACAGAAAATACCAATAAATACTATGGCCCTTTTCTTACTCTAGTAGTGAATGTATAAAACAGTTACTGTCAACTAAGGACACATAACAGTATGTCAAAGCAAAATGGAGCTAGTCTCTTTAATGGCAGATGTGGGTTTCTGGGTGATATGGTGATATAAGTCTCCTGGTATTCCTTGAAGTTTTGCCTAGTGTTTGTATTTTATTCTAAGGTTTTTTTTCAAAGAACTTTGGATTCTTCCAAAAGTCCAAAATATACACGTAAGGTCAGCTTAATTTAACTGGTTATTTTTATCTATCCCTGTACAGGTTATTTTCAATTAATATATTTTGACCCAATAGCATAAATAATATATTTTGGTCAATAATAAAGAAAAACCTATAAATATAAAGAAAACATATACATTTGTAAGAATTTTTTAAGTTACTGTGTTCCTACTATTAGTCCTTGCAGATATGCAAATATTGGTGGATTTTTGTTGGGCAACACCCTTAAACAATCCAGTAACTATTGCTTGATTCAGTTGTGTTTTTATTGGTTTTCAGCTTTGGATTTTGAGGACAGGTCTATACCAAGTCCATGACGAAAGGGCTGTTTGTATAATGCAAACAAACCTCTTAAGACTAATATACACTAAGTAAGCCTCACAACCATTAGCCTCTGACTTGCTTTTTTACCAGTCCACCTTCTTTGGATGCTTGAATTTGCACAATTTATGGAAAAACTGAGTAAATTTTGTAAAGATCAATGCTGAAATGCAGCATCACCGCAGACTTGGCAACACACCAGCAGACCCAGCAGTGCATCGCAGTGGCCCAAGGGCAGCACACCTACTGAGACAGTGAAGTTTTATGAGTAACTATGGATGGTGGATGCTGTGTGGATTAGTTGCTGCAGTGATAACAAGTTCAGGATCACCACTAGCACCTTCCTAATCATTTATTCACTCGTTTACAGTCTTTTTACAACAGGGGTTAACTGCTGGAACCACAAAACTGTTATAGGAACAGTTGCTAACATGCTCATACTATGCCAATGTGTATCTACTAAAGCCCGGCAGCCCAGACGTATTTACCATAAGAATGTAAGTTTCATAATTTAACTAACTAGGGTACTAAAGGTGGCTGAAATATTTAATATCATCAGTTTGTGTTTGGGATTTCACAACTTTGCTACACTCTCCATGTGTTTCATTTGAGCTGATGTGAGATCCGAGATACATCCCCCGTTTCTGAAAGCAGAAGATGGCCTTTGAGATGGAATTTATTTCATTTAACAATTGCGTTAATAATTTATTATTGACTGGCAGGTCAAATCCCCTTTTTATAGATGTACAAAATCAGAACATAGATTTATATGTACATTACATAGCTATATTCAGACTATAAATGTAACCTTTTACACAAGTAATCAAATTATCTGAAGGTAAATTTCCTTTTTCTTCAATAGTGTGTTTTTAAACTGGTACCCTTTAAAGTATGCATGTTAATTCAGGTTTCCAGTTTCACTTTCACTCTTCTGTTGTCTAAATATGGTCATTTCTGGCTGACATTGTGACTACATCAACTTCTTATACATTGTTATAATAGTCTAATTTCAAAGCCAATTCTTTTGATATATTGATACGTGAATAAACATAGAAACACTTAACCATAAACATAAATCTATATAATATTAAATTATTTAGGAGAGAATTCAGTCATTTTCTTAAGGTTTATTTGGCACATTAGCCGTAGGGTTATATGCTTCAACATCTTAATATAATGTATTGACTAAAAAAAAACTCACTGTTTAATCTTCTCTCATACTTATTAAATCATCAAATCAAAGAAGGCAGGATGGGGCTTAAAATGTGCTACAACAAAATAAGAATTCAACTCAGTGCCAAAGCATGACGACCACACTGGTTCATTAAAGAGAAGGGGGGGGGGGGGAACAAAGGAGAAAGTGAGAGAATGAGGAGGGAAAAAGGGATGGAGAAACCGCAGGTAGAAGGCATAAACATGGCCAATCACTCTCTCCATCTGCTTCTCCATCTGTGCTTCCTTTAATCCACTGAACCACCAGTTAGTGACCCCTCAATGCACACAGAGAGGGATGAAGAAAGATGTAGACAGGAAGACAGAGCGAAGAAAAAGAAGTAGAAGGTGCAATGCGGATGTTTGTCCCCTTAAATAAAACATTTTCATATCAGCACCTTTCAGAAAAGTGGCGAGCGTCTGTGCGCGCAATATATCTGCTGTTAGATGATAGTACAATCATCACTTGAGACGCATCAGCAGTTGTGACACAAACAACACTTCTACTCTTCTTCTTGTCTGACTCCATCTCGCTCCTTTCAACAGGCCTGTATCGGTCCCTCTGCCAATCTTTTCTGCTTGCCATTTCTCTTTCTATCTGAATTCATACCTTTTCTCATAACTCTCTCCCTCCCCTGTCAGATTTTCTATTCCCATCTCCCATTCCTCCTTTTCTCCTCACCTGCTGTCATATGGTGGTTCCAGCTCGGTGAATCCAGCCTCCTCAGTCACAGCTTCTGCTCCTTGCTTTCTGCACATTTCCTCTCTCATCGATTCCCAGTCACTACATCTATAGCAGTCCAATAGTCCTGTCTGTAGCTCTGCTTCCTCCCACCTCTTCTTTTTCACCTTTGTTCTTTTTCTCTTTTCCCTGACTGCATTTCACTGCTCTGCCTCCAACAAAGAAAATGTGTAATTTGGCATAAAAAAAAGATGTAACCAAAGATAGAAACCAGCACTGTTATTATTTTTGTTGCTGAGCTTTTTTTTCATGACCTCATTTTGCATCTCCACCTATCCAAAGCTGTTGCCCACCTGCAGGCTTTATGGCATTTTGAGACTTATGGCTGCATCATAAGAGATGTAGGTAAACTCACCTGAACTCCATTTTAGCTTTTTCTTTTTTTTATTTGAATAGGTCTTTACTTACATTTTTATCTACCATAAATTTTTATGATGGAGCCTTTTTAGTGCATCACAGATCAGAGCAAGCACTGCCATGCTGATGTAATCTGTTAGGATGAGCCTTTGTAGGGAGTGAAAAGCATAACTCCAAGGTATTATGAATAAAATTTTTACTACCCAATATAACTGATGATCATAATATATTTTTTAACAGTTGATGGGGTTATTTCTGACTTTAAGATGTCGCATTTTCCACCCTACATCATCTGTCTCCTGTCACTCATTTCTTTAGTATGAATGTTCTCAGTGTTCTCAAAACAATAAAGCAAAGGACAAGGTTGTCATTATGATGCCATTTTACATCATGACATTCAGTGAATTTTCACAAATTGCTGCTGTTTTCTGACTGTTTAAGTTGGCTTACTCATTTCTATGGTGAGAATGAGTCACTGTCATCTCTGCATATTACAATTAAGTCTGCCACAATTCCAGTATAGCCATTGTTTCTGTCCCCTTCCTTTCCAGTCTCCTGCCGTGTCATCCTCACCTCTCTCACAGGACCGTCCCAGGTAGCCTGTCCCAGAGCAGTCGCAGACGTAACGGTTCCAGCCTTCCCTGCAGATGCCGTTGTGCTGGCAGGGGTTGGATAAGCACTGTTTGGGGGACTCTCTAGAGCATGAGGGTTTCACCCCCACCGCCCTCTGGGCCTCAGCTAGCCGTCGGATGTCTTTGCTTTGCCCATCCAGAAACAGGTCTCTGATGCAGCCCACATAACCGTAGTTCAGCAGCGCTGTCCAAACCTGAGGACGAAAATAGTGTTGAGCTTTGGTTCTTAGGTATTAGCTAAATGTTGTTATGCTATCTTAGTTTTACATGTTTTATTAGCTAGCAGAAATCTGTTGCAAAATCTCAGACGTAAAGTTTTTTACTTCATTGTGATACTACTTTATACAGAGCACTGAATTTTTATATTCTGGATCAGATACCTCATTAAATACTCAATGCAGAACGTGTTAATGTCACTAAATTGGTTCTCTGGGTGCGAATTGGAAAATTAATCTAATCTAATCTAATGAGTTCAGAAACATTTGTGATGACAAATAGACTTACTTCGCATTAACTACATTTTCATGTTCAATACTGATTAATGACATGATGTCTGTTTCAAATGTGCCCATTCGAGCTACCAGCAGGTGAGAGGCAGATATAAAACCTGGACAGATCGCCAGCCCATCAGAGCATGATTTTCCAATATTGATTAATTTATTGTTTAATTGTTGTATTTCCGATCTCAATCATAGTTTGACATTATGTAGGTCCTCTTTGTACAAAACATCACTCAAAAAAACCAAAAAGACACATACTTCTGTAGGGAAGATGAGTCCAGCACGATCTTCAGGAAGTCCTCCGAGGTACAAAGTGTCATCCAGGTCCAGGATCTCGCTGTCTCCAGGCGCTGTGTACGGCGTTCTATTACTATTCACCGAGATGGTTCCTGAATATATCAAAATAACCTCGGTAATCATTTGACCTTCGTAATGAATATCCTCATCACAATCATCAATGTCACAACCATCATAATAACTGTCATCATCATCATCCTTTCTCCATTCTTCTGTACTCCTCATCATCGCCACCACAAATCATTTTCATAATCAGAAATAATTCAAATCCAAAACTCCACAGGCCGTAGTCATCAGGTGGTGGGGTGGGCAGTAATTTTTTCTTTGGAGTTATCGAGCAAAAATCGAAATAGTTCAGGATGTTGTAATTGAAAGAGTCTGAGAGGAAACTAGACTTTTTCACCTCATCGTGCCACCTATGATGAGATATTCTGACCAATCAGAGGCCATATTAGACCAGGCCAGCTGAGGCAGTAGCATAAAGACATGATTAAAACATAAAATAAATAGGTAAAAGAAAGAATCTATAAAACTGGAAAGCAATTTGATTCATGCTGATGGTGCTATTCGTCCAAATAGCTAAGCTGCTTTGTGAGGAAAAGGCAAAAGCATAAACTGCAGGAGGAATGCTGTATGCTGAAATTCTTTCCTTCTGCCTCTTTTTTTCTACTTTTCTAGATTTCTGCCAACTCCAGCTGGTTTAAGTGCTACATCCAATGCTCCGTCACCAATAAATCATTAATACATTTATTTTTAGACATTAGTACAGTTACTGTAAACAAACAGGACCCCCGCTGAGAGCACTGGCAGCCTTTACTAAAGGCATTTAGTCTATAATTAAAGCAGCCTTAGAACAATAATTACACCAGGCGGTACTGAGCTGATGAAAGTTCTTTTGCAGTTTGCAACAAGGAGTATTATGTGAGTATTTTATAGAGCGTATTTGACAGGAAGCATGAGTTTATGGCAAATCTGGTTACGGTGTTTGGTAAACGTAACAATCATTATCAGCCAATAAAGCGTTAAATTTGCCAATGTTCCAATAGATAAATTATATTGAGATTGAGATTGTCAATTGTCAATGCCAAACAATTAAACTGTAAAAACAATACAGAGAGAGAGGAACTTGCTTGGATGTTTCCTAACTTTTACATACACCACCCATCACCCTCCATTTTAGTCAACAGGGCAGTAAGCATACCCGAGCGCCCGTCCCTCTGGAAGTCAACATGATACCACTCTCCATCATTGACTTTTTTGTCGATGGCCTTTGTCTTGGTGGTTCCTGAGCCCATGTCCAGCAGCAGATATAGGTGGCCGTCCAACATCTCAATGGCAAAAAAATCCACCTGTATGTTCAAGAGACACACTATTAATATTCTGAGAAATACAGCCTAAACACCGTAACAGAAGTAGCTATAAAACTGGATGGCGGTACAGAGCTGTGCAGTATAGTTTGGTTTAAATGGAGGTTTATCAACATAAACAAACTTGGCTAAAGAAATGTCACTACCTACTAAAGAAACAGGAAAAAGGCTCATATTGAAAAAGCACAGCACTAATTAATTTATTAAATTATTCAGATGTACATAGATGTGCAGAACTTAATTCCTGCTCTTGTGAAGAAAATATTGACTTTCATTTTTGGTCATTTGTTGTTTGTTTGAACCTTGGTGAACCATGACAACAACATACATTTTATCTTTTCAGTCTAATTAATTGTAGAGAAGAATGTGTATGTAATAATATGTGTAATATGTAT